>JAHDVF020001563.1:0-600000 GCA_022606425.2 Lepidostoma basale
GCCCTCTGGAGTATCTTGCATCATGATCTACGGAATCCTCGCTATAAAAAATGGGCAATATAATTGTTCCACTTTGCTAGGCCGTTAAAAGCGAATCATATCACGCACATAAAATACAAGCATAAAAAATGTAGAAAACGGACGTTTTCATCAATATTCAATATGGTGTTTTATTACTCGTACATTGTATAATGCAAGAAACTGTCAATGCTATTATATATAAATATGTTTCCTAGTTCATTTGTTTTGTGATCTTAATTTCACATGAATAATATTTTACTATAGACAATATACAGCTTTGATTGACCACAATTTCGTAGTGGACACAAATGCATTATTCCGATAGAATCTAAAGCATCTGTTGTGTGGTGGATATGTGGTCTACTACTTTTAATGTCTTATTTGTATATCTGACCTCGTTGTTAATTTGCTCAAGTAGTGTGCCAATTCCTGGGATCTCGTATGTACATCAAACGTGCCGACTATTTGGTAAAATTACTAACAATCATGACACTATCAATCATTGAAAAAAACGTATTTTTTTTACAAAACCACACAAACATGACACGTTTATAATATTACTTACAATATTATTTATAATATATGTTTATAATATTAATACAAACAAAACAAATTCATTTGAAATAATAAAATATGGTGCATAATCAGAAAGTATATTTATTTTTTCGTTTCAAATGTTTATTTGTGTTTAGGTGACTAAATAATTATTGAATAATCTCCAAATAACCAAAAATTAATATATATTTGTATGATACATATGTAAGTGGCAAAATGATAGGTATAAATGTTGGTTAATCATCAGAGTGTCGTTTATAAGAATGTTCCGTCTTGCCATAAAATAAAGATTTAATAATGCTCTAGCAAGGTAAAAATATCACTCCTCTAAAAAATAACTAAACTTCCAGATATCGGACGTGTTTATCTATATTTGACGACCTTCGTGGCAGAGTGATAAGAACTTTTACTGCTGTACCGAAGGTCCCGGGATCGATTCCCGGCGATGAAAGTGTGATTGACACACTGTATTTAATCTGATGTAGAATTCACGTGACAATAAAATGGCAATAGATTAGATACCGATCACCTTTCACGAGAATCAATATTATAATATTGAGATAATAAAAAAATTGTAAATAGTTATTTGGTTCAAATGATCCGTTGCATAAAAATACGGTTTAAACTAAGAAATATTTTAAGTTTAAACCGGTTTTGGCAGCTAGCCACGTGATATTATAATTTACTTTTAAAAAGAAATTTTAACTTTTAAAAAGGAAAGATGTATGAATGTTGAGGAAGCGAGAGAAATATGTCAGGAAAGAAAAGTGTGGCGGTCCATTCTTTCTGCCTACCCCTTCGGGGAGACGGCGTGATGGCTAGTTTGTTAGTTAGTTAAGAAATTTCAATTTATGACATTTTTATTAATTATGGAAATAAAGAACATTACTTTAGGGAAAAAAATGTTGTAAATAAGAATTAATTTATAGATATTTTTAGGGATTTTATCAAATATTTATGGCATTATATATAATAATACTTATAGAGAAATCATAAAGAGTTATACGCATTGAAAACTTTATATGGAATTTTACATCAAGTTCAAGACTGTTATTAAAAATCTTCTATACACCAAAGCTTTCTGTCTTAATCTTTCATTCTGTGATAGACTAACAAATGTTTCAATTTAAATAATTTATGCTCTTGTATCACACGTGTATGATATGCTTATTAATGACAAAACATTTCGGAATTTTCAATACTTTTAACTAATTTATTTGAGCACATAACTCTGGAGGTGCGTGCGCGGGCCGCTTCGGGAGAGTTATGACTTTCCAGGTTTAAACGATGACTCGTCATTTAGGAAAATGATTCATTACAGTCATCAACTTTTGTAATTAGTTAGCTCCCAAAGGTTAGAACTTGTTTAAAAATATTTATTCTCACCAAAGAATGCCCAACACTAAATATTTTACTTCTATAATTGAAAATCATTGGTACATTTCTCATTTAAACTAATGGAAGTGTTGAAAATATTTGTAAAATGTTTCTTTTACCATTCTACATGTTTTTCAATTCACGATATTACTCTTAAAATTCAATGTTTCTTGGACAATTGTGTAAAATTACACATTAAATTATTAATACTAATGAAAACGTATATTTTTTAGAAGTTTAATAAAGTTTTCTAGTTTCTATCTTTTGATAATGCCTTACCAAGTCAAAACATGTCAATCCCATTAATCATAATAAAGCTTCGTCCCTTTCATTAAGGATAAGAATAATAATATCTAACAATTCGGAACTAGTCACTTTTATGAAATATATTATAATTAAAATACAGTACGTTTTAATCGATATGAAATTTCTAATCTATGTCTATTGTATAATTGTTGTTAGTAGGATTTTTTGTGAAAATAAAATGATTTGATTTGATTTGAAATCGATGTAGCGATCATTTTTTGATTCTCGTGACATGTCATAGGTAGTTAATCTATCGCACCAGACCGAACACAGCGTGACAATCATATTGCTATCGCTGGGAATCGAATCCGGAACCTTTGGGGTGGCCGTCAAAGCACTAACCACTCAGCCACGAAGGTCGTCAATTATGTAGGGTTGTTAAAAATATTATAGTCAATCTGTTAAAATGTTAAGAAATATTGATTAAAGCATGTTTTTGTACGATTCAATCTTACAAGTTTTGTTTCTTCATTGTACGTTTAATTTTACAAATTGTTATATCCTACATACAACCAACAATTTTCTCGCAATTACGCTTTAAGTTGTCAGACTTTAAAAGTATAAAATTGGTTGTGCAATGTTTCGCCCGTCCGTGTACAGCTCTATGGAGGAGAACAGCCGCATTATGAAGGTCTAGAACAATCGTAATATTGTAATACTGAGCCGGTGTTAATGCTCACTAAAGGGAGGAACTTTGGGCCGTAATTAAAAGTCCTCCGGTACTCTTGTGTAGCGGGAACATCTGTTCCGTCGCGGTACTAAAAGCTCGCGAGCTTTCCATAAAATAAAGAATAGATGGTCCGTGTCACAAGAATATTTTTGAAGGTAAACTTCTTTTGGCGCGTTTAGTAGAGGTTACATTTGAGAGTTAAACAACGAGAATTGAAAACGTTGAGTAGTAGAAAACAGTCAGTTTTCTAGAAGTTTTATTATATTTTATGGGAATGACATGTTTCGCCCTTCTAAGACATTATCAAATATGACGAAACATCAACTCGTTGCAGTTTATATACACTAGTAAATGGAGCAGAATATGGTAATTAACGAAAATTGATGTGACTTTATACATTTTTAACAAAGAATTATTTGAGTAGGTCCAGAAATATTGGAAAGTGTTTCTTGGAACTCTTTAAATGGAAACATGTCATTCAAATAAAATACAACAAAACGTCTAGAAAACGGACGTTTTCATTCGTATTAATAATTTAATATAAAGTTTTAGATCATTATTCAAGTAACAATTAATGAGTCATGATAAGATTCATGTTCGTTTATTGATATTCACATATGAAATTATTTGAGTAAATTAAAATATACTTATATTAATTTATATTACACTTTTTGCAATAACTATGTATTATTTGTTTATTCTAATGACAACAATGCGCCAAGTTGTATCTATGTGGAAAAACGTGTAACAATTTAAAAAAAAACATTGTGAACGAAATATATTGACGAAGACATCCGCTTTCTAGGTTAGTTTACTTAATAGTTTACACGTCATTGTTAATGAAAATATAATTTCTATTATTTTTGAGTCATATCCATACATATTCTTAATTCTTTGAAGTATTCGTATTTTATTTATCCGAGTGTCGTTTTTCGCGTTCTGCGAAATAAAAGAGTGATGATAAACTTTAGCGCGAGCTTCCCTTGTTTGAGCTTGTTTGTTCTCCACTTCTCATCCCCGCCTCAGCCCCGCTTCATACTCGTGTCTTTTGAATGTTCCTCGCGTTCTGTGTACATTTCAAAGCGCATGACACTTCTTTATCAAATATTTAATTACAATTTAACCACAATAACGCTCTTTTTCACAGCGTTTACTTGCACCCTTTTTTGGGTGAACTGCACTGGGATTATATGCTTTATATCATTTCTACATTGAACTAAATAATGGTAGTTACTGTTAAATAAGAATCAATAACGTTAGTTTAATTGATGTTTTGCACGTGCAAATATAATATTTAATCTTACAAGCCTACCTTACATACATTATAATGAAAGATTCTTTGCATCAATAATGTAACATATTGATAACAAAACTATTCATCACTATCGTTCTGGCCACATAACTTAAGAAATGAACATCCGCTTAAGAAATGAACATTTTTGAAAGGGGAGTTCTTTGGTGAATTTGTGATCTCGTGAAGGATGAAAAATAGTGATATTTTAAATGAATGAATTGTACACAGTCAGAACCAAACATCTCTTAAGAGTAGCAGAAATGAGAACGTTGCGACCTATTGTCGGTGGAACCCTTAGAGATAGGATACCCAATGAAGAAATTCGCAAATCCTGCAAAATTGAAGACATAGTGAGATGAAGTAGGCGGAGAAGACGATTCTGGAGAGATCACATCGAGAGAATGGATCCAGCAAGAATTCCTAAAATCGCGATGCACGAGACTCCAGAGCGCCGTCGACCACCAAGACGACCACCAAAGAGATGGAAAGAAGGCTGGTCGTCTTTATCACAGGAAGAAAGTTGACATCCTGCATAAAGAGATTGCAAGATTTAAAATCAGAAGAAGAAGAAGAGGAATTGTACATCATTTATGAAGGTCCAAGTAGGTACAAATAATATCAAATGTGTGTGTACCTAAGATAATAATGACTGGACGTCCGGGGGGTAGAAGAAGGTTAAAAAGACCTAGGCTGAGGCGGGAGGATAACGCAAATAAGGATGCAGTAAAGCTTTTACAAGTTGCAAATTGGAAAACAGCGACAAGAAAAAATTGAAGCAGAAGAATGCTCGATTTGAGCGGTAGAGCCATCGAAGAAGGAGAATATAAATACTTAACTAGCCTTGACTTAATGGGATCATATAAATATTATTTTTATTACTGTAGTATATAATAACTATTCATTTTTCGAATCAAAATTATTGTTTCATTATTACTAATGAAAATATTATAAATCCACAGAAATGAAGACTCTCCGATCCGTTGCGGGAACGACACTCCGAGACAGAGTAAAAAATTCTGAAATAAATGTGGAAGATGTCGTGTGATGGGGAAGACTGAGAAGACGCTACTGGAGAGATCATGTGGAAAGAGCATGTTCTGAAAGAGTGATAAATATAGCGGCAAATAAAGTACCAACAGGAAATCGACCTCCAGGAAGAACAGCTAAAAGATTATTTTACGATTGGAGAACAAAATAAATTGGGGAACAAAATAAGAAGGGTATTTTTTTAATTCTGATTCTTAAAATGCATATGATTTTTTTGCACACATAATCCACTTCTCTATAATCTCACAATAAAAGCATATTATTTTGTCTCTTTGACCAATTGAATAAATCAACCGATTTTTTTTATTATCAATTCATGTGTTTCTGTAAACATTCTCTTTTCAAAAAGTTACTACATAGGACCTCGTCATAGTAGCTGTAAGTATGTATATACTTTGAACCTTCATTTTAACGAAAGCATTCATGCGTGGTTAGCGAAGGATGTACAAAAGTGACGTCAGTTATCAAAAGACTTCGTTCCACATCTTCAGCTTCCTGCGCATTCGTTCCACTTTATATGGAGCGCTATCCTTTTCGGAAAAAACAGAATCCTTGTTTGTCCCATAAGATCACAATTTTATTCTAATGTCACCACATTATACTAAAAAAAGGATTAAAAATATCAGCGAACACTCGTAAAAAATACCATTTCATTCCAACGGTACTCGGAAAGGTGAAGAGCAAATAAGAAAATTGTTTACTGCTTTTTACGAATTTACTGAGAATTTTTGGGTGTTCTTGTCGTATGTGGGGACTTCCGTTTCGGTTTCCTCGTCATGGCGGTCGTTTCCTTCCGTTTTGCGAAGCTTTCCCGCCAGAACGGCTGGAGAACTGCGGTTAGGGGTGGGTTCCGTACAGGGATGAAAATGACACAAAAATGCCACAATTTGTGTGTTTAACATTAACATGTAACGTTTTGTTGCGCGGTTTATCCCGGCGACTCGGCGTAAAAAGTTCGTGTCCTATAAATTAATTCTGAAGTGTAAATTGGGCCTTTTTCTGCCCTTGGACATAAATTTAAATAACGTGAAAATTAAGTACATTAAACCATTGTTTTTTATGGGATGAAATAAGTAGTAAATAAAATAATTATCTTATGTAAAATATTTTACCAGCATTCAACCTCTCTCTATTGCTCTATTCTCTTGAAATAATGTGTGATAAAGATCTCTTAAAATAATGTGTGAATGTGAATATAAAATAGAAGATGTGAATGTGCGGGGAAACGATGTATGATTGAATACCGAACGACAAAATAAGGACGAAATGTAAGGTAGATGATAGCATTATTAATAAAATTAAAAATAGGATCCCTGAGATGGTTTGAGCATATGGAACAAATGGATAAGAGAAGAAAAAGTTTTGTAAAAGCAGTGTGAGTGGAAAGGGAAGCCGAGGACGACTGATGAAAGCATGGCAAGACCGAAAAAATAAATTATTTAAAGACTGTTACATTAGAAGTTACCATATGGCTGCGAAACCTGGACTCTAAAAGTGAATGTAATGAACCAGTTGGAGGCGTTTAAGATGTGAATATACCGCAGAATGCTTCGTATACCGTGGACCGATAGGGTCAGTAATGCAGACGTACTACAGAAAGCATGAGCCAATAAAGAGCTGTTGTCGATTGTGAAAGTTAGAATGTTCTCATATTTGGTTAATGTGCTAAGGGGAGAAAAACACCATATCCTACGACTGATATTAATGGATTAAGTGGAGGGATGTCAAGGAGTTGGTAGAAGGCAGTTGTCCTGGCTGCGGAACAAAAAGAAATGGAACGAAATGATGAGAATACAGAACCTGTTCCAAGCGGCAAAGGACAGAGATGCATTTGCTACATTGATCGCCAACGATGGGAGGGCCTGACACGCTATCGAAAGAAGAGGACATTAGAAGTCGGAAATATTAACGAGTTATGATGTTATGATGTATGAATGTAGCGGAAACTAGAGAGATATGTTTGGACAGAGCAATATGGCGATCCATCCTCTCTGTTTTACTTTCAAAAATACTACTCAAACACCGTTTTAATTCCATTCTAGTATTTAATAATACACATGTACGTGTCAAATTACAATATTTGAGTTGTTGAATTAAAATAGACACGAAATATAAAAAAAAAAAAAATTAGTATGCAATTTCGTTCTATATGGCATAAAGAACGAAACTGCATACTCACTTACATAGTTAGATTTTTTGGTGCCTATTTTACTATCTAACAAAAATTAAGAATTAAGAAGTAATTAAAAAAATCGCATACTTAGTTAGATTTTCATTTTGTATTTAGTGCCTATTTTACTTCAACTATTTAAAAAAAATCTAACTGAGTATGCAATTTCGTTGTATATGGCATATAGAACGAAACTGCATACTTACTTAGTTAGATTATTACTTTGTATTTTATCCCTATTTTATTTCAACTATCTAAAAAAATCTAACTGAGTATGCAATATCGTTATACTCGTATATGGCATATAAAACGAAACTGCATACTTACTTAGTTAAATTATTATTTTGTATTTCGTGCCTATTTTACTTCAACTATCTAAAGAAATCTAACTGGGTATACAGTTTCGTTCTGTATGGCATATAGAACGAAATTGCATACTTACTAAGTTAGATTTTTATTTTGTATTTAGTGCCTATTTTACTGCAACCATTCGTTTATCTAAAATTAATCGGAAAATCTCTCTGAGGCTGGTTTCTTATGCATATTGTAGCGTTTCAGACTACTAGTAAGACAAGCCTCTCCCCCGAGCCAATAACTCGCTACTGACATAACTTCTGTAAATATTATTAAGTTGGAAGAGTGATGGGTCGTGCATGCAATTTTAATCTTTATCGACATCAACCATTTTACAAGCATTAAATTATGGCATGAATGATTACCGTTTGATCTGATTTATAAGTGTGCAGGAACTGGTTATTTTGATGGGTTTAACTGACGTGCGATTATTATCGTAGTAATTGCAGTATGTTCTAGACAAATCACTTACCCGAAGGCTGCGTTATTATGAGTTTAATAAAATGTTCTTCTCCGGGTAAGTTTTTTATTGGTGTTTATTTTTAACGTAATAAAATGAAGAAGGTAAAATAATGTTTGTCTCTTGAACCGAAAAACTGAAAGGAAAAAACTTTTTTTTTATGAATTAAATCAGTACACAATGGTGTTCTTCTACCGACCCTTATGTATGGAAGCGAAGCATGGAACTGGCAAAAGAAGGATGAAAATAGAATAAATGCAGTAGAAATGAGATCTCTTAGACGAATGTGTAGATACTCTGTGTATGATAGTGTCGAATGAAAATATAAGAAGTGAATGCGGTGCGAATGATGGTGTTATGAACAAAATAATGAAAGGATCATTAAGATGGTTTAACATATGAAAAGAATGAATGAAGAAAGAAAGGTAAAAAAAAAATTATGTTAACGATGTAATGGAACCAGAAATAGAGGAAGACCGATGAAAACGTGGAACGATCAAATAAATCAAATATTGAGTGTCGGCCATGTGAGAAGTCAGAGAAATCGACGCGCTTGCATGACACGATGTATGAATGCTGAGGAAGCGAGAGAAATTTGTCAGGAAAGAAAAGTGTGGCAGTCCATTCTTTCTGCCTACCCCTTCGGGGAGACGGCGTGATGGTTAGTTAGTTAGTTAGTTAAATCACTGTTTTTTCCACTTTTGAAAATATTTTTCTTGACATGTTTCGAAGGCTTACACCTCCATCATCGGGAGATATACAGTTTAAAGATAGGAAGAAAAAACTCAAAATTGGAAAAAGCAGTTTTTTAGTTCATAAAAAATCCGTCATTATCGAATTTCACAGAGTTAACGCCTAAAGTTTAAATGAAATGAAAATAATATGGATGCGAATTTAAATCCGTATTTCTTATGAAGCAATGATATATGAATGTAACCAATTTTTTTTTCAAAAAATATTGTTATTTACGTACAATTCTAAGAATTAGCACGAGTGTATGTTGTTTAATTTCTACGAAATTATCTCGACAACTATTTCTCAAACCGAAATTGGAATAATCAGTTGGCGAAATAGCTGTCGCGATAATTTCATAGAAATGAAAAAAGATATTTTTGATATGATATTTTTTTTAGATTAAACAGTTAACAATAGTAAATAAATACATTTTATTATGTAGGAGTTAACATCTGAAATAATGTTAAAGTTTAGCTAATATTTATTAAGAAGAGTCTAGTTGTGTCTAGTATTATACTCAAATCACCTCAGATCAATCAAACATCAAATCAGAAGCTAAGCATTATGTGCCCTAAGACTTCATTCCAATAAACCATTTATTTGATTACAAATGAAATATTCTACAGTTTTTGTTTGTTCCCAAAAGATATATATTTTTTTAATTTTCATCTTAGAAACAACCTTGGTAGGTGAAGAATTATTTTCATATTTATATTAAATTGTATTAAAAGGATTAAAATACTTTTATGCAGATGATAGCAATGTCAGGTATTCATATATTCAGTGCAAAATGCAACTTGGACTATTTCTCAGTTAATGAAAATTCCATGGCCAGAATGCGTGAACTCCACTTCTGTGATTTACTTGCAAAATAGCCAAATGGTGGAATTCAAATTTACTACGCTCACTTTTGGCATGGCGCAGAATTCGTTATTTGAAAATAAAATCCCTTAAATCTTTAAGGTCACACCGCCCTTAAAACGTATCACGTGAGAGCTTACACGCGTTCTCCCGTCAAAATATTTTATTTTATTGTGAATATTCAAATATTTATTACCAATATTCCAAAAATAGTTTGTAGTTAAGAAAAAAAAAACGAATTTCAACATTATTTTTTTTTACATGGTTCGAATTTATTAAATCTTCATCATCGATGTATAATACAATATTTTTTTACTTCTTTAGACATACTTAACCAATATTTTTTCGTTAACTTAATTATATGAAATAAATTATACTATAAAATAAAAAATAAATACAATCAACATTTTTTGTGAAAAAAATAAGCATTTTTGATTCTTATAAATGAAATCAGATCTAGGCATATTTGTAAAACATGTCAAAATAACAAAATAACAAGAGAAGATAAGATTGTTTTGAGCGATTTAACTAATATCTTTTGATGGAAAATCATTATAAATAATAATGATATAAAATGGAGTTAAAATTTATTAATATATTGAATAATGGGTAAAATAAAATAAAAACTCATCATCGCATTATCTCAAAAACCACAAACGCCTCTGAATAAAGCTATGTTTTTATTTAATTAATATACAAGACATTTAATAATGCCTTAGACAGGCGAAACATGTCATTCACATGAAATTTAATAATATAAAATAAAATCATATGTTTTCATTAATATTAATTAATAAGAACTAGTTAAAATTAAATTACAAAAAATTTAGCATTCTGAATCAAGGAAAAACAGAAATAAGTTATTTCATTAAAAAAATTATGATCCATTGACTGTATTTTCAACATTTAACAACACGGCTTATATACCGTGGTATTACCACTGCGCCACGATACCGTCCTCTTAATACGAAATAAAACGTTAACATATAGAAAGAAACAAAATAGTACTTGGAAACAGCAACTCTTGTTTTATGATTTTGCATCTGTGCAAGACAGCGTGTAATATTTTGCGCTGCGATATGCAACCACGTTCTGAATCTCGTAAGTAAAATAAAGCCTTTTCATAAAAAAATGTTGCAAGAGCCTACGTTATTTTAATATATATGTTATTTATAAATAATCCCCATCTACTACAGGCCATTTAATACTTATATTTTTTGTTTTGACTATCCCTAGAGTGAAACTATTCGTAGTGCTTGCGCGTAATCCTGGTGTAGTGTGCACTTTGTACGACCGAGAAATATTTGATATAATTTTGGAATAAAATCTTTTTCGTTTTGTAAAACAGTATATAATATTCAATTGTAAAGAATGTTTAAATATATTTTATAATATAAATCTGGGGATAACAGTTTGGCGTTCCATCAAATTATACATACCACCTCTTTCAGCGATTTAAGGGGGATAGCCACTGCGATTGGGTGAATTTGTATTTTTTGGAAGATTATATTTTATGAGAATGGCGATGTTCTACCTTTCATGGTATAATTAAATGACATTTTAAATGCCATAGCATGGCAAAACATGTTATATATAATACATTTAAAAAAATCGGATTAAAATACGTTATGCCTCTTAATATCTCAAGCTATTATACTGAGTTTTTATTCCATAATAAATAAATTTATTGTTTCTTATACAATGAAGTAAAACTCCATATGAAATAATAATAAAGAAAACGCCTGTTTTCTAGATGTTTACAATATATGTTTTTATGAGAATGACATGTTTCGCACTTCGAAGGCAATTTGATACTTCGTCACCTGAGAGTAAGAAGGTTCCAACTGACAAAAGTAAAAAGCTGAGAAAAATGAAGTCAAAGTTTTGTTGGTTTCGGGTGGGTATCTTGAAATAAAAGCGTTTTATTCCGATTTCCAGAGATTCTTTTACCGAGAAACGTGTAAATTTTGTCTGGCAACAGTTGGAATAATAAAGTTCTAAGTTTAAATGAATCCTTCTTCAGTGAATCGTGTGTTTTGAATGATCAGATGGAACTTGATTCTTTTCATAACATCAAAATGACGATACTATTACATGTTTTTTTAATTGTACGTATAGATAAGGTTAGTAAGAACCCTTTTCACGAAAAAAAGCCAAATGTGAAATTTTGTTAGTTGGAACCCTCTTACTCTCAGGTGACGACTTGTAATACAAGGCTAAATATATAATTCCCATAAAATGAATAAGCATTATTTATCCACATGTATTAAGGTTTTAATACATTGTATCGACTAGAAACAGCATACTTTATAAAATTTTCAAGCGTGCTATGAAGGTATAAGCGGCAAAAGCAAAATAATTAACACGGTGTTTGAAAGTAAGCACCAAGTTCATAAACTAGATTTAAAATACACCTCACATAGATACAGTGCACAACTTGAACGCCCAACAAGAGGATTGGTACGTGCTAATATGCAATATGTATGCATAACATCAAAGTATAATTGACGACCTTCGTGCCAGAGTGCTAAGAGCTTTGACTGCCATACTGAAGGTCCCGGGATTGATTCCCGGCGATTGCAGTATGATTTTCACACTGTCTTTGGTCTGGTGTAGAATTCGCGTAACAGAAAATGGCGATAGGTTAGCTACCTATCACATGTCATGAGAATCAATTGCTAAAAATAAGTTAAATACAGTAATTTGGTATCAAAAACAAAGAGCATTTAAAAATATGAACTGCTATAGAAAATAAGTTTATTGGCAACTATAGTAAATACAAAATAACAATTTACCTTACATAAATAAAAACAAGTAAGTACCTAATGTTGACAATGAAAAAATGGAGTGCCGCCTCGTTGACGCCTATTAAAAAAAAATCTTCTGGCACTGTGTGGTATCTAAATACTCACGATTAAAACCCTTTCCAAAATAAAATAAAATCTGGCATAAACTATAAAAACACGCATTGCAGAAGCGATTCGGGCCAGTGGCTGAATGAAATTAATGCTTTAATATTCCCATGAAGATTAACAATGTTACCACTTTTTTTCGAATACCATTCCCATTCAATACGATAAAACTTCTAAAAATAAAAAGGCTTTAATAATAATATTTTTAAAATAGACTTGACCGACAGCGAAACTTTACCACCCAAAAATAAATGTTATTTTAAAGCATAAAAAAATAATATACTTTAATTACTCGTACAGTAAAAAATACGTAAGGTTTTAAAACTTTGTAATTTTATATGTTTTATTTGCAAACTTCAAAGACGAGATTGTTTTAATGTCCTCTCGAATCTATACGTATGTTTATCAAGGCGTATTGTTATATTTATAACTCTGGGTCCTGACAATCTGACAGCTGTCAAATGTCTTTGCAACTTTTTCGAAACAATTAATAAACTTAAACAATTTTATTGTATTATGTATTATAATTATGAATTTTTAGGTTTACGTATTATAAAATGTGTGGTTAATGTATTATGAGTTTTGAGTTACATTGATAGATTATTTTGATCATTTTACATACCAAAGCTGTATACACACTATATTATACAATTCGATGTGCGTTCAATATATTACTAGTACTTTTATAAAGTAAGCACACTGAAGGAAAAGCCTATACGTAATTTACAAATGATCCGCACGAGGAGAGAGGTTAGACAGAGTAAAATTGACATACCGGCACTGCGGAAACACAAATGTTTTATATTAAAATGTTTGTAACACATATGTAAAGAGTAATAATACAATCGTTGTCGTATTTTACATTAATTTCATATTTACAATCGAAATAAACTACAAAATAACGGCCCAGAATAGCTCCATGTTGCAAATATTATCTATGTGTTTACGGCCTGGTAAATACTTTCAAACGGCATTGGATTGTTAAGCAATTTCAATATTTGGTTTGAATAGTTCTTTGTCTATTGTGTTTTTTTGGGCTATTCAAAATAATATCGTCTACCAGACGCAGACTGCAGACTGAAGAGAGCAAAAACAAACGGGGATTTATAAAAATGTCTCCACATTTCCACATACCATGTCGCATGTCGTCTGCGTTATTTAGTACCGGCTGTCCGCGGATTCCTGGATCGGTGGGACTTCTCTCGCATTCTATACGTTATTACACCAACTATAAATTATAAGGCCAACTATAAATTATTAGGCCAACTAATAAATTCTCTGACAAACTATGCAATAATGTTCGACCGCATAAAAAAATTAAAAAAAAATATTTGTGGCTAAATAAACGTTGTTGTTATGGTTGAATTCAGTTTTAGATATTTGTAAATATCATACTTTTTATTTGTCTTTTTCTTTTTATATATACTTTTTACATACAACACTATTAAAATATTGTTTCGGACAACCAGTTTTATACTTTTTATACCACTTTTATATCTGACCATGTTCGACAGCTTGCTGTCATCTTCTGGTCAGACCAGAAGATGGCAGCAAGCTGCCGAAATCGGCCGACGCGACGATAAACACTAGTGAAAGCACACTAAATATATAATAATAAAGAAATTTTGTATCCATTTTATTTGTTTTCATCATTTAAAATGAACATACATAGAAATTTCAATTAAAATTTTTAATTATCCTACCATAGATTAAAACAATATGAGCCTACCACATTTTAAGAACCATAGAGAAAAAAGCTCTTATCATGAATGGATTATGTAAGTATATATTGTAATATATTATTGTTTACTATGGTATTTTCAAATGAATAAATAAATAATAAATTAAATTTTAGACGTGATTAAAGAAAAATTAAAATACATAAAAGTATTTTGAATGTCTCTCTTTATTAGAAGTATATTTAAAAATAAAAATTAAATTATCGATAGAAATACGCTAGAATTTGGACTGAAACAATTAACATGCTTAACTTATAGAATTTATTCAATTTTGTATCAAAACACATTAAGCATTTTTATGTAATAAGACTCCAAGACACATTTTGAATTAACGTGCTTTTTCATTTAATGTTAAATAAACTTTTCGACCGATTAAATAAATTTATTTCTAAAAATAAACAATTTTACAGTTCATAATGTTATATTTCCTCACCTCCACATAAAAAACTTAACGCGGGTATATTGTATAAAAAAGACATTAATCATTTTTAAGCAATAAGATTCCAATACACATTTTCAATTAACGTGTTTTTTCAACCAATGTCAACTAACGAAAGTTTCAGTAAATATTTATAGTATATATGGTACTTTTCAGTTAATTTCTAAAAATAAACAATTTAATGGTTCAAAGTGTAATATTTCACTTCGTATTTATTAGTCATTTTTCAATATTTCCTCCCCTTCGCATAAAAAGCTTGACGCGGGCTCCCACTTATATCTGTGAATAACGGCCCGCGGACTATCTGCCCTTTTTAATTTCCTCTTGCGCCGTCCCTGCCCCCCTCCGCCCGCGGCCGGAATGTCCCGTTGACAGTTGTATTCGGCAAACATTTCCGCTCACCCATTACAAGAACGCCCCCTGAACGGGACTTGGGACGCGTGCATACAAATGCGGGTAGGTGAAACGTATTATTTTATTAGCAATAAAATAATCAGTACAATGGGAAAAAAATAAGAACAGAAACACATGTAGCGAATGAAAAAAAAATTAAATAAATATAATAAAACTTAGTATTACAACACTTTGTATATAAGAATATAAAGACCTTAAAGCACAGGAATCTCGAATACTTCGGCCAAATTATGAGAAACAGTAAGATGAGAAGAAATAGAGAAGAAACAAGGTGCTGCAAATGATTATTCAAGATAAAATTAACGGAAAACGAAGTGTCGGAAGAAGAAGAAAATCCTGAATAGAACACCTTCTATAATAGTTCAGTTGCAGCACAACATCCCTGTTTAAAGCTGCTGTATCAAGGATAGAAATATCAAGGAAAGATAGTTGTCCAATACAAGAAGAAAAATACGAAAATGGATAATAACTACTTTCAAGATTCTATTTGTCTTTTTTTTTTATACTTTGTAAATAACACCAACTTTAAAAAAAATAATATTAAATATCAGACATGTTTCGGACATCCCGGTCCTTCCTCATTGATATTATAAAGATATTTAAAATATTATAAAATTGTTTACAAATAAGATCAGTTTTGACAGATGTTCTAATAATTTATTTTAATAATTAATAATTTTTTTATTTATAACATCTGTCAAAACTGATCATATTTGTAAACAATTTTATATTATAATATTTTAAATATCTTTATAATATCACTGAGGGAAAACCGGGTTGTCCGAAACATGTCTGATATTAAATTTTAATTTATTTTAAAGTTAGTGTTGTATATACAAAGTACATAAACAAAGATAAAAGACAAATAAAACATCTAAAACACAAAATATGGCGAACATAATAGAAATATCAAGATGTTCGATCGAAATATTTAAATAAAGTAATTTTAAAAGAGTTATAATTCGAATATAATTTAAAGAAGAGATTCTCAGATTCACATGTCAACCCAGATTTGGGCACAATTTAAATTGAAAGAGCGAAAATGGAGGTAAGAACTTAAAAAGTATTCCAACAATCTGGCAATGTTTGATTATAAAATTATTTAACTTTATGCCTATTTACTCTATTTTACAGTTTGACGTAAATGTTTAGTGTTACTAAATGTCTTGTTTAAGTGTATTACTTCTTCGGGTATTTTATTGTAAATTTTACGACTAAACAATGTGTATAAAAAAAGGTTCGGAGTAATCGGACATCATCACAATGATACTGTAATTAACAGTTTTTAAATATCGTACAACTGTGTGTTGAAAGAATTTTTAAAATATAAACAAATAATCATATAAGTAATGAAAATAATATAAAATAAAAAACAAAATGTCTTCGACCAATTTTAGCACCTCGCTGCTATGTTCTGGTTCAGAAGCTGCCAAAACCTGTCGAAGACACAAACATTAGTGAATTTTAACGAAATAAACGTTTAAAAAAGTTTTTTCTTTATTAATTTCATAATGAGGCGAGCTAGAGTTGACAGGGAATTGTTATCAACTATCAAGAATCGAAAGATATCACATCTGGGTCATATACTGCGTGGGGAAAAGTACCACCTCCAACTGATATTGGAGGGGAAAATTGAGGGACGCCGAGGCCCCGGAAGGAGACAAATGTCCTGACTGCGAAACGTGAGGGAGTGGACCGGCATCCGAAGTGTGGAGGAGCTGTTCCGAGCGGCGCAGGACAGGGACAGGTTCGCCGAGGTGATCGCCAACGTTGGGGGGACCCGACAGGGCACTTGAAGAAGAAGAAGAATTTCATTATATATAATGGATTTCTAGAAATTTCAAATAATACTTTTTTTTTTTAAATAATAATATGTTGGAGATTGATCTTGATTTAACACAAATTTAATTAGTTATAAGTCTCGAAGAATGTTTATTGTACAATGAATTTATATATTGAATCATGCTGAAGGATTAATGAACACTTCCAACAAATGTTAAACAATGACCTGTTCTGTATCCTTAGTTTCAAGATAAAACACCTCCATAATGCTAAAGTATTTAGGATCTAACTAATTACGCCCTGCGAGAACAAAAAAATTACATAAATAGCTCCGTACAAACACAACTCACCAATTAGATTATAACCCGACTTCTGTGAACATTTTTCATTCGTAGTTCAGCGTGTAGGCTTTTAGTTTAACGACCGGTCGTCCATTTCGCATTTAGGAGCGTGTCAGCGGCCGCGGGGGGCGCGGCGGGCGGCTGGCCCCGCCGGGGGGCGCGCATCTCCGCAGCTTTGCATGGAGACCACTGCCAAAGTGCTCCGCGTTTACTACCCGCATACCAAAACACACTAAAAATTGAATTATTCTGCCACATGCATCATCTTTTAAGGCCGGCGTTTTTATACTAGGTTAGTTCTTACGGTCCGATCGTATAAAATGAAACTGTTTTTATATTCATTTCATATTCGAATTAAAAAATTAAATTTTATCATAGTTACTACGAACGAATATCTGTTTTCAAGAAAGTTTATGATATTTAATTGGAATCCCAGAGAAGGCAAGCGGATACCACTCTAGATATTTTTCCCCAGGTCATCACTATGTAAAAGGGTGATAGTCAACGTTAGGGAGACCTGACAGGACACAGAAAGAAGAAGAATGGGAATAACATATTTCGCCTTTCTAAGAGACATTATCAAGGACATTCAATAATGCCTAGTAATAAAGTAAGGAGGAAATCCACACTTCGCTCGGCGAACTCCTCGGCAATAGAAAGATTAGTTGAGCCAAAGCGTTGCCCTAGTACAAATTTCGGGGATCGAGCGTTTGCGGTAGCCGGCCCATCAGCTTGGAACAATCTTCCTTCACACCTCAGATGCATAAATGATCCGACAGATTTCAGTTCTAAGCTGAAAACCCATCTTTTTCATATTTCATTTCCAATTTAAAACCTGCATATTTTGTTATATTATACTTTCTAATCGATCGCGAATATCAATCAGATGCCGCGTTCACATATAGATTTAAAACACGTCTTAATGCGCCCTTGAGGTGATTACATCACAAAAACGCCGCTTTAAAAGTTAGCATATTATTATTAAAGTAGTTTATAAAAAAAACTTCGTTTTATTTAATTATTTGCAATATTTACTACGAATGAAAACGTCCGTTTACAAGAAATTTATTATATTCTATGGAAATAACATGTTTCGCCTTTTTGAGGCATTATCAATGACATTCGATGATGCCTCAGCAAGGCTAAATATTTCATTCCAATAAAACACAATAAAACTTGTAGAAAACTGACGTTTTAAATTTTATTCATTATTTACCATAATGGGGAGTTCTACATCATTTTTCAAGTAACAGTTAATAAAAATTACCATATTATGAAACGATCTTACTATGTATACGAGTATATGCGTTTTACGGGTAATTTTTTTTAACCCTTTACCTGTTCTTTTTTTGTCAAAAGCTGTACAACGACATGTGATATTTTAACTACATCCAACTGAATTCGTGTGTATCTAGAATAATTAATAATTTTTCTTATTTCTTTTGTTTCAGGTAAGAGTAACGTCCACTCAACTGTTGCTCAGATAAAAAAAAAGGAGTACCTACCCCATTGACAAATGGTAAGAATCAATACTGAAATCACCAAACAAAAATCAGCAGTTTTGTTTTTGTATTCCCAGATGTAATTTTTCTATAATATATAGAACGAAAAATATAATAAAATAGAATTGTTGTAATAAAAACAATTAACAAATAATCGTGTGAAAAGAATGCAACGTCTGTTTTCTAGAAGTTCTATTTTATTTTATGGGATTGATGTGTTTCACTTTACAAAGGCATTATTAAAATGAAAAGAATGGTCAAAAAGTTTTATTCAAGCGTGTGAATGGAAAAAGAAGCCGAGAACGGCCGAGGAAAACATAGCATGACCAAATTAATCATTTACTAAAAGGCGGCCACGTTTGAAAACGGAAAAATCGGCGAGCATGCATCTTACGATGTACGAATATAGAGGAAGCTCGCGAGGTATGAAAGGATAGAACAGTGATGCGGTTCATCCTGTCTGCCTACTCCTCTGAGGAAACAGAGTGATGGTTAGTTAGGCCATTATAACCCAATGTAGATCATATATAAGGGAGTCAAAACATGTTATTCCCATAAAATAAAATAAAATTTATAGATAACGGATATTTTCATACCATCATTCAGATCATTGTTCAAGAAATAAATAACAATAATTATAGTTATTAATTCTTTCCTGAGCAATAATGTAAAACTCCATTAAATAATTAATACTTTTGAAAAAGTCTGTTTTTTAGAAGTTTTATTGCAGTTTATGAGAGTGACATTTAAATGTACATACATTTGATAATGCCTTGGAAAGGTCAAACATATCATTCTCATTAACTAAAAAAATAGAAAACAAGTATTCATTCATATTTATTATTTAATGAAATAAACTTGTATTATATTAGTTAGAGTTAGATAGTTTCAATCCTGGGATTGGTTTGCAGCAATTTCTTCTATTCTTCTCTTCCATTCTTCCCTCTCTTGTGCGGCTCTTTTGAAATCTGCATATGATGAGCAGCGCACGTTTACCAACAGGTCCTCCAGGTACTCTCGGCGTGGGCGTCCTATAGAGTTTGTCCCCTCGGTCATACCCTCCATTATGGCATGCGAGAGACCTTCTTGACGTATTATATGGCCGATCCATCTTGCACGCCTTTCGGACAAGGTCCTGAGCAGATCGATATATATTAACAAATAATAGTGGGACACGATTGTAATGTTTTGTATATATAAGGCATTATTAAATGTATCATTTGATTATTTTGGCTTAACGAGGCGAAATATGTCATTCCTAAAAAATTAAACATCTATTGTAGAAAACAGACGTTTTCATTCGTATTAATTATATAATCATCGTTATTTTTGCGCAGTGGATAAACCGTTTAGTAACAGTTTTAAGACGCCCACCTGTCAAGATTGTGAAAACTTTCTGAAAGTCGGAGCGCGCATGCTAATAAGCCCTGCTTTCGCCGGCCCCCGGAGTCCGCCTTCCTTAGTATCGGTGATGCAGTTATAACTTCACACGGCAGCTGTTGATTCAATTGTTTTCAACTTTGTTATTTATTCCCGAAAGGCGCAAAGTTGGAGATGCTCCTGGAAAATATTGTTCGAGTTATTACGCCATAACTCGCCGGCCGAGATTCATCTCGCGCGTCCCGCCACACTATCGTGACAATGGTGACAGCACTCGCAGTCAATTAGTGTAACTTTTGAATTAAATAACTTTCGAGTGGAAATCTGTAATGGCGTCCCGTGCGGGCTCTATTTTAAACATGTCTCGTGATTTGATCCAGACCCTCTGTATTTCATGTAAATTTATTTATTTTTCAAATCAAATCAAATCAGTTTATTAACTCAAAAGACATTACAAACAGCAAAATGTTTAAGGCAGTTGAGTATAGGTAAGACATTACAAACAAATACATTACAAATAGCAAAATGTCTAAGGCAATTAAGTACATGTAAAATATTATAAAAATACAACATAATACCAGGAATGCATTAGAGATGGTTCGACATTAGGAAGACAATATACTTTCTAAAGTCAAGAGTATTTGTCCCCTGAACGTACCTTCACTAATATGAAAGACGTCGATCTCCGAGGACACCGCGTTCAGCAGACTAATTGCTCTTTCCACCGGTGTCACCAGAGGCAGATTGGTTCTGGTGGCCGGTAGGTAAAACAATCTGTGCTGTCGCTGTCGGAGAAATCTATCAGGGACAAAAAGACCAACACACTCTACCACCTCAATATCCCCTGATTAATTTAAAGAAATGGGTAATGAGACGCCCATCTCTTCAAAGCTGTAAAGAATTGGTTCCGAGCATTCCTAAAAGAAATGCCACATTTGGCACATTTCTGCAATGCTTACTGTATGCACTTAAAACTGGACACGTTTTGATTGTTGTTTATGCGAATTTAATGAATATGACTTTTTATACTCATTCCGGTATTTTTTTCAAGTGTAAAATACGCTTTGTGGATAGATTTCATAATGTTCTGATCGATTTTATTATTTTCTAATCGATTTTATTCTGTACTGATCGATTTTATTCTATTCTGATAGACATAATTCTATTCCGTTAGATTTTATTATTTAGTTTATTGTTACAATATGTCTCTCTATTTAATAAAATACAATAATATACGTATTTCACCGCCGTACGATAAGATAAGTCTTAGCAGAAGAAGTAGATCTCCTTTTAATTTTTCATTATTATTTCATTTAAATACCTTTATTATGATAATATAATAATAATAAAAAAATTCAATAAAACGATATTTTTAACAACTTCCACTTTTGTTAAAAAAAACATCGTTTGTAACTTTATTGTAATACACTGAAATATAAATCGTATGTAATATAAAAAAATAATAGATTTGTCGTATTATTAAATGATGCTAAAGTTAGTATTGTAAATATAGTCGCGGGCTAAGTATTGTAATTAGAACCAGCCATTTGAATGTAGAGTAAATGACAAGGTTTAATTTACGCAAACAAAACAAGCGCCCTCGAAGCGCCATCCAACACAAAGCTCCCGATACTAATTAATTAAGGAAATTAACTTGTTTTAAAATCGATTACCCAAATCAAATTCCACCCAAATCCCAAATTGCCTGCTTTACACTTCAAAGCTGAATGAAGACAAAGTTGCGACCTGAGATGTCACTCTCTCGAAGGCGGTCGGGGTTAAATGTCACTCGGGTAAACTCCCCCCGCGCCGGGCGAGGGGCACGTCAGGCGGGGGGGGAGGCGCCCCCGACATTATTATTAGCGACGCGGGGAGGGTGGAATGCAAATTGAGCGCTAATTGAATACAACCGAAGTGAGTTCTGGAAGTTAAATTCTGTCACAGGCCCAGCCCGTTCCCGTCAGAGGCAGCGGCGTTTAGCGCCAGATGCTAATGGCTCACTTAGATTTTATCCTCAAGACGGAAAACTTGTAGTTTTACTCGGAAGGGCTTTGTATACCGGATTTTTTCCTGTGGACGTCTCCATTAAATGGACATTTAGAAAAGTTTCGCAATATTCGAAACGATAAGATTCTATCATACCTTCCCTGAAACCAACTTACCGGTTTATTAATTACAACATATCTATATATTGTATTATCTTTATCTCCTTATTCAACTTGCTGTAGACTTAAAAGTCTGTTATTGTCGGGTTCTCCTCCTGTGATGCTGAACTCCAGCTATCTTTCCATCGTTTTGGGAGTTTCCCTGGTGGACTCAATTCTGTTTATGTATACTTACAAACTAGTTTTTGTCTACTTTTTATTAAGACTTACATATACTCTCCTTTAATACCATTAAAAGTGAAATTGTTGTATAGGTGTTTAGTCTGGTCAGTATCTCATTATAATTGAGCTTATATATATTCAAAAGCGCCCAGAAAAAAATTTGTTCTCAGACATGGATATTCTGGCATTAAAAGGTTCAGCTATTCTTACCCAAACCTATTGAATATAATGGGGAGGATGTATAGTTTGCATTTGATATATACGAATGTCTTCCAATTTTTTAAATAAAACTATATTTTTAGATAATGACGAACAGTGTACTCACAAACTGGTTGACTTTTCAACTACCAGAACCATATGAAAAATAGTGGAAAAAACCTATGTTTTAAATCATAAAAAATTGTCATTGCGGTATTCCATAGTGTTAACGCATCAACTTTATAAAAAAATGATAATTTCATTATGAATTCATTATGAAATGCCCAAATTGATTGCAAATCATGAACATAATGTACAAAGTTATCAAGAATGTTATAATATTTTTATCTGTTTAAATATCAAATCAAATCAAATCAAATCAGTTTATTAACTCAATAGACATTACAAACAGGAAAAGGTTTAAGTCATAAAAATACAACAAATATGAACGTAATACTTACATATTCTGAAACACGAGAAGTTTCTAAAAACAACGTTTGCTGCTTTTTTAAAAATAATGATTTTAATATGAATATGCTTCTTGATTAATTAATTATTGTGCACGAGTAAGTTAACATATTATAGTACGACATAAGTATTACTAAAAATTATATAAGTTCGCTGAAAATGTTGTTTCATGTTCTGCATCAAACTCCCATTTTCTAGCGTTTTTGTTTCTTTGTTGTAAGGGATTTAAATTTCCGCAAAACAAACCAAACGTCATCGACAGGAAAATATTGTCCCCCGAATACAGGTTTTTCTTCGTGCATTTTCACATAAAGGCTAATACAAAACACATACACCATCCAGTCGCATATTTCAGTCCCCGCTACCAATTTCCTTTTACCTCGTGTGACGGTTTGCTCCGCTCCGCCCGAACATTACGAGAGATTGAATTTTAGTTAAATATAATATACGGTCTCAATAACACTGAACGTAAATCATGAACAAAGTTTAGAATACCTCGGTTCATACGTCCGCAGGCTCCATTCACACTTTCTCCTAGATAGTAGAAGCCCACATACGGACCGACGTAAAAAATTCTTCAATTATATTTAATAATAATAAAAACGTCAATTTTCTATGGCTTTATCATAGTTTATCGGAGTGACATGTTTCGACTGTCAAATATCATTTAAAAATACCCAAGCAAGGCGAAACTATAAATATGTTTTTATTTATTGTCGTTTGAGTAAATAAACTGAATTGATTGATTGATGCTCGTCAAAAGTGTGAATGTGAAAAAAAGTAATCTTAAAAAAGTTTCATTTGTGAAATCTCGATTTTGAAAACTGTATTTTTAACTCAATTAGTGAGCAAAATTTTGATGGGTGTCACGTAAAACTTGTATCTTTTGATGTTATAAAAAACTTTTATTTTTAATTTTGAAACTTTTTGAAATATTTACTTTGCTATAAATAATAATCCTATTAAAATATCAACATACGTTTAAAAGATCGGAATACATATGTTATATTAATTTCTATAAGCATAATTTAATAAAATAAAAGCACTCTTCTCCAATGATAACATTAATTAGAAACTCCCCCAGAGAATGATCAAATGCTATAATGTGGTCTGTTTTATTGTATGGATGTGAAACGTGGACCATAAAAGTCAACTCAATGAACATACTTGAGGCTTTAAAATGTGTCATTATCGCCGAATGCTCAGAATTTCCTGGAATGACATGGTTACCAATACCGTAGTCCTGAGGCGAGCTAGTGTCGGAATATTGCACATTTGGGTCATGTACTGCGTGGGGAAAAATACCACCTTCTCCAATTGATATTGGAGGGGAAAATTGATGTGCGCCGAAGGCCCGGTAGGGGACAGATGTCCTGGCTGCGAAACGTGAGGGAGTGGACCGGCATCCGAAGTGTGGAGGAGCTGTCCCGAGCGGCGCAGGACAAGGACAGGTTCGCTGAGGTGATCGCCAACGTTGGAGGGACCCGACAGGGCACTGAAAAAGAAGAAGAAACATTATTTGACAAAAAAATTAAAAATTTACTCTAAATATCTTTCTCGAATATGATTATATTGATTTTCGATTAACATATTACATGATAATATTTTCAGTACGAGAGGAACTAAACAATGCACCTAAGGCATTAGAAACTTTCGGATTTCGATTTCATTAAAATTATACGTGTATAAATAACCGTTCGTCTGTGTTGATCTAATCGTACTATTCTTGAATTCACGCCTCACAATGGCTGAGGAGCGATACTAGCCACAAACATGAAGTACGCAAGTTCTCTCCGAGGATAGGGATTGTTCGAATACATTTATCAACCATTTCACATGATATCAAAGTTCATTCTAGTTTCGGTAAGATTATGAGCATTAGAAATGATTGCACTAGATTTACTGACTTCCTCGGTAAGCGAGCGTAACAAATTCAACCGAATTAACATAGTAAATCTTCCTACAGCTTTTATGATACGATTAAATTTCGTTCGTGCTTTATAGACAGAAGCGCTTCTATTAATATCGCCGTACATTAGATGACCTTTACAGAGTAACAGTTTCTTAGAAAATATGAAAGCGGTACCTATGTAAATACTTCTAGCGTAATCGGTTATGAAAAGGTGTTTATAATTCAATGTACCTCAAAAGCATCTTCGCCTTCTTTTTATTTGCCATTATAAATAAATAAAAATAATAGATTTTCTTCTATATTCGCCTTCACTTTGTGTTAAAGTGTAACTATATTTATTTAAAAAAAAAACAGATTTTAAATAATGGTTAAGGAATCAATGCATGAGCAGACACTGTCAGTACTCATGACATCTAAGAATAACATAAATAAACACTTTGCGACCTATCGTGGGTCCAACCATTAGAAATAAGATACCCAACGAAGATATTCGAAGATCTTCCAAAAGTTCTTCTATTTTTTCTATTATATATTAGCCATACTTTGTTTATGATGCTTTAATTCTCTTTTATATACTTTGTATATACAACACTTATATTTTTAAAAAATTACATTGACATGTGCCGGACAACCAGTCCTTCCTCAGTGATACATATTATAAAGATGTATATTTAAAATATATAATATATAATTTAAAATATAGGTCAGATCATGTAAACAATTTTAAAATATTTTAAATATGTATCTTTGTAGCATGTATCACTGAGGAAGGACTGGTTGTCCGAAACATGTCTATGTAGTTAATTTATTTATTAATATAAGTGTTGTACATATATACAAAGTACATAAGAATAAAAAGATAAATAAAATCTTCTCGATCTAAAAAAAAGTTTCCTGAACTGATTTATCAAAGAGTCGACTCTTTCACGATTCACGAGTTTCAACTATAACTAAATATTTTTTTCTTTATATTAGGTCCTCACATATGAAATTGGCGTTTTGCCGTACTGGCAACTTTGATCTCAAATATCTTCTCTTTGGTTAGGAATTCCAAATTCAAATTTATACAGCTATTTACTCAAGTATTTGTGTTTCGAAAATTATAATTCATTTGTTTTTTCCTCAATTGTTTTTTTTCTTTGCGTCACTCAGTTTACAAAATGGAAAACTTGAAATATCGCGTTATTTACGAGTACGAGTTCCACCGTGGCACCAGTGCTGCAGAAACGGCTCGAAGGATTAATGATGTGTATGGCGACGGTGCCGCAAAAGAAAACACAGTGCGTTTTTGGTTCCAACGTTTTCGTTCTGGAAATTTCGACCTGCAGAACAAGCCCCGTGGACGGCCGGAGACCAAAGTTGATAATGAAGAATTGAAGGCTATTGTGGAAGCGGATCCATCGCAAACCACGTCCGAGTTAGCTGCAGGCTGCGGTGTTAGTGATAAAACTGTTTTAATCCACTTGAAGCAAATTGGGAAGGTGAAAAGCTTGAAAGGTGGGTACCTCACGAATTGAGTGAAGCAAATCAACAAACGCGCGTTGACTGCTGCGTTGCATTACTCAACCGGCACAATAATGAAGGGATTTTGAATCGAATCATTACCTGTGATGAAAAGTGGATCCTGTATGATAATCGGAAGCGCTCATCGCAATGGCTGAACCCTGCCGAACCAGCCAAACCATGCCCCAAGCGAAAATTGACTCCAAAAAAGTTACTTGTGAGCGTTTGGTGGACTAGTGCTGGTGTCGTTCACTACAGCTTTCTTAAATCTGGCCAGACGATTACGGCAGATGTCTATTGTCAGCAACTGCAAACCATGATGGAAAAGCTAGCTGCTAATCAACCGAGGCTGGTTAATCGCTCTAGGCCACTGCTGCTTCATGATAACGCTAGACCACACACTGCACAACAGACGGCTACCAAATTAGAAGAGCTTCAATTGGAATGTCTAAGACATCCACCGTACTCTCCAGACCTTGCCCCAACAGATTACTATTTTTTTCGAAATTTGGATTTCGAAACTTCTTGCAAGGAAAAAAATTCAACTCCGATGGGGTAGTCCAAACCGACTTCAAAGATTTTATTGATTCCCGTCCGAATGGTTTTTTTAGTAAAGGGATCGATGAACTACCTATGAGATGGCAAAAGTGCATAGATAGCAATGGTACATACTTTGGTTAAATAAATATATTATATTAAAAAAAAAACAACTTTATGTTCCTCCCATACAAAACGCCAATTTCATATGTTAGGACCTTATATATTTGGCCACGGCACACCTGCATCCGGCTCATGGCACACCAGTGTGCCGCGGCACACTGGTTGCGGAGCACTGCTCTAGAGTACTGTCGACCACCAGGATTACCACCAAAGAGATGGAGAGAAAACTAAACGTCTTCATCACAGGACCAAATTTGATATCCTGTCTAAACAGATAGCAAGATCTACATAAAGGAAAAGTAGAATTAAAAACAATCCTACTCAAATGAGCTCCTCGCTACCTAACAGACTTTTATAGGTCAATCGATTTGAACCCTTGGCATTCGATGCTGCTGTCTACAAAAGAAGAAGTCTTAATATACTACTTGTTTCACGGCTTCCATGAGCTTAAATTTTCGTATATCGGACAATCGAAATCACAGAACTGGGTGGGTGTAAAACTACCCTAAAACATTCGAAGGCAAAACATCGAAGGAAATTTTTGGAGACGCTTTTTTACCTTTACACATAGTGACTAAACATTATAGCACATCTTTACATAATGTTTAGACAGTTATCAAAGCGCATATTTTACAAATCTTTCTCCATTTCATCTACCCACCAAACAATCCATATTAAATAAATTTACTATCAATACATTTCAGTTTTCAGAATCTAATCATTACTAACATTTAAACATCGTGTCATAGACGTATCAAATCAGTTCAAATCAAATCAAATCAGTTTATTTTCTTAAAAGATATTTCAAACAATTATTATAGTTTAAGACATCTATTGAAAACAAGTAAAATATAATACCAAGAACGCATGAGAGATGGTTCGACATTAGGAATATAAGATACTCTCCAAAGTCAAGAGTATTTGTCTTCTGAACGTACTTACACGTATATTGATTTCTCCGACTCCTTATGTGGCCGGCATTAAATATTTTATTAATTTGATCAAGTCACATTTTCCTTCACTTTATTCTGGTCTTCCTCTATTTCTAGTTCCGTTTCCATCGTTTACCTACGTTTTCTCTACCATTTATTCTTTCCGTGTGTTTAGATCATTTTAATAACTCTTTCATTATGTGTCCACACTATATTGATGATCTTTTCAATATTTTGTTCATAACACTTTAATTCACACTGTATTCACTTCTTATATTTGCATTTGAAACAAAAGCCTATCCATGTTCAAGCGATTGACTATAATTAACAAGATCTACACTAGCTTTATATTACAGTACAATTTGGATTATAAACTTTACATACATCACCACTCATTAGTTTTTATTACAACTGTTCATTAACTATATCATTGAATTTTGCTATTTGCGACCGCTTCTCTCTCTCTGGTTTCAATCCTGGGATTGGTTTGCAGCAATTTCCTCTATTCTTCCCTTTCATTCTTCCTTGTCTTGTGCGGCTCTTTTGAAGTCTGCATTTATGATGAGCAGCGCACGACCACCAACAGGTCCTCCAGGTACTCTCGGCGTGGGTATCCCCTAGAGTTTGTCCCCTCGGTCATACCCTCCATTATGGCATGCAAGAGGCCTTCTTGTCGTATTACATGGCCGATCCATCTTGCACGCCTTTCGGACAAGGTCCTGAGCAGGTGCCTGCCTCCTTTGACCGCTTACAAATTGCTATTTCCATTGCTCGGCCATGCTCAGTTCAAATATTGATGTGTTCAGTTCAAATATTGAGTTCAAATAAACACTATCTTGATGATCTTTTCAATGTTTTGTTCATAACACTTTAATTCACACTGTATTCACTTCTTATATTTGCATTTGACACTTAGATATATACAGATTCACAACACATTCGTCTAAGAGATCTCATTTCTATTGCATTTGTTCTGCTTTCAACCTTATTTTGCCAGTTCCATACTTCAATCACATTCATAACATTTGAAATTCACATACATATAAATAAATACTCACAAATCACACGTATCAGCCAGATGAATTGGATGAACCAACGCAAGATAAGATGACGATGAAACCTCGAGCAAATATTTCTGTAGAGTATATCTATTTTGCGTTTACATTACATTCCGACATTTGCATTTTATACGAAACAATGGAGCTTGATTACAAACATTTGAACTGAAATATGCAGCGGCTCACTTGTTAGACCGAGCCTGCCCCTACCCAGAGGTCTGATGATTTTTGCAGACAAGAATATTTACGAACACTCAAGCTAATAATTCTTGCCTCTATTGTTCTCTCACGATATGTAAGCTAGCAACAAAGTTTTTTTTATCATATAAAAGTTAAATTTGAATAACATAGCGTGTTTTATAGCGTACATTTTTTTCATTGCCGATTTTATCTGTGATGTTCTTTCTATTCCAAAAACTTTTGCTAAAATCTTTAGTTTTTTCATTCCTTTTAACGTTATCACAACATATAATATTGCGTATTAGATGAAATACGAATAATTTTATTTCACGGTTTTATATTGTCACAATTATGGTGTTCTTCTACCGACCCTTATGTATATCAGCGAAGCATAAAACTGGCAAAATAATGATGAAAGTAGAATAAATGCCGTAGAAAGGAGATCTCTTAGACGAATGTGTGATACTCTGTGTATGATACAGTGTCGAATGAAAATATAAGAAGTGAATGCGGTGCGAATGATGGTGTTATGAACAAATAATAAAAGGATCATTAAGATGGTTTGGACATATGGAAAGAATGAATGAATAAAGAGTGGTTAAAAAATTATATGTTAACGATGTAAATGGAACTAGAAATAGAGGAAGACCGAGAAAAACGTGGCACGATCAAATAAAGCAAATATTGAATGTCGGCCATGTGAGGATTCAGAGAAATCGACGCGCGTGCATGACATGATGTATGAATGTTGAGGAATCGAGAGAAATATATCAGGAAATAAAAGTGTGGCAGTCCATTCTTTCTACCTGCCCCTTCGAGGAGACGGCGTGATGGTTAGTTAGTTAGTTATATTGTCACAACGCCGAAAAAGGGCTATCCAGTTGAGTAGTAGACCACAATCTAGAAAATAAATAATATAAAGAGTCCGGTCTTAATCAAATTAATCGACGAGCGTGCATGTTACGATGAATGAATGCAGAGGAATCTAGAGAGGTATTATTTAATAATTAATTTTAATAAAAACGTCTGTTTTGTAAGTTTTAATATATTTTATGGAAATTACATGGGAAGCATGTTTACAAGAGACGGAAAAATGGAGAAAGACATCGAAAGGAGGGTTGGTGCTGGGAATAAAATAAATGGCGCACTCAAAGTCATTACTGCAAATAGAAATATATCCACAGAAGCAAAGATGGCAGTACACAATGGAGTTCTAGTGCCAACTCTCATGAATGGAAGTGAAGCTTGGAGCTGGCAAAAGAAGGATGAAAGCAGGATAAACGCCGTAGAAATGAGATCACTAAGAAGAATGTGCGGGAAAACGTTGTATGATAGAATACCGAACGATGAAATAAGAAAGAAATGTAAGACAGATGACTGCATCATGAATAAAATTAAGAAAGGATCCCTGAGATGGTTCGGACATATGGAACGAATGGATGAGAGTAGAATGGTTAAAAAGTTGTACACAAGCAGTGTGAGTGGGAAAAGAAGCCGAGGACGACCGAGGAAAACATGGCATGACCAAATTAACCAATTACTAAAGGCGGCCAAATTCGAAGTCGGAATAATCGACGTGCGTGCATGGTGCGATGTATGAATGTGGAGGAAGCCCGAGAGGTGTGCCAGGACAGGCCAGTGTGGCGATCCATCCTCTCTGCCTACCCCTCCGGGGAAATGGCGTGATGGTTAGTTAGTTAGTTAGTTAGTTAGCCTGCTAAAGGAATTATCAAATGTTGATGATATTTGACAATGTCTTAGCAAGGCTAAACATGTCATTACTATAAAATATAAGAAAATTTTTAGAAAACAGACGTATTAATTTTTTTTCAAAGAAATTCAGACCTCATCATCCAACTGATTCCACCCCTTCGAATTAATCGTAATACACGTTGCAACACTACTCGTATATCGCTGTTTAGAGCAGCTGTATCAAAGGTTAGAAATAGCCACATAACCTTCGATGGAAGAGAAATAAGAAGTAAAAACAAGATTTCTCATCAATATCATGAGCGTGACACCATAAGGTGTGTCATGATTACCTAATTTAACATTTTTTGAAGAAGAAAAAGCTTTGATTTTAGATAAACTTAAGGTGTTAACACTGTGGAACTCCATAATGAAGAATTTTTATTATTTTCATGTTTTTCTCGACATGTTTCAAAGGCTTACACCTTCATCATCGGGAGAACGATATAAATTAAAACTGTTTATATCGTTCTCCCGATGTTTATATCGTTCTCCCCATGTTTATATCGTTCTCCCGATGATGAAGGTGTAAGCCTTCGAAACATGTCGAGAAAAATAAACTCAAAAGTGGAAAAAACAGAACAGAAAATTCGTCAAAAAGATCTTTAGTTTAACCAGAATAAAACAAAATCTCAACAGATACAAGTGGGTCAAATTGAGACGAAAAGTACCCTTCTCGAAAATAACTTCTTACACACTGATAATAAAACAGCATAGCCCATATTTCCTTTCATACCATGTCACATCACCGTAAATAGTTTTCTGTATTTTTGGCAACCATTCGACCGCTCGGCTCCTGTAGGTAAAATACTACGGGGAAGATTTATGTTGCAGAACCTGACTTCTAACCCCAAGGAACACTACCCTTATCCATAGACGGGGGGTTATTATATGGTTATTTTATGAAGTTGCAAATCGAAATTCTAGTGCTTAAATCATTTTGTAATAATATTCTAATGGTATTTACTGAAATTTAGAACTTCTGAAATGAAATTTTACGCATAATATTGTAATTATTTATTATCTCTGTAATAACAGAACTTGTAATTGACTTTTGGTTATTTATTGTTTCTTGAATAATCATGCAAAACCCATTAATCAAACTAAACTAAAACGTCTATTTTATAAAACTGTTATTATATTTGATGAAAATGACATGTTTCAACAAACATCAAATGATAATTTCCGAAAGCAAAATATGTTATTCCCGTAAAATGTAACGTTCGGTTAATTCATGTATACTGAATTTAATAAAAATATATGTGTGATTATTTCATTTGATCTAGGTGCTGGTGGAGAAAAATAAGGCTCGATTTCTTTTTTTGGTGGTTATTTTACAAGTACATTCGAGTTTTTTTTCTTATTTTTTTCGAATTTATACAACTTCAATAAAATAAATTAAAATAATAATATATTTGTGTTTTACACTATTAAATTTTGTTAATTCAGCTACCGTTTTCGCTACAAGCGGATCTTTTTCAAAGCAACCAAAGAAACTGCCTGCTTTTTTAGCCTAATGAGCTGTTGTAGAAAAATTAATTGGATATTAAAAAAGTCATATTAAATGTATTTTTTAGACATGCAAAAAATAAAGTACTTCGTTTAAAACTGTTTGTTGATTCGAAAGAAAAAACGTTTTAGACTGATAACATGTTTCTTGATTTATAAGTAGTTTTAATATATCTGATTGTCACACAAAAGGTGACCAGTTATTAAATACATGTTATAAGAAGTTGGTGGATTGGTTATACATTTAAATCGTCAAGAAATCAGAAATAAAAATAATTTTGTGATCATCAATTTACAGTTCTCCATTTTAAATATAAATGTATCAAAATTCACTGCAAAGCGACTCGTTTTTAACATTTATTTAAAATATGTTAAATATTGACGAAACTTCTAAATTTACGCCATGAATAAACCGAAAGATATTAACCATTATTATTATTTATTGACGAAACAAGAGCATTCAAACGATTGATAAATAGCTAATTTTAAAGTTCGCTTCTCGTAAATTTTACTTACCGCCACTGGGCCCCATACCCTCGCGAAATGCACTTACCCAATATGTTATACATAGGTATACATAACAGTGATGTATGTGTATATTTTATATTATGTAGGTTGCTTTTAATATCCGGCCGTACTATGCGGGCATAAAATATGGCGGTTCGTAAATGTTACATGAAAACAAAACACTTTAAGTGAATTCTTTGCACCGCAGATGTGTGATTTATAGTTTATGTATTGTACTTTACAATATTACTGCTTGCCGCGAAAGTCTAAGCATTCTTCGTTATTATTTCCATCTAAGTATTGGGAACCGTTTCTCACTGAAGCGGAAAATTTAAATTGATGATTTTAATATGTTTTCAGATAATATAAGTACTGAAATAAACGATTTTTTAAAGATTCAAAATTATTACTTAATCCAATATATACTTTACGAGTATGTATATAACTTCGTTTTTTTATTATTTGATATAAAATAGAGTTTTTATATAAATTGAAGTGTGTTCCGTCCGAGATCAGAACGGCCTTTATGGAAAAGTGGCTATGAATGCCGCACTGAAGTTCCCAGGTTCGATTCCCGGCGATGACAGTCATTGGTCTAATAGAATTCACAAACAAACAGTCGGCAGAGAGATTGGGCCGCCACACTACTCTATCCTGGCAAACCTCTCTTGCTTCCTCCACATCATACAACGAGTCATACACGCACGTTGATTCCTCCGACTTCTAACATGACCAACCTTTAAATTTTGATTAATTTGGGCATGCCATGTTTTCCTCGGTTTGCCTCAACTCCGTACTCCAATTAAATTATCAACGTATACTTTCTTAACCATTATTTCTCCATCCATGCGTTCCATATGTCCGAACCATCGCAGCGACCCTTTCATAATTTTCTTCATAATACCTTCTTCCGCTCGAATTCACGTGTCAATAAAAATGGCGACAGACTAGCTACATATTACCTTTTATGAGCATCAAAAGCTACAATATTGTATAGGTTCAAATAACCGGTTGTATGCAAAACTGTGGAAAGCAATGGGAAACTCTCAGCAAGGCTTAATAGGCCCAAGTGGCATCCCAAGAACCAGCAAAATTATTTTAATAAACTTGTGCAAACCAATCCCTAGGATTGAAACTTAAACTTGAACCTGAAAAAAAACATTTAATGATTATTTCGTTTCTTCATTTAACATCTATACGAAGTGATTGCAGTGTGAACGAGCATCGTTAATGATGTAAAAGGAGCAAGAAATCGAGTTAAGCCGAGGAAAATGTGATACGACCAAATCTACCTAATTTTAAACGTCAGATGCGTCAGGAGTCTAAGAAATAGAAGTGCACTTTGTGAAGAAACGAGCGAGTTGTCAGGAAAGAATAGTTTAAGAATTGTTTTTAATCACGGTTTAAAGGTGTAATTTCTTCTTTTTTGGTAGATGTTCATTGAACAAGTGGTATAAAACTAACAACAACAACAAACCATCACGCCGTTCCCCCGTAGGGGTAGGCAGAGAGAATGGACCACCACACTACTCTATCCTGACCCACCTCTCTAAATTCCTCCACATTCATACAGCGAGTCATACACGCACATTGATTCTTCCGGCTTCTGACATGACCAACCTTTAAAATTTGATTAATTTGGTCATGCCATGTTTTCCTCGGTCTGCCTCGACTTCGTACTCCATTAACATCATCAATGTATACTTTCTTAACTATTCTTTCTCCATCCATGCGCTCAATATGTCCGAACCAACGCAACGATCCTTTCATAATTTTGTTCATAATACCTTCTTCCGCTCTACATTCCTTTCTTATATCAGCATTTGAGATTCTGCCGTATATCGTTCTACCACACATACGTCTTAGGGACCTTAGTATAAAACTAAGTTTATAATATGAAAACACTTTGATTTAATTTCTTTTATTTTCTCGCGGGATTTATTTAGATACGAATAAAATTGAAATGTATATGTATATTTTTGACAAATCAAATATCACTTCTTAATCTGTATCTTAACCAAACTTCTCTAAGCCAGCCATAAAAGAGAAACTCGTCACATTCTGCGAAAGCTACAAATCTCGAAAGCATCACAACTGAAAAGCACTTAATTGGGGATAAAAGCTCTAGACCGATCCCAAAGCTCTTCCTAGTCAGGATGTTGGGAATGCAAGGCCATTCTCAAACTAGCAGAGCTTTCAGCGCAGGTAAGCTCGCCAAAGTTAACAAACCACGTAACGGGGTAATGGCTGGGCTTGGTATTTAGTTGGAGGTTTCACCAACACTTCTATGACATTGCATTTGGAATTTTATAAGCATGTTTGAAAGTACACTTTGAACAATATGGAGCACGTAATATTATTAATAAACTACAACATTATATAAAATTGGAATACTACAATTTTTTTTAAACAATAATCGCTTTATTTTATTACATATGATACTTATTTTATCTCAATCCATTCTTCATCAGTTGACAATAAATAAATTATTAAATTATTAATTAAAGCCGCTAATAATCTTTCGGTAAAAGGTCTATTTCATACATATGTATGTACTAACTAACTAACTAATAAACTCACTGAAACTAACTATCATGCCGTCTCTCCGAAGGAATAGGTAGAAAGAATGGACCGCCACCTGATATATTTCTCTCAAATCCTGAACATTCATACATCGTATCATGCATACACGTTGATTTAAAATAAACGTTTATTTTAATTTGTATTACATTTATAAGCTTAAATGTTACGAGTACTCCTCTATCCCTGCACCGGTACTAAGTTGAATGGCTGGTGTGGTATCCAATACCAATTTGGCGATTGGTTCTGTAATTTAACAATGATTGCATTGACTCTGCATTCCTGATAGAGCACTAAGTGTCGTCAGGCGGCCTTAGCCGGCCATAAGGTCGAATGTTTTATATAACAACGAAGTAACTCCTTCTTTCCTTAAAGTATTCTATAAAAAAAACTATTCACTTAATGAATTTTAAGGCGTTAACAATGTGGAATTCCATAATTGTGATTTTAGGAATGAGTCATAATATTTTTTCTTAATATAATATGTCTTTCTGTGTTTAGAGTTTAGTTGTATATTTAGACCCAAGGATGAAGATCGCAATCGATACATGTCGTGGTTAATATTTTTATTTAATAGGTAAAGATATTTAAAAATTGAAATGGAACACATATAACGTTGTTTTTTCAATTCCAATGTTAATACTATTTTAGATATAATATTAAACCCCTTGTAAATGTATTTCTTTGTTACAGGTTCATATAAATGTAAATGAAATTAAAAAGTAAATAATACGATTGAAAATGTTTTCTAGAAGTTAATGTTTCGCGTTTCTAAGGCATTATAAAATACCTGTTAATGCCTTAGAAAGGCAAAACATGTCATTTACATAAAAATAATAAAATTTCTAGAAAACAGACGTTTTCATTCGTATTAATTATTTAATAAGGAGTTTAACATCATTGTTCAAGAAACGGTTTAAAAGTAAATAATCATTTTATAATTTGTTATAAAGGTATCAAGTTCGATCTTCGCTAGAGTATTAGATCGTATTTCACAATCGACAGCGATACCGGTCGCTACATTTTTTTATTGAAATAATAGTATTTATATATAATACATTATTACTAACTGTTTAATTGAGTTTGTTTGATTGTTTTCCATGACAATTAATGTGAAACAATTTTTGGTTTTTTAACACTGTTATGAGAACTTGCATAAAAATAGGTTTAACTTATTAATAAATTGTTCCGAGAAATATTCAAACGGATTTAATCATAGATCTCATTATAAAGCTAATTATTTACCCCAATTTGAAACCCAACGACATTATAATGTACTAAAAAAAACACTTTTATCATTGAATATTTGAAAAAAATAACTGGATTCTCAAAGTTTTATTAAATATAATGACATGTTTCGCCTTGTTTGGGTATTAGATTAAATTATTTGACAATTATTGTCATATCATAAAAAAGTGAAAATTTAGCTATTTATCACTCCTATTAAAATGACACCAATATAAAACGGAGTTTTTCATCAATATAATGCAAATAAATTTGAGTTTTACATAATTGTTTAAGAAACACTAAAATATATCATTTTCACGAATAAAAAAAAATTCCATAGTTAAGGATATTTGGCGGTAAGAAGCCACTTCCCTTGGAAGGGTTGGTTATGAAGAAAAAAAGACATAATTGTGATAGATATTTTTAGGTATGTAACATCATACATAAAGCTTTTTTGATAATATTTTAGAGGTGGCTAAAGCTATTTTTAATATAAACAGCGAAACATTGTTATTTGTTGATTTTGACGTAATTTTAGGTTACATTCTAGATTAAACCGCACTTTTTACAAAACTGAGTTACTCTAAATTTCATTGAAACGTTCAGATGTAAGTGGGCCAATCGTGGATGTTAAGGTAAACTATCTCGGTTGAATTGTATGTAATACTGATGAAATTGGCATCACATCTGCAGAGCTTCATATAATTGTTAGTGCACTTTCAAACAAAATGTATGCAATATAGATTCGGACGTAATAAATAATAATTTTCTATATATATAACATCATTTACATCACACTCTTCGTAACAATAAGATTTAATTTAACTAACTAACTAACCATCACGCCATCTCCCCGAAGGGGTAAGCAGAAATAATGGACTGCCACACTTTTCTTTCCTGCCATATTTCTCTCGCTTCCTCAACATTCATACATCGTGACTCCTCACATGGCCGACATTCAATATTTGATTGATTTGATCGTGCCACGTTTTCCTCGGTCTTCCTCTATTTCTGGTTCCATTTACATCATTAACATATAATTTTTTTACCATTATTTCTTCATTCATTCTTTCCATATGTCCAAACCATCTTAATGATCCTTTCATTATTTTGTTCATGACACTATCATTCACACCGCATTCACTTCTTATATTTTCATTCGACACTCTATCATACACAGAGTATCTACACATTCGTCTTAGAGATCTCATTTCTACTGCATTTATTCTACTTTCCTCCTACTTTTGGCAGTTCCATGCTTCGCTTCCATACATAAGGGTCGGTAGAAGAACACCATTGTGCACTGCCATTCTAGCTTTTTTGGATAGGTTTTTATTTGCAATGACAACTTTAAGTGCATGACTTAATTTATGTTTTTTCAATTTTATTTCAAGAGAAATCCTATGAAATGTTTATTTTGAATACGTAGATTATAAGGAATGGTTAGATTATTTGAAGTTATTGAAAAATTACGATTAATATTAAAAAATACGCTAAGAGATCACGTGAGGATCTCTAGAATAAAATCGAGATATGTAAGGTTGAGGATATTATAAAATGGAGTAGAAAAATAAGGGACTGGTATGTTCATGTCTAAAGAATGGACACCACCGGACTTCCCTATATTGCACTACATAATCAGCCTCAATGGACTCGTCCTCGAGGAAGACCTTCTAAAAGATGGAAGGCAGCTGAGAAAGGCAGCACATGTCATGATGAGGAATGATAGTGTCATGGTGGAGTAATCCTCTGGAGAACTAACTACATAAATCTACAACGAGGAAGAAGAAGAATAATAATTATAATTAACGTATTATATATAAATAATACATATGACCACATTACAAATGAGAAGGTTCTCCAAAGAATCGAAGAAGGAAGGCACCTGCTCAGGACCTTGTCCGAAAGGCGTGCAAGATGGATCGGCCATGTAATACGACAAGAAGGTCTCTTCCATGCCATAATGGAGGGTATGACCGAGGGGACAAACTCTAAGGAACGCCCACGCTGAGAGTACCTGGAGGACCTGTTGGTGGACGTGCGCTGCTCATCATATGCAGATTTCAAAAGAGCCGCACAAGACAGGGAAGAATGGAAGAAAATAATAGAAGAAATTGCTGCAAACCAATCCCAGGATTGAAACCAGAGAGAGAGAAAAATGAAAAAGTTTGTTTTAAAAAACTGACCACATTCATGAAAAATTGGTTTAAATATTTAATTTGTATAAACAATAATTAATTTAATTAAAATTAAAAAAATAATTGACTGTTGTTTACATAGAAATATACATTATTCGATGAATCCGCAACATCAAGTTATGCTGAATATATTATATAAAAAAATATGATGAATATGATGAAATATGATGAAATATGATGAAGAAAAATATTGTTTTAAGAAACTTTAATAAAATTTTGTGGGAATTATGTGTTTTGTTAATAAACCTACTAAAAAAAACCAACACCCTTCGAAACAACATATGGTCGGCCAAACTTTCCCCCACAATGAGCAGAGAATATAGAGAAAACCAGATTGCCATTTATACGATGAAAAAAAAATTTTGCTTTTCTGATATATTTAAGTATCTGCCCAAAAAATTAATATATTAATATTCATTAGTCATTTAGTCGTTTCTGTAATATATGTACTCTTCTGTATAACTACATATTTGAATTTTATGGGATTTCGTTCGTTTTATTGACAATGTTTACAGATATAAAGGAGACGAGAAGAGAATTTCACCTCGATTCTGCTGAAAACGTACATAAATGATAAGAGGAGGTGACGACTGGGCACACCTTTTTAAAAACTTACGTTTTAAATCCTCGGCCGGCCGAGATTACATCTGGCCATAAATAATTCACCCAGAACACCCGCCGCACACCCCGCCACGTGACACCCCTGTGCGGCCGGGGCTTTGTGAGATCTTCATCTCCGATCCAGCAACCCCGATAGGGAATCTGCCTGGGCAATGGCGCCACGAAATTTACAACATGAAAATATACATCCAATTTTTTTTTTTTTTTAAGACTAACATCAAGGATTTATATCAATGATATTAGAATTTATTTTACAATCTTCAATGTGAGCAGAAAATAGCTCATTATTATGAAGAAGGAACCTGGTCGTGTCCAGGCTTGAATACGTACCATGTACGTCATATCATTATTCCTATGTAGGAAATACAAATATTGTGATAATTTCCTATTATATTATAACTAACTAACTTACCATTACGCCGCTTCCCCGAAGGGTTAGGCAGAAAAAATGAACTGCCATACTTTTCTTTCTTGATATATTTCTTTCCCTTCCTCAACATTCATACATCGTGTCATGCACTCACGTCGATTTATCTGACTTCTCACGTGGCCGATATTCAATATTGGATTTATTTTATCGTGTCACGTTAACCTCGGTCTTCCTCTGTTTCTGGTTTCATTTATATCGTTAACTTATACTTTTTAACCATTCTTTCTTGAGTCATTATTTCCGTGTGTCTAAACCATCTTAATGATCCTTTTTATTATTTTGTTCATAACACCATCATTCATACCGCATTCACTTTCTTATTATATATTGCAAGAAAAAATAAATGTTCAACATATTTTTCAAAAACATTCTTACAAGGTTTATTGTAGGTTAAGGCGTTAATACAAGGGATTTCCATTGTTTATTTGGAGCGAGAATGTTAAACACTGTTTATCCACTTTATTTTACTCAAATAAAGTGAATAAAACAGTGTTTATCATTTTCTTTTTAAATCCTATAAATGCTTTTATGATATTAATGGATAAACAATTTGTTATAAGCATTCGTTCCATTGTTTTAAACAATGATTAAAAAATACATTAAAAGAATTTCGTAATTTTTAACTAAATACACATAAATAATCGATCCACTATCATATACCCTGCATTAGGATATTGGTCACGTGGAAATATGTATATATGACAATTGAGCAAACAAAAAACATAGTTTGACGTACCTACTTATTCCAAATTCTGTAATCAAAGTTTAAAAAAAAACGAAAAACTGTAGTTTTGCAATTAATATAAAGATTCTGAATAAAATTAACTATTTTCCAAGTAAGGAAACATAATTTTCATAAATACATTATATTATCTGGATATGTTCTAATCCCATTTTCCACAGAATAATTTTTTTTAGCTTCTTTTATATTCAATTTCACTATTTACAAATTTATACCTTCTGTCTCTCCCCAAGGGATAGGAAAAATAATGGAACGCCACACTGTCATTTCCTGACATACTTCTCTCGATTCTTAAACATTCATATACGCACGCACGTTCGTTGAGTTCTGTGGCCGATATTAAATTAAAAATAGAAATATCGAAAATTATTGAAATATCTCTAAAGTGTGAATTTAAAAAAATAACAGAATAATGATGCCATTCATCCAAAAAGTGTTCATTTAGAAAAAAAAGCAAAATTTATTGCTAAAATAGTTAATTATGGAAATAGAGAACTCAGAAGAGACGTGGATTAAAACATATTTTATTGGTATGAAGACATATAACAATTACGCGATCTTTGTAATAAATAGTTTTTATGTAAAGTTGAAGAGAAATCTTTCGCCACGGGTTGTCACTGCAGGTAACGCTTAGGGGCGCCTTTTTTCCAGTAAAACCAACAAGGATCGCGACACGGAGAGGGTTTTCCGATGACTTTATTGTCCTTGAAATGTTATATAAACAACTCGTAAGTCGTTTCAGCAAAATAAGTGTTTTTACCTTCTTAGTTTCTAGATTTTTCCTTAAATAAAATATGTATATACGAAAAAAAGTCACATTACAAAAATAATTATTTTATCTGACGTTGCTTCCCCTTCTAAATTAACAACTTGAATATATATATATATATATATATATATATATATATATATATATTTTTTTTACTTGTGTACAATGTTTTTACACCACTTTATTTTGTTTTATGAATACTACCGGTTTCGCTCCCGGCGAAGCTTTGTCATGGTTAACCCTGACGACGCTCCGGCGGGAGCGAAACTGGTTGGTTCGATAAAAAGAAATATAGTGATTTGAAAATAGAGTACACAAGTTTTTAAATTATTTTTAATAATGCCACATCACAAATTCATACGAAAGTACATTGTGCATAGTTTTTTTTATCTACTCGTATTTTTTAATCTCTTAAATTGAAGTGTGTTTCGCGCAAATAGTCGGTTGTATATGGATGGTATACGCATTTATTAATACTTTTGGACAAGTCTTGTTTTATTTGTTATAGAGCAAATTAAATAAATGTGTTTACATTTTATTAAAAACAGTTGCAAATGATCATATTAAAAACAAAAATAAAACACTTATTTTTGTACAATACTATGTTGTATAAAGTTAAAGGCATATAAAAATTGGAGAGTTTTCTCCAGGCGTTGTCTAGTAATGTGTGATAATTTGGTTGATAGCCTTTCACATTACATCAATAAAGTTTTCTGCTTAATGCTTACATCTAGTCTCAATAGATGACGCTAGTGTAGAATGAACTAAAATATGTGAAATGTTTCTCAACAATTGTCAGACGTGGTGTTCGTAAGAAGGGCGGAAAGGGATATGTTGTATTTCATAAAACGATTGCTTAACCCAACCAATGACAGGTCATAAGTTCTGTAAACGTTTCGACCACCATATTCTGTTTCCAAATAATTGACATCTTCGTCTCTATTGAGATAAAATTAAATCTTAATAAACACTTACTTCAGATGGCAGTACAACTCTTGAAAAGTTCTACCCTTCTTGATGAAATAGTTACTCATTCAGCTGTTCGTTCAGCAGCCCTTTTCTCCCAGCTTAGCCAGATAAATCAGAACACAATCCGCCAGGCGCTACTTAGGACCTCCTGGGGATCTTCCTCCGGCTGGTCTTGACTCGTAAAAATCTTGATAATTCTGGTATCTAGCTCGGTATTCGTGATCAATCAATGCTAGGTGACCGCCTCTCAAAGTGATCGTTATACGTAGATGAAAAAACAAAAAAAATAAAAAACACTGTTAAATAACAAAAATATATTTGCATGTGAACATGTAAAATTTTGTCTGTTTTTTTTTAAATCAAATTCTTTTCGGGTGCGATTTTATATTATTTCAGTCACGCGAGAAGACAGAGAAATCGACGTACGTAGTTTTATGTATTTCTCTTAATTTTAGCTATTCGTTTCTTTTCACACAAATAATAATAAAAAAATCAATTATTTACATTAAATTAAATGAACTTCAAGTCCAATAATTGATTTGTTACCTTTGTTCCATAATTCAAACTTAATAACAAATAAGTATACCGCTAGACTTAGTTCCTCCCTCGCACTTGTCATTTTTCATTGAGTACATAAGTAAAGATTTTGTTTTACCGAGGAAGGGCGTCTGTGTCTCGAAACAAGTTTGTGAAAAGTGGAAAAAAATGTCATGAAAATTCAATGCTTTCAAAAGAAAACATATTCAATTTACAAATAAAACGAACAAGTTAACAACATTTTACACATTACTTGGAATTCATTCAAAAATATTTTCATTCATAACTATGGTATAAATCATCTGATGACAGACATGGTGACATTCAGTTTTCATTAACACCCCGACTGTCCATCTCAAATATGTCCAATGCTTCACCACATTTATTTCCGAGTCCTGGGACGGGTGAGTGCATCATCTGGGTTAATCTATCACAATAGAACATCTCAATTCCTAGAAAACGCCCGCATAAATGGAGCAAAAATTAATATCGTTTTCAGGAACCGTTGGACAAGGAGATTAATACAAAAGCATAAACTTAGAATTTAAGGTTGTTGCAAGCAAAATTACTCCAAAACTATAACTGGATCTGTTTTTATGATAAAAAATATTTTCCAAAATCCTACAATATACACTTAAATGTTTAACTGATTTCAAAATTATAACGTTGGGACTGAAATTAAATGAAAACCTTTAGCATCTCAAATTTGACTTGTTACATGCACGATTATGAAATATGGACAATCCTCGAAAATATAAAACAATTAAATAAAGCAATGTTTTTTTTTGTATAAATAAATAATTTGGTAGGTATATAATTAACAACAATCTAATTTTATTTATTGAATATTTATACAGAATAAAAATATTAAGACAACATGTTTCAGAGGTGATGTCTTCTATCCTCAGGTGTAAATATATAACTATTATAGGATGAAAGAGGTGACTTACGAAACATGTTATGTTAAAGATATTTTTTTTGTAAAAATATTTAATAAATAAAAATGGATTAAAAACCGTGTTATTAATTATTTTCTAAATTACAATGGAATTGCACAGTAAAGTCTTAACCTTAAATAAAATAATTAATTAAAGAAAACAGTGACCGGTTTTGCAAAGCTCACTGGCATCGACAGACGGGTCCGAATAAAGATAAAAGTGTATTTTTTTCTTAAAAACACCGTTTTATTTAATTATTAATAAAAACAAACTTCGATCAATAGATTTAATTTGAATCATTTGATTATCATTAACAATTTTTTTTTTCAAATTGGTACATACGGTGTTATTAGTTTTCACATATGAGGGTTGCGCTATCATCACGGCCACCGATTGTGTTACTTTTGTGAGCACTCGACACGCTGCCCGTAGCGGCGGTCGCTCATCCGAAAGAACGAGATAACTCCATTGTTTGTTGAAACATTTCCGAGAGGAAATCAGAGCCGGACGGGCTACTGTGTAAAGAAAAGGCCCATTCAGAAGGCGTATCAGTATGTTATAGTGGCGATCTACCCGCCGTGTTATTTTGGTTCAGATAACTCACCTCATAGTTTGTTTCATCGGATTCAATACACGGGTTTGATGGATGTTTATTTTGCACTTTTTGAGATGATATTAGAGATACATGATGGTTCTATTAAATAAAAAGTTTATTTATAAACGGTTAATCATCGTGTTTTACGGATTTTCATTTTTCGTTTTTATTTAAGTTTAAATTCATTTCTAATTCCGTCCCTCGAGGTTATTCCAAGCCTGGGTCTTTCCATGGCGCCCTGAGCGCCCTAAAACGTACTATACATTAGCCCTTTGTGTCAGCGTCCACGTTTTGAATACATATGTTATGACTAGCAAGACGCACTGGTTGAAGACTTTGGTCTTGAGGCATTGTGGTCAGAAGTAAAAATCTGGCGCAACAATCACAACAACAACAACACGAACAACAAGAACAACAACAACAACAACAAGAACAACAACAACAACAACAACAACAACAAGAACAACAAGAACAACAACAACAACAACAACAACAACAAACCATCACGCCGTTTCCTCGTAGGGGTATCCATATGTTATGACTAGCAAGACGCACTGGTTGAAGACTTTAGTCTTGAGGCATTGTGGTGAGAAGTAAAAATCTGACGCAACAACAACAACAACAACAAAAACCACAACAACAAACCATCACGCCGATTCCCGTGGGGGTAGGCAGAGAGAATGTACCACCACACTACACTATCCTGGCACACCTCTCTAGCTTCCTCCACATCCATACAGCGAGTCATACACGCACGTTGATTCTTTCGACTTCTAAAATGACCAACCTTTAAAATTTTATTAATTTGGTCATGCCATGTTTTCCTCGGTCTGCCTCGACTCAGTACTCCATTTACATAATTAACGTATACTTTCTTAACTTGACGCAATTTTTCAAAAGCCATCCAACTAAACTGAATTCTTCTGAAGATAAGCTCTAAAGATGGCTATGATGACAGGCGAGCTAAATTGGTGGTTGACTGGCCATATTTGGTATACTCGTGGAACCGAAAGCCAATGGGCAAGACGGGTCCCGGTCCTGGAGTGGAGACCGCGCACATGATTCCGTAGAGTTGGACGTCCCTCTGCACACTGGAGCAACGATATTGGAAGGATTGCCGAACGTGAATAGATGATAATGGCAGTGGATAGGGAGCAGTGGCGTGCTTTAGGATAGGCTAAGTTCAGTAGTAATTGACAGACAAACCAAGTTTAATTTTAATACCTGCTTTGCATACCTAATTTTAATAAGTCAAACCAAGTTTAATTTTAATACCTGCTTTGCAAAATTTGTCATCTGTTGTTATCGAAAATTTTAAATGGATGACGTAATACTTCTAAAAAATACTCTAATGTAGAAAATAACGACGTGTTGACGTTTCTGGAATCTTATTGATTCTCTCACTGACTACATTGCTTTCAGCCAACCGCACAGGACGAGGACGCGGTAAAGTTTATTTGTTCATCACCAAAACAATTTCCTATTTTTTTTTATTTATCCTAGAATATTGAAAACATTATTTAATATACGAATTCCAAGAAGTTTTCGTACAGTCTCCAAAAAACGTAACGTAACAAATACAATATTTTTTTTTACTGTATACAAATACACAAATACATAAATACTGGTTTTAACCCATTACGGGTTAATCATTAAGAATTAATTGTATCTCAATAGAGACGAAGATTTTTTTCTCCAGGCGTTGTCTAGTAATGTGTGATAATTGGATTGATAGCCTTCCACATTGAATTAATAAAGGTTTTTTTGCTTAATGCTTACATCCAATCTCAATAGATGGCGCTAGTGTAGATTGAACTAAAATATGTGAAATGTTTCTCAACATATAGCATATACATATACAACTTTCAAAAATAATTGCCAGATGTGGTGTTCGTAATAAGGGCGGAATGGAGAATGTTGTATTGCATAAAGCGATCGCTTAACCCAACCAATGACAGGTCATAAGTCCTGTAAACGCCTCGACCACCAATTACACAATAAATTCTTAAATATAACAAAATTGAAAAGATGTTTGAATGATAACAATAAATTGGTATTTCATTACTAAACGACACAGCTTTAATAACCTCAAATGACAGTTTGATAACTATCACATTAAGGTTGCCAATCTAAAAAAAAAATGGAAAATTAAATCCGGCGTACCCGGGGTGCCACTATATAAAAAATAAATACCCCGTATTAAGACAATCACGTTATTCCCATAAAATATAATAAAATTTCTAGAAAATGTACATTTTCATTCTTATTAAGTATTTAAAATTACACATCTCTCATTACATAATGAATTAATATTTTGTTTAAAATATTATATTACAATGAGCATATATTTGAATGTGGATCTGTGGTGCATTCATGCACTTATGATAACAATTGTAAACTAGGAGACTGTATTATCGACTGCAAACGTTTTGGGAGCAAACTGTTTAAACTAATGTGACTACAACAATTTGTTTGGTGGTCACGTGTACGAGTATATAAACATTAATAGGGGGGTGGTTTGTTTAATAATTCAATTATTGATGTAATGTGTGATATAGCTTGCATTAACCATTTATCTACAGATCTTCTTCTTTGTGTCCATAGCGAGCTATTGTTATGATATATCAAATTCAAACTCTTTATTTTTCAAGTAAACATTTTAAATATAAATAGGTACCTTGGAAGATTGCATAGACATAGTAACACGCGAAAAATTACGATGATGGCTTTAAAAAAGTCCGTATCGATCTTCCTTCGATTTTTTTTCGAGCGTTTGTTATTTAAAATACTCATTAGTAATATATATTTAAAATCTATAGAGGTTAGGAAGAATACTCAAATACAACATTTAAGAAACTTTTTTATTTCATTTATTTATTGATAATAAAAAATATTAATAATAATATGCTAACTTTTAAAGCGCCGTTTTTGTGATGAAATCACTTCAACGGTGCATTAAGACGTGTTTTAAATCTAAAAAAATATATACAAACCCTGCATCTGTGCATCTGACATTCGCTATTGGTTGGAAAATTATATAAAACAAAAAAAAATAAAAATGCTGAGTATTAAATAAGAAAAATATGGGTTTTCAGGTAAGATCTGAAATCTGTCGAATCATTGCTTTAACTTAGCTCGCCCTTTATCGAATCCGTTTGGTCCTTCGTTTATTTTATGTGTTATTGTAATTTTTTTTTTAATTTCTATTTTTCCAGTTTTTCTCTTCCTCCCGCCCCTGGCTCCTGTTGCCCCTCAGGTTATCGCCTCCCTACTCCACTGCACTTGCCGCGCGTGGTGCAGTCAGATTTGTTCTATCGAAAGTAATTCTCTTTGTAGTTCATATTGTTATACACTTTAATAGACTCACACTATTGCTAATCCCGCAGAAACAACACTATCAAATAAAATCTACCGTCAAATGTATATTCATTATTGTGTATAACTTATAAATATAAGAAAATAATTCGTTATATGACAGTGTGATTCTCACACTGTCTTTGGTCTGGTGAATAATTCACGTGACAATAAAATGGCGATAGATTTGCTATATTTGCTAGATATCCCATGTCATTTACCTTCTGTCTCTACCCTATACCATTTACATCGATTTAACTCACGCTTTAATGATGCAAGAGCAATTCAAAAAAATATTAATAATAAGTTTATTGTTTTTGGAACAATGACGTAAAACTACACATTAAATTATTAATACGAATGAAAACGTCAGTTTTCTAGAAGTTTTATTATATTTTATGGGAATGACATGTTTCGTTCTTTGAAGGCATTATCAAATGTGACTTAGTATCCCATAACTATGTAATTATTGTCATAAAATTTCTTAACGAGTTCCAAGAAACACTTTCCAATATTTCTGAACCTACCCAAGGAATTCTTTGTTAAAAATGTATAAAATCACATCAATTTTTGGTAATTATCATATTCTGCTACATTTACTAGTGTAATATAAACTGCAACGAGTTAAAGATTCGTCACATTTGATAATGCCTTAGAAGGGCGAAACATGTCATTCCCATGAAATATAGTAAAACTAATAGAAAACTGACGTTTTCATTCGTATTACTTATTTAATAATAATAAGCATATTGGTTTTAAATAAATACTTAACCAACGGCCACATATTAATAGTAATAATAACGTATGTATGTACATACGTTTGAAAGGCCGCAAATATAATATCAGCACTTTCACGTGACATGCTACTTACATATTCATATGCGTTTATTTATTACGTATTATGAACATTCACAAAAAAAGTCTTTCCCCTTATAAACGTCATCATATCTCGCTAATGGTCACGTTGAGGAATGGGGTGGCGGATGGCGTTGACTTATCTAAGGGGTGAGGACCCTCCAGAAGAGCATCTTGCCCCTGCGAAAGCACATCCCTACACGCGCGGATCAATCTGCTATTAATAATGCCACATGATATAGGGACATGATTTATTCAAACGAATAAATCTAATATTAACTCCTACTCAATAAATAATCTTCTGATTTTTGTGGCTAGAGAGATATACGGTACTTCTGTGATGGGATATTTCAGTGAATTTTACGTATCAGTATTTTCAATTACGTAATATAAAACAGATATTTTTTAAATGAAATAAGACATATAAGGTAATCATATTATAGGAAATATGAGTATGACTTAACCAAAGCTGTTATAGAATGCTGCGGCGCTCTTTCTTCAGCCCTCGCTCATGCAATCCCTAGGCTCGTCCCCCGTCCATGCGGGACTTGCGACAACTGGAGAATGCATCATAAGCAAGAGGGACTCCAGGCCACATTTAATCAAATTTAATATTCACGCATTATTGCGTGGTTGATATCCCGCGCATTCTATCATCACGCACATACGCGTGATCGGAAGCCAATCATAATTAACACATAATTAATACGAATGAAAACGTCTGTTCTGTAAAAGTTTTAATACATTTTATACTTTATAAAATGTCACATGTGTTTCGCCTGTCAGATATTTGATAATGCCTTAGACAGGTGAAACGTGACATTCATATAAAATATATTAAAACTTCTAGAAAACAGTATAAAATGGCAGTGCACAATGGTGTTCTTCCACCGACCCTTATGTATGGAAGCGAAGCATGGAACTGGCAAAAGAAGGATGAAAGTAGAATAAATGCAGTAAAAATGAGATCTCTTAGACGAATGTATGGATACTGTGTGTATGATAGAGTGTCGTCGAATGACAATATAAGAAGTGTTATGAACGTATGTATGATAGAGTGTTGAATGAAAATATAAGAACTGTAATGTGCGAATGACGGTGTTAAGGACAAAATAATGAAAGGATCATTAAGATAGTTTGGACATATGGAAAGAACGAATGAAGCAAGAATGGTAAAAAAGTATATGTTAACTATGTAAATGTAACCAGAAATAGAGAAAGACCGAGGAAAACGTGGCACGATCAAAAAAATCAAATATTGAATGTCGGCCATGTGAGGAGTCAGAAAAATCGACGCGTGTGCATGACACGAAGTATGAATGTTGAGGAAGCGAGAGAAATATGTCAGGAAAGAAAAGTGTGGCAGTCCATTTTTTCTGCCCACCCTTTCGGGTAGACGGTGTGATGGTTAGTTAGTTAGTTAGAAAACAGTATTTTCTTTCGTATTATTGATTTAATACTAATTTTTACATCATTTTTCAAGAAACAATAAATAATTAACACATATTTTAGGAATATGCTGAATGAAATATTCATACACATGTATATTTTTTAATATAATGTTTTGTAATTGAATTTTAATGGCTATCAACGTCCATACGTCGTTATTTAGTTCGTTTTAATATACTTTGAATGCTTGTGATGCTTTATGCGGGGCATATCTCTTATTGGACTAAACATATTAAGTAAAACCAATTTATTGTTCCTGTCCATTGCACGTTCATCCAATTATTGAATTTGGCAATCGTTTCTATGCAGAGGTCCCAAGTACTGGATTAACCTACATGTTTATTGCAGGTCTCCTGTGTACTTGTACGTCTATTTAATTTAAGTTCACGATTGTTTATTTGCCATGTACAGCTATGTTATTTATTGTTTCTTGAACAGTGATGTTAAACTCCATATTAAATAATTAATACGAATGAAAAGTCCGATTTCTAGAAGTTTTATGATATTTTATGGGAATGACACGTTTCGCCCTTCTAAGGCATTATCAAATGTGACGAAACTTCAACTCGTTTCAGTTTATATACACTGGTAAATGGAGCAGAATATGGTAATTAACGAAAATTTATGTGACTTCATACATTATGAACAAATAATTATTTGGGTAGGTCCAGAAATATTTGAAATTTTTTCTTGGAATTCCTTAAGAAATTTTATGACAATTTTAACATAGTTAAGGGATACAAAATGATATTATATAAGTCAAAAATAAGTTATTTGAGGTAGGACGAAATAAAGTGTTTCTAAGAAAAACACCTTTTTACAAATTGTTTACAAATGATTTTACATATTTCAAGGTGACTAATGTTGATATTAGCTTTATTTAGACGTCTATATTATCAATTAACAACAAAATATTGTTTCATTATCTAAAATCAAAATAATTTTACATATTGGCGAAATTATTAAAACCTCACTATTACCATATACGAGTATACAGTAATACATACCTACCTTATGTTTTTTTACATTATATTTTTTTAGCTTAAGACGACAACACTATAGAATTTTATAATTACGATTTTTTATGAATTAAAACACTGTATTTCCGAATTTGAAAAATAAACTGAAAAGTGGAAAAAAGCATTTAATATATTTTGTTTATATCGTACTCTTTTATTTTATTTCTATAGTTCTCCAATTGAAGAATTTATTATAACTTCAAAATTAACAAAAATACACCCAAAAGTTGAAATATAGTTTTGATTATTAAAAAAACGATCATTGAGATTTCCACAATAATAACCATGATAATTAATGAAATATTGTATATTATTAATAAATATATCACAATTCAATAAGTATATCTTTTTCAGTACAATGTTCAGAATAATAACGTAATGTATTTTTTCATGTGTTATTATAAAATACAATCATTTGAATGTAAATATTCTTAGAGTGACCCCTTTTTAATTTTTTTTAGTGTAAGTGTATTTTTAATTTGTGTTAAATTTTTGAAATAAACGTTTTAATTAATTAAATTAAATTAGGCAATTAAAAAATGTCAATAATTTTATAAAATTACATTAATTTATTTTCCATTGGTTATATTTAAATGAAAATAATTTAACACTTTAATTCTATCAAGATTAAGGCTTGCATTCCTTGATTTATGGATGCGGTCATGACCTGAATAAGCTACACGAAAAAAACAAGCTCTTGACGAAAGCCTTTAAATTAATTTGTATCTCTATCCTTCGTGCAGAGCGGCAATAGCTTTGACTGGCCCACCGAAGTTCCCCGATTCAATTCCCGGCGATGACAGTGTAATTCCCACACTGTCTTTGGTCTGGTGTAGAATTCACGAGACAATATAATGGTTATAGATAAGCTACCTATCATATGTCATGAGAATATCAATAGCTGAAAAATATATACTGTAATTGTGGCAAACCTTCGTGGCAGAGTGGTAAGAGCTACGGAAGGTCCAGGGTTCGATTCCCAGCGTTGGCAGTGTGATTATCACACTGTCTGGTGTAAAATTTACATGACAATAAAATGGAGATAGATTAGCTATCAATCACATGTATTGAGAATCAATATAATAGCTTAACAAACAAATTGTATACAATATCTGGATTCAAACGACCTGTTGTATACAAAAAAAATATAACCTGTTTTACAGAAAATCAGAAAAATAGCGGAATACTACCATATTAAATACCCAAGTGGCGTCCCAAGAAACAGCAAAAATGTTCATATTTGCTGCAAACCAATCCCTAGAATTGAAACTTCATATAAAATCTCCATCTTACTGTGAATTTGTATGAAACTTTAAATTGTATGTCCAAATTGAAAATAAATACAACGTTCTCAATATGCATGTTTGCCAGCTTGAATTATAAACGCATTGATTGCATTCTGTCCCAGTGTAAGTGAGTGTGGTGTATGGGACTAGATCTTAACTATTTACGCCTCCCCCGAACACTTGGATTAAGAAACTTGCAACGAGAGATTAACCCTCCAAACTTGTAGTAATTCCAGGGTAAGATGGCCGCAGAATGTTGAAGTTTGGGATTACTTAGGGGTCGAGGGTGGAATGGGCGGGACAAGCGACTTTCGTGTCCATTATTGGATAACCTGTCATGGGAAAGTGGTTCAGATATGCACCGCCGTCAATTATCGACAATTTATTTGGTAAATACAACACGCGCCCTACCAAATTGTAGTACAAATATATTATATTTACCTTTATCAGTAGTGAAATGTATTACCGAATCAGTTACTTGATTTTCATATTATGATCTCTTTTTATGAGGATTTAAATCGATGCTATAATAATTTATTACACAATCTTCAATGTGAAAAAAGCTTATCTTTATGAACAAGGAACTGGGTCGTGTCTAGGCTTGAACCGAAGTCCCCTGGTTCGGGAGTCAAGCGTTCTGTCCCCTAGACTACCACCCGATTAAAACCAACACCTATATAGACCATCATAAGTCATAAGGCATATCGCAGCGAACGGTAATTGTTTTTAACAAGTGATTTTTCTATTGATTTTTTTAAAGAATATAATGAAGAAATTGGAACGAAATATAATATAGCGTTAATTAATATGTGCATAACTCATTTCGGTCAATAATCACTCAAAACTTTATGGTTCTTTCATATAGTTTTCATTAAATCATATGAAATATGTTCATAGATGAAACTGAAATACTTTAACATAATGCTGTATATGCGTATACTTTTCATCTAGAATACGCTGATATTCTTGAGTACGAACTCAACAAGTAAGCACTTTGTTGATCGTTGAGTAACCCAATCCCGACTGAAAGTTTGGAGTCGCTTATTGTTAAGTGCACACCGCCAACGGAGATATGATGTCCGGCCAGATTAGATGTAAATACAGCTTTCTACGAGGTTCTATCGGACTCCGGTACACTGTTAATTTGAACTTAAGCCCGGATTATATCGCACGGAGGCTAACTTGTTCATCTGAAGCAGCTGTTTACCAAAGTGATAACTGGGAATTACGACTACGGGTTTGGGCTTAGGCTCAGGGCAAATAATTTCTATGGAAATTAGCATAATTTTGTATTTTGCTGAGGTGTTTCTTTAAACAACCCATCGCTTTATCTTTTAACATCAGTCTTCCCATTCTCAAATCATACTATTGTTTCTCAAATGAAAATGAACACAGATGAAAAAGAAATAATATCATATAATAAATTACAAAAAAAATATATCGATTATTTGAAATAAACTATAAACGATTAACTTTTTATTTATTACAAATTTCACAATTCTTTCAACCAACGAGAATAGTTCTGTATTTTAAGTCATACTTATTATTAAATTTCTTAATAAATTTTTGATGAACTTGTTGCCTAAATACTAGAATTTTAAAATACTGAATTCTTGTGGTTCAAAAGAATAAGCAAAATATATTACGACAGTATATAAGTTTGCTTATCTTCCCCGGGTTTTAATCGCTATTCTTTCTCATATTTACAAAAATAAAGTTGTACCTGTTGAACAATCAGCGTTTTTATTATTAAGAATAAAAAACAAATTTTGCAAACCGTTTTAATTTCAATGAATTGACCAATACTAACTACTAACAAATACTAACTAATCCCATCCTTTCCTCAACATTCATATGTTTACTTGAAACTCAAATACACAAAGCTATTATTTATATGTTTATGTACAAATGTCCTGGCTGCGAAACGTGAGGAAGTGGACCGGCATCCGAAGTGTTGAGGAGCTGTTCCGAGCGGCGCAGGACAGGGACAAGTTCGCCGAGGTGATCGCCAACAATGGGGGGACCCGACAGGGCACTTGAAGAAGAAGAAGAATGTACTATGAATTCGCTTATTGTAAAATAGAAATCCACAAAATTAGTACCAAAGTAATCACTGTACTTAAATTGCGATAAGAAACCATATTTTCTTTATTTTAACATTATTACGATTACAATTAGTTAAATTTTACGATAACATTATTATTTTTAGATAAAGGCGTTAACACCGTAAAATTCTATTATTACGATTTTTTTATGAATAAAAACACTTTTTTCTCTCGATATCTTTCAAATGTTTTACACCTTCATCATCGGGAGAACGATATAAACTGTTGAGTTAATATCGTTCTCTCGATGATGAAAGTGTAAAGCTTTCGAAACATGGAAGATTGAACATACACAATGTCTTAGTGACGGAAGTTATTGTTAAATTAGCTTTTATCAGACTTGAGGGGAATGAAATGCCAACATTCCAAGCATTCGGAATATATGTTAAACATATTAGTACCTACTGATTACGTGTTTGTCCTATACCTATATATAGATTACAGACCTTTACGATATAAAATTTTCCTTTTATGTCGGAAAAGGTCGTTTACTCACGTTAACTTAACGACACATTAAGTGGCGGTTACCACAATGGGCCGGTCATTAACTTTCCGTTGGGTAAACGTAGTTAACTTCTTAGCAGATCCGCCAATCAGCCTGCGAGGGGTCTCCATTCGCAGTAGTACCCCGTGGGACCTCATAAAAGCACCTCACGAAAAATTTTGAATTTTCCTTTTGCACTCCATTTACAAATATAATATTATTTCAGCGCACGGATAATTTTCACACATAAGACATACGAAAGAATTTGGTATTATTATATTTATGAGATCTATTCCGTAAATATCTAGTACATTTATTTATTAATTGTTCCTTTTTTATGATTTAAATATTTTTAACTTAAATATCATCTTAAATTGTCTTTAGCGTTTTTACTTTTACTGTATTAAAACGTTTTAATTAGAATTGTGTCAATTATCTGTATCAACAAAAAATGTAATAGAATTGATTCCATCAATATCAAAATATATAAATATAACTAAGTAATTAACCATCATCCCCGAAGGGGTAGGGAGAAAGAATGGACTGCCACACTTTTCTTTCCTGACATATTTCTCTCACTTTCTCCAACATTCATAGATCGTGTCATGCACGCGCGTCGATTTTCTGACTCCTTACGTGGCCGACATTCAATATTTGATTTATTTGATCGTGCCACGTTTTCCTCGTTCTCCTCTATTTCAAGTTCCATTTACATTGTTAACGAATACTATTTTTTACCATTCTTTCTTCATTCATTCTTTCCATGTGTCCAAATCATCTTATAGAACTTTTCATTATTTTGTTCATAACACCATCATTCTCACCGCATTTACTTCTTATATTTTCATTCAACACTCTATCACTCATAGAGTATTCACACATTCGTCTAAGTGATATCATTTCTACTGCATTTATTCTACTAGATAAATATATTAAATAAATAAAGTCTTATATTGTATATTTTCCTTATTCTTACAGTATGTTTATTCATATTGATCATCAAACTTTAAGGAAAACTTTTGAGGAAAACACTCTTAATTACTTGCAGTATTCCGCTTCTAAACTCCAAATGATTACTTTTGTAATACTGGTCTAATCTGTGATTTAAAATTAACATCTTACATATTTATATATTTGCAAAAATTATCAACAAGGCGGTGAACTAGGCAACAGAAAGCTTAGCTCCTGATCAAGGCGATATGAATTAAGCCTGAACGTGACCCGATTCCTTATTCATAAAAAATTGCTATTACTAACTCACATTCGAGGTTGTATAATAAATTCTAAAACCATTGATTTAAATCGCCGGTATTTGTTTTTTTAAATAAAAATTAATGCTCTCTTCTAAATTATTTTATATTGAAGCCAAGATATAACACTTTCCTCTTGTTAAGGTCACATATTCAAAAGTAAATAATTTTCAATTTAACATCTCCATAATCGATACAATCTATTTATTTTTTTATTAATAACCACCAAGAGATTTCAGCTTTGGTTTTTATCTGTCAAAATAACATTACTAGTAATTATAGGTAATATACGTCTTTTTATCTCACTGTTACGTGTGAAATTATGTCACAATGTGAAAATGGTACTAATTATTTTGAATAGTCCATTGTTTTGGCCGAAACACTATGATACTTCAACATTTTAAACTGTTAAATTATAAAACTTCGTTTTTATGTATCACAGTTTTATTTTATTTTTATTTTTTGCAACAGCTGTTTCGTCGACAGGTGACATCATCATGTGTTACAATAATTGTGACATATAAAAACAAAGTTTTATTATTTACCAGCTTATAATTATTTGGAAATTGGTTATATAAATATTTGAAACACAAATATTGGAAGAAGAGATAAATATTATTTTTTAAATCATCTGAAATTCGTGGAAATACCAGGATTAACTTTTAGTAAGGAAGAAAAAATAAGATTCAATAATGTTTTTCTAATGTAAACGATATTTCATATTCAAGTAAGTACTCGTCGTTAAGTTAAATATAAGTATTATCCATCGCAGCGATGTTAGTACAACAGATATATTGGATGCTTTAATAGCTAGTTATTATAGATGCATTTTTAACCTCATAATACTGCAAGGTCAATAATATTACTTCTGGTTATGTAACCAAAATAGAGATTGCACCGATTAATCAACGTTGGCTCCAACAAGACTACTCGAGATAGTCACGACTTTCAGTCACGAGGGATGTAAGTATTATAAAAATATGAAAGCATGCGTAAGACCAATAATAACATATGGCATCGAAGCAAGGGCAGACACAGTAAAGATGAAACAAGTTTTGAGGACTTCTGAGATGAAGACACTGAGGACGATAGCAGGCAAGACACTAAAAAATCGCGTAAGGAACACCAAAATAAGAGAGATATGTGAGGTTGAGGATATTATAAGTTGGGGCAGACAGCGAAAAAGGGACTGGTACGGTCATGTTCAAAGAATGGACACCACCAGACTCCCCTATATTGCATTGTATAATCAGCCTCATGGGACTCATCCTCGTGGAAGACCTCCTAAAAGATGGAATGACAGCTGGGAGTCTACCTCTCTGGAGAACAGACCACATAGGTCTACAACCAGAAAGAAGAAAAAGAAAATATGAACCCCTGTTTAAGATAAAAAATAAGACAATGTTTTCTTATAACTAATCGTGAAATTAATTTAAGTTAAATATATTGAAAACCAGATCGTTGATTAGATTTAAGTTATAACAGTTAACATAATAACTTGAGTGAAGACAGAATGGTAAAGAAGGTATATGTAAACGGCGTGAACGGAGCTAGAAATAGAGGAAGGCCGAGGAAAACGTGGCACGATCAAATCAATCAAATATTGAATGTCGGTCATGACAAGATGTATGAATGTAGAGGAAGCGAGAGACGTATGTCAGGACAGAACAGTGTGGCGTTCCATTCTTTCTGCCTACCCCTCCGGGGAGACGGCGTGATGGTAAGTAAGTTAGTTAATAATAACTTGAAAAAATTAAATATTCGAAAACGCGAATTACAAATATTAACAATATAACGAAAATAAAACATTCATACGAAGTACAAACTTTGTGGTTAGACACTTTATAATTTATAGATATAAAACAATAAAACACGTTTCATTTAATCACGGTGTGTTTATTATATGTGATTCCAGCAAGTTTCGCTTGTACCAAAGCTTCATCAGGACTATATAATAACTGAAAACTTAAAAAAAAACATTTTAACTGTAGCGAATTTTGGGAATTATCTACCAATCACACTTAAAACTGTTCAATAGTCGATAGTTATAAAATATTATTTTTTCTTTCGATCAATTTTTTTTACTGTATATTATTTTTATTTCGATCAATTTTTCTTATTATTTTTTAATTTTCCGATCATTATAAAAAGATAAGAATTATTGAAAATTTGTTATTTTGTGGCGATGAGGTTCGCAACCCATCACACCGCGTCTCCCGCGGGGCGAAAAGAGAAGGATGGATTGCCGCGTCGGTTAAAGTGTGACAGTCCATTCTTTCTACCTACCCTTTCGGGGAGACGGCGTGATGGTTAGTTAGTTAGTTAGTAAAATACTTGTTTCACAATATAAATACAACCAAATTATTATTTAAAAAAAAACATATACCTTCAATGTATTATTAACATTTTTGACATCATTAAGACCAAGCCAAGAATTTTCATTTTCAAATTATGACCATTTTTTATTTATCCTCAATTTACACGTAGTCATGGAAATAAATTATTCTATAAAAACTTTACTACCTGTCTCTGTAAGGTATCTACCTAAAATGAAAGAAAAAAAAACATTCATCTGTGTTAGAATTTAGAACGGTAGTTAATGTTTAATTTCTTGTCTAAGTGTGCCATTCCTCTTTAAACAGTTTTTTAAACCAAATTTGAAATGGACTGGAGAAACTATAATACTTTTCCACTGCATGAAATAATTATACTCAATAGCTTTTAATATACCTGAAACCATTGTCCTAGACTTCTATACTTTGCAAAACGACCCATAACAAATTGTTGTCCATAGCGAAATACATGTAACATATATGATACATATTTTTTTGTTGAGAAGCTTAAGACGTTAACGCAGTGAAATTTCGCAATTATGATTTTTTATTTAATAAAACACTGATTTTTTGCGCTTATCAGTTTATTTTTCTCGACATGTTTTGAAGGTATATCAACAAATTCCACACAATCCAATTGGTTCTTCCCGTGTATATATATGTTATTTGATATTAGTCGACATCACATATAATCATTATTCCGCTTCTTTTTATTTTTTTAATAAGATAAATTATCAATATATGGTACTTATGGTGAAAAATCGTGGGTCAGAGTAATCACTACACAATTCAAAACGAGAGTTTGATATTTTAAAACGGGATTCATGTATTTCCATTTCTGTGCGCATGGCTTCTCGCACACGTCTTTCTCACACACGCGAATACAGAAGAGGTAAAAAGTTAAACATTAAAAGTGTGATGATTTACTCTTTACGCTTCATTTCGCGAATTTCACAACACAATGGTATATATTTGTATTGTATTGGACATAGATCGCCGATTCACGATTAAATACTTGTTCTTTACTCGATAAGCATTTAACATACTCGTAAAATGTAGATAATTATTTCAATTGATATATGAATGTATAACAGATGAATTCTGAAAATTCAACCAGTTTTTATAAAATATAACTAACTAACTAACCATCACGCCGTCTCTCCGAAAGGGTAGGCAGAAAGAATGGACCGCCACACTGTTCGGTCCTGACATACATCTCTCGATTCCTCTTCACTCATTCATCGTGTCATGCACGCACGTCAATTTCTTAGACTCCTCACGTGACCGACATTCAATATTTGATTGATTTGATGGTGCCAAGTTTTCCTCGGCCTTCCTCTATTTCTAGCTCCGTTCACGTCGTTTACATATACCTTCTTCACCATTCAATCTTCACTCTTTCTTTCCATGTGTCCAAACCATCAATTCTTTTGTTCATACACTTGCATTCGCACCGCATTCACTTCCTTTATTTATATTTGACACTCTATCATATACAGATTTACACACATTAGAGAACTCATTTCTACTTCATTTATACTACTTTTATCCTTCTTTTCCCAGTTCCATACATAAGCGTCGGCACAAGAACACCATTGTGCACTTCCATCCTAGCTTTTTTGGATAGGCTTTTATAAATGAAACAATGTGTAGTAGCTACACAGAAGCGGTAAAGGAAGATTAATACATGTATTAAAATTAAATTAAATTAATTTTTCTTACAGCAGTATTGTCACACTATGCAATAAGTACCCAAAAAACATCAGGTTATTGCCTTAAAAAGCTAACGCCGCGCCGTGGCCGTTCTTCGGAAGATTTACAAATTTGTTTCGGAGGAAAACAATATTTTGAGGATTTTTTTCTTCTAATATTGATAATCTATTAAATATGTGTTGAGGCAAGGATTAAACGTGCTTAACGAGGTTTCTGAATAGCGAATATGTTTGTTTTAACATATTTCAAGGAAAATGTATTAATACTATTAAAGTTAATAGGTTTGCTGATGATCTCAAAACGGGGGAGGATTTAATAGGGGTAAACATTTTGTCAACCCCTGTTCATTTACCTCCACCAATATTTGGCAACATGTAAAATGTATTATCACCACGTATAATGGCTAATTTAAACAATCATATTTTAATAATGTAATAAAGGAGTTGATTCCCGTATTTACGATCTAGTTTAGAATGATAAAAGCTGACTTACCCACTATGAATCATAATAAAAATAGGCAAAAACCAGAGAGCGAGAGAGGAATACGTCAATTCCCTCCAAAAGTAATTCGAAATGCACACGATGCGCATGCCCGAGAAATCATTCATGTATTGAATATCGGCCAAGTAAGGAGTCGAAGAAATTAAAGTGCCTTCTTTAACAGCCGTTGTCGTCCACTGCTGGACATTGGCCTCCCCCATACTTCTCCATGTATGACATGTCATACGGGGGGTGGTTGGCATTACAACGCCACGCTTGTCAGACGGGTTCGCGAGGTGTCCTTCCACGTTAGCCTATTCATCAATATTATCCACCGATCTCTAACATTTCGCATAGTTTCCAGGGGAGACCAAAGTCGAGGAGGTGTGGATAGGTACTTGGGATCAGATCAATCCTCCAGCGTAGCATGGCCATCACCACGGTGATGGCCATGCACCGCTCAAAGAGTCAATAGGATCCCCCTTACTCCCCCTTAACGTGCCTGCATTACACGATATATAAACGTTATAAAATCGAGATAAATACGTCAGAAAAGAACAGCGTGGCGGTGTTTTTTTCTGCATACCCCTTCGGAGAGACGGCGTAATGATTAGTTAGTTAGTTTGATGCAACACTCGCACTAAGAATTTCTTCTATATTCTCCATCACTTTGTTTTGTCCATCAAATTTGGAAATATTGTATTACCACAAAACTTTCTTGCTTTTTTCACAAACATTTTTCGGGACACAAACTTCCCTTCTTTAGTGTATGAATTTTAGTTAGTTAGTTTTTATTATCCGTAAATACTCCAAAGACGAATGTGTGGCAAATCTGTATACGATAGAGTGACAAATGCAAGTATAAGAAGTGAATGTGGCACGATCAAATCAATCAAATATTGAATGTCGGTCACGTGAGGAGTCGGAGAAATCGACGTGCGTGCATGACAAGATGTATGAATGTAGAGGAAGCGAGAGAAGTATGTCAGGACAGAACAGTGTGGCGTTCCATTATTTCTGCCTACCCCTCCGGGGAGACGGCGTGATGGTAAGTTAGTTTAGTAAGTTTACTCCAATTAATTATTTTATTTGTACGTGTAAAAAAGTCTGTATTAAATAAACGGTACTCAATATTTACCCCAAATACTGAACCGTTTATTTGTTTAATTTCATACACAAAAAGTACTTTCAATTTAAAAGTCCATTAAAAAAACAAAACAATCATTTTAATTATATTTGCCATGTGCGAGTAGGGCGCTATTTAACTAAGGAAAAACGAATTTTCTATTCCAAATACGGCTAATGTAAATAGACAAATCCCATTTCTTTGTTTTCTTCGGATCAGCTCTAGCACAAACATGCACGATTTGCCTGCGATAACATGTTATTTTTGAAGATTATTCAAATCCACATTTTTCCTTAAATAAGTATCTTCCTGACATTTCAAAAACTTTTAGAAATACAATGTTAGGCCCGGGCTTACATGTGATCGAAAAGGTTGGGTTCCCGTTGTGTTTGGATATTATTTTTATCTAATATTAATTTTTTCAACAATAAGAACAGGATTTTCCAAGCAATAGCATAACTTTACAAACATGTTCTTAGATTATTAAGGTTGATATAATCAAAATCTGTTTTTTGAATATTTATATGTTAGGAGATTCAATAACTGGCGTTATTAAATAATATATAATCAATAAGGTACTTGAATGATTTCACTGAAATCTCCTGATAAAAGTTAATTAGATTGATTAAACTTTTTTTGTTTCCAAAAAGTGGAAGTTGTTAAAAAAAACATCGTTTTATTGTATTATTATTTAAAATCAATAATCTTACGTTAAACCTAAATTTAAAAAATGGAACAATTTAGAAATATAGTAGTATGTACTTTAAAAAAATACGTTTATTTAATTTATTTTAATAAAAATCACAAACATTACAGACATATAATTCCAGATCGTTTGCAATTACATTATAAGAATTTAAAAGAGGGGCATAAATAAAAAAAAATTAAACTAATGAATTAGCTTAACTAACTAACCATAATAACCTATTTGTAAATATGTTTTTTTAAATTGTTAATTTTATTTTTGTGATTATAAACGATTTGGATGTGTTATTCTGTAATGTTTATAATTTTTTTAATAAATTGAAATTGAAATTGAAATAATGTCGTCTCCCCAGAGGAGTAGTCAGAAAGAATAGACCTCCATACTAATCAAAAAAGAGTATTGTTTTTTTTTAAATTTCATGATGGAAATTCAATGTAAATAATTAAAATTAAAACATTGTGAAAATTGTTTTAAAATAAATATTTAGTTAAATTCCACATAAAATCAGATTATTAATAATATGCTTACTTTTCAAGCGCCGTTTTTCTGATGTAATCACCTCAAGGGCGCAAATGAGGCAAGGGCTTATGTCTTCCACAGGTTAATGACCATAGATGATTTAAAAAAATGTAACGTCACACTTTTATTTTCTAACATAATTCTATCGCTTCCTTAACACATACGTCGTGTAATGCACACAATTATTGATGGTTGGGGTATTAGTTCTCCTAAAACTCCATTATTAACTTATAATAGTAAACACGATTAGTATCAATACTATACTCAAATAGTCAGTTTGAGAATACTCTCGCAAGGCGAAACAAATTTGTCACAATTTATATAAATTAAATCCCAGTAAATCCACTAAACAATCGTGTTTACTATTATAAATTAATGAACACAATTAATTTCTCCAAACCCACACATGGCCGAAATGTAATATTTGATTGCTTTGATCGTGCCACGTTTTCCTTGGTCTTCCTCTATTTCTAGTTCCGTCTACATTGTTAACATAGACTTTTCTTACTTTATTATTTTTTCATTCATTATTAACATGTGTCCAAGGCCCTTTCATTATTTCGTTCATAAAAGTTTCATTTGTACTACATTTACTTCTTATATTTGAAGTTGACACTATCATATTCAGATTAACCACAAATTCGTATACTAAGAGGTCTCATTTCTATTGTATGTATTCTTAATATTATAAATTTGATCTAAACTTTGTATTTTTACAATACTTTTTGTATAATACATGTTTCGGTTGTGACCCAACCATTTTCGATGTGCAATTTTTAACAACTGTAATGTTCGTTTTTAAAAAAAGTGAATGTCAACAAAGTTTTTTTTGAGATATTCCAATAAATGACATATTTTTAAATATACGAGGTCTGTTCAAAAAGTATCACGAATTTTTAATTTCCGCTGGCTACGTATATTTGATTTTTGATTTTTTTGTAGCGTTATGTTGGTACTCATGTCCCTTACTTATGCTGACAAGGTCGGCCATTTTGAATGTTTAGTTAATTTTTGACAGCTGTTTTGCTTGGATGTGTTTTGGCTCGTCTTCGATTTTTGCCTATTCCAAAAAATGGATCAAAGAATCTGTATCAAATTTTGTGTGAAAAACAAAATAAAGTGCGCGGACGCATTTCGAATGTTGACTGTGGCATATGGTGAAGCTACCTTGGACCAAAGCAACGTTTATCGGTGGTACAAAATGTTCTCAGAGGGCCGAGAAGATATGAACGACGAAGAGCGTGCCGGACGCCCGAGCACGTCAACAACAGACGAAAACATTGATAAAGTGAAGAAAATAGTATTAGCCAATCGTCGAATCACCGTTAGAGAAGTTGCTGAGGACCTAAACATATCGATTGGCTCGTGCCATTCGATTTTAACCAATGATTTGGGCATGAGTCGGGTCGCCGCGAAATTCGTGCCCAAATTGCTCAATTTCGACCAAAAACAGCATCGCGTTAACATTGCTCAGGAGATGTTGGACTCGGTCCGTGACGACCCAAATGTGCTCCAGAGGGTCATAACTGGTGACGAATCATGGGTTTATGGTTATGACGTGGAAACCAAAGCTCAATCATCCCAATGGAAGCTGCCGCATGAGCCAAGACCAAAAAAAGCGCGCCAAGTTCGGTCGAACGTGAAGGTTTTGCTCACAGTTTTCTTCGATTGCAGGGGCGTGGTGCATCATGAGTTCTTGCCACAGGGTAGTACGGTCAATAAGGAATATTACCTGCAAGTTATGCGCAATTTGCGCGAAGCAATCCGCCAGAAACGCCCGGATTTGTGGAAGAACAAAAACTGGCTTTTGCACCATGATAACGCCCCTGCTCACACATCGTTGCTTGTGCGCGAATATTTGGCCAAAAACAACACAGTAATGGTGCCGCAGCCACCGTATTCCCCAGACCTGGCCCCCTGTGACTTTTTCCTGTTTCCAAAACTGAAGAGGCCCATGAAAGGACGACGCTACGCCACGATTGAGGAGATAAAGACGGCATCGAAGGAGGAGCTGAACAAGATCACAAAAAATGATTTTTTTAAGTGCTTCGAGGATTGGAAAAAACGTTGGCATAAATGTATTATATCCGAGGGGAATTACTTTGAAGGGGACAAAATAGATATTCATGTATAAATAAATACTTTTTGAAAAAATATAAAATTCGCGATACTTTTTGAACAGACCTCGTATGTTATTATAATATACAGTCGGAGCAAAACTTAATTGATGCAATATGTATTGATTATTAATCATTTAATATGGAAAATGTAACGTGTGTTATTGTGAAGATAATTTTTATTCTGAAACACTTTTGTGCCACGTAATGTAATGCAACATTAAAATTTCCTATTCTCTAGCATGTGAGTGCTTTTTTCCTGAATTTCAAACTTAAAACGTTCTAGTATTTCACAGAAGGTCCATAAGCTCGTTATGCAAAACGTCAACCCTTGGAGTTTTTTTTCCTAGCACTTAACAATTTGGGTGTAACAATTTGGCGCCGGAACGCGGAGCACGTCGCATCGCGGTTCGGGGAATCCTAGTACCATAGTCACAGGATTAAAAATTATGACTAGCTGCTATAATATTTATGACTCTACAGGAGGGCATATGGAATTGAGTCAGGACTGTATTAGCTTCATCTTCATATTGAAAAAACTCAAATCTTTGAATTATTGATATAAGAAAAAACACGTAAAAATCCGTAGATAATATGAATAAAAGATTTTTTTTTGAGTTAAAGCACTGTTTTTTCCACTTTTTAGTTTATTTTTCTCAGCATGCTTCGAAGGCTTTACACCTTCACCGTCGAGAGAACGAAGGCCTTCGAAACACGTCAACAACATACAAAATTCGTAATTATAGAATTCCACGTTGTACCAGCTTTAAGTAAATAAAACTTTATTTTGTTTTACGGAAGCAAAATATTTTCATCAAGTGCATTATCAAATAACAATAGGTAAAAAAACATTTTATATATAAAACAGTTTTTTTATGTTGCTTTATTATTAATACTTTCTTATGAAGTTGATGAAAATATATTTAAAAAAAACATCCTGCCATTTCTCCGAAGGAGTAGACGAAAGGATGAACCGTCACATCGTTTTATCCTAAATAATACTTTCATCTGTTGGTCATTTATACATCGTATCATGCTAGCACGTCGGTTTCTCCAACTACTCAAGTAGTCTTCATTTAAAATTTGATTGCTTTAAACGTGTCATCTTATGAATCTTTCATTATTGTGTTTAAAGCGCTTTCTTTCAAACTGCATTCACTTTTCATATCTCCATTTAAAACAGTATTATATTAAGATTAATCACACATTCGGCTAAGACATTATATAAGTTAAGAACCAGCCAGATTCGCTTTTGACTGAACTACTTACGGGTTACTACTGACATCAAACATAAACCATTTAAATAGGCTAAAAAACTTATAATATTAATTTTATATTTTTCCTAAATTAATTTCAAATATTTCGAATTCGGGAGAAACAATATTTAACCAAAATTGGTAGACAGACTCGTTATTCATAAACAAAATGAAATGTCTGCAATTGGAAGCAGTGCATCAAAATGTATTGAGTAGATATATATTGCATCAACATATGTAATAGTATCAAATATGAACTATTAAAAAATACTTTTGTTTGAAGATTTACATTTCCAAATTAGATTCATTATTTTCTTTAATATTCGACATCACTTAGTGTGGTGAATTCACATTTGAATATATTTAAAAAAATATTTTATTGTATTTTCACTTTTTTGCACTTTTCACAAACATGTGTCGGGGTGCAGAATCCCTTCCTCAATGTATAAATTTAGCGACTAAATTTAATATCATATATTTCGAAATCTGGGAAAACAATATTTCAACAAAACCTGTAGACAGATGCGTTATTCATAGACAAAACGAAATGTCTGCAATTGAAAGCAGATAAATTGCATCAATATGTATCGAATATTATTTCAGTCAGACATGCACATCCGTCTGGCATTTACATAGAATTAACCGCTTTGAATATTCATCTCGATACAAGGATTATGTTCATAGATTCCGTGCCTGGTCCCACCCAAGCCCCCCTTTCCTCGCCGCTCCTTCCCCCACTCCTGCGCGTCTCCACAGACAGAAATATGACGCCACGTATTTCACATATTGCATTCATATTTTACACACACGAAAATTCAGCGAGGGTATCTGCATATTACAAAAGGTGCTGCTTCCCCTCACCGCGGAGCCGTAGGTGCGAGAAGGACGGAATATAAATAGTCCGGAACCCCATAAAATATTCATACATTTTTGGAAGGTCAGCTTTGGTTTACTTCTGTTCCCGAAATAGCTACTTGTAATATTGTTCCAGAATAACAAATGATTAATTATCGAGTATTTTAAGAAAGGTAAGAAACCATAACCTTTCGTTATATATAGACCAATAGAAAACACTATATTATGATGATAAAAAGCATTCTAAAATAAGGAAGGTATTTAAGTATCATAATATTTTGTGAGATAAAAAGTTTACTTAAATACTTAAAATTTAAAAAAAAATATGTTCAACACAACGTAGGTACTTTCAACAGTGAGACATTTTAAATTTCGTTATTCTAGACAAATGAATAATGATTTTTAAATAGCTTCCAACGCAATTTCACAATGTAAAATAATATGGTGAAAATAAGATGGCGCCCGTTTGCACGCTGTCATTTGACTTTTCTAAAAATTAACATTTAATTTTCGACGTTAAAGCCATTGTTTTAGTACTTTTCGAAATATGAGATTGTGTTACAATATTTTTGTTGTATTGTGCTTCAAAATGGAATAAACATAACACAGTGTACGCTCTATAACCCAAGTTGCACATTGCTACACCAGTATCTAACCTCAACATTAAAACAAAAATATTTTCAACCTGTGGGAAGCAGTAGCCTCTGGGCTGATAATAACAAAGATCTATGGAGAATAAGGTTATAACCATCATGATGAAGAATAAGGTAATAAACTAATTTAATAAATAACATTCATGTGGCCCTGATAGAGATTTTAAAATACTTAATTGTTATATGAAATGCGCATATAATATATCAGTATTATGCAACACATTATATAATTATTTTAAGTGATTTATTTGAAACTTTTATGTGCTTTGTTTCAATGTCAATTTGAATAATTTATTTGATATCATTTTGAAGTTCTTGCTGAAGTTGTATTGTTTTAAGTGTACAATCTCAGTTAATAAAAATAACGGTGGAAGCGTGGAATATAAATTAAATAAACAAAAGTCCGGATCGTCCAGCTGACATGTGCACCATAAAAAATAACATTATTTGTTATGTTATTTTATATTATTTGTTTTAGATTTATTTTGTGGACGTTGGACGATCGAAATGAGCGATGAGGTTTGCAACCCATCACACCGCGTCTACCGCGGGGGCGAAAAGAGAAGGATGGAGTGCTGCATCGGTTAAAATGTGGCAGTCCATTCTTTCTGCCTACCTCTTCAGGGAGACGGCGTGACTGTTAGTTAGTAAGTTAGTTGGTTTATATAAAGAAAAGAATCTTAGTTTTGAACTTTGATTTGATAACATTAATAATTAAATAGTCCATTGTTTTGGCCGAAACACTATGATTCTTCAACATTATTACTGTTAAAATTTAAAACACTTATAATATCACAATTTATTTTTATTCACTGAGTGTCGCGAGAGCTGTTTCGCCAACCGATGTTGGCATCATCAGGTGTTACAATAAACTGAGTTTAACACCTAATGATGCCAACATCGGTTGGCGAAACAGCTGTCGCGACAATCTCAGTGAATAATAAGAAATTGTGATAAAATAAGTATTTTAAATTTTAGCAGCAATAACATTTACGAGTATAATCAAAATGTATCATACGTATTGAACAAATCTGAACCTGGGAGACATAATGTCTTATTAGCCATAAATTGTTATCTTCTACGTTTTTAAAAATATAGTAAAGAATATAATATAATACACAATTGTAAAGAGGGAAGTAACCATTTGGACAGACAATTGCCATGGGTGGAATCTTAATATAGTGAATACCATCATATCTCTATTCGTACCAAAAATTACTTACCGTGCTCTCAGGTACAGATATTATATTAACTTTTAAATTTGAATATTAAAAGTTTATTCATTTCATTCTAGGCTATACATAAAAACAGTTATTGCGCATATGACATTATCATCCAGTGTTTGACATAGGCCTCCCGACCTCTACCACTCTATGTAATTGACCTCCTATCACTATTTTCATGTCATCAGACCATCTTTATTGTGATCTGCTCGGGTTTCGGTGACCGGCTCTTCGTCGCCACTACAGGGTGCGTCTGGTCCATCGATCATCCTTCATCCTCACTCTATGGTCGGCTCTATCTACTACAACGAAGCTATTTCGCATTCTACACTGGTATGACAATAACTTTTCTGATATCATAATCAAATCGATTAAAAAAAAAACTATTTTTAATATGCTGTGGATAAGAAACTGCATTATTTTCTATATTTTTTTTTTATATATTTAATAAGCGGTTAATAAATAATAGGAATGAAAACGTCAGTTTTCTAGAAGTTTTATTATATTTTATGGGAATGACAAGTTTCACCCTTCTAAGGCATTATCAAAAAAAAAAACCATTTGATAATGCCTTAGAAGGGTGAAACATGACATTCCCACAAAATATAATAAAACTTCTAGAAAACTGACGTTTTCATTCATATTAATTATTTGATATGGAGTTTTACATCATTGTTCAAGATACAATAAATATGCGGTTAATAGATAAAAAAATATTATTCTTTCGTATAAGGCACTTATTTTGTGATGTAGCAATATTCAAAATATTTTAAAAATATTTTATATTTTGTTTTTACACCACTTTAATCGTTTTGATGAACCAACCATCTTATGGGAGCGAAAACGGTTGGTTCATTAAAACAAATAAAGCGATGTAAAAAAATAATGTTGAGTGTGTGGAATTATGCACATAACATTTATCACCCTATTAAATGGTTATTTGAAATAATTTGCCCTACTGCTAATTCTCTGCGCATGAACCGAAATAGTATGGTATAGTTTTTATTATATTAACAATCTATGATATTTTTTTTACCAACAACCGAATATATTATCAGTTTTGTAGTGACAGTTATCAAAGTTGAAAAAAGGCCATTAACAATATTTCAGGTCTGAAGGATTATTTTTATTAATTTTTTTATGTCAATGCTAAAAATAATACAAAATTATAGCCTATGGTGTAGTTGAAACACCGGAAAGCTTAGAAAATAAAGGGTTCATCGTGTTTCCAAATGATCCTGAACGAGAGGCTGGGCGCAGGAGGCACGCGCCTCTGGTGGTGTGCAAGAAGGTTGATACATTCTGTAGAATTATTTAGAAGGTCGCTGCGTATGCGAGCGTGTCATACGGATGACTCTAGAAGTTTTATGATAATTTACGATGGTGGAATAAAATTTCTCCGTTGAGGAAGAAAAGTAGTAAATGGTACGTGAGTTTTCGGTTTACATAGGAAAACGCAATAGTAACCGCGATAGACGGAATTGCATTTTTTTGTTAATCTTGTCAGTAGATTTCATTGATAGACATTCGATTGTGCCATATCAAGGCAAAACGCGTCACTCTGACTAAACTGATCGAGATGGGTGCTTTACCTTGATAGGTTATTATCAAATGTCTAACAAACCGAATCATGTCACTCCGATAAAATTTAATAAATCTTCTAGAAAACTGACGTGTTCGTGAATATTTAATATTTTACTATTATATGGAGCTTAAGATCATTGTTCATGAAAACATAAATGGTTTGTGAGTTAAAATATATTATAATTCTTAGTTATCTTGTTTTAACAAAACACATTTTTTTACATATATAACGATCCAGTTGGATGTTTAAAAAAATGTAAGTTTTCAAATATATATTTTAAATGTCGTAACAAATTTTGATGCCTCATTAGCTATATTATAAAATTCCTCAAAATAAAAATCTAAAAATCAGCAAAGAAAATTCTTATTAGATTTAAAATAATTTATTAATTAATAAGTATGACTACCGATTATTTTGGTTCAGAATAATTTTGTGACGTTTTTAATAAAATCTATAGTAAAAAAAAAGACAATCCGCCAAATTTAAAAAATCCTATATACAGGTATTCATATAAAATCAAATAAATTTAACTAACAATATTTTATATAACCAGTGTTACTTATTTTTTCGTTCATAACTCGGGAACAAAAGCAAAAACTTGAATTCATTGTGATTTTTAAAAATATTCTTTCTTCTTCTTCGTCAGCCTTCATCGGTCTACTGCTGGACATAGGCCTCTTCTCTTCCTTTCCACTCGTCTCTATTTTCTGCCAGCTGCAGCCGCATTCCCCCCCCCCCCCCCACGGTAGCAATGTCCCCACATCCTGCCGACGCTTCTCCTATTTTCTGGGTCCACCTTATTATTTTCTGGGTCCATCTATCCTCACTTTGTCTCGCCACATGACCCGCCCATTGCCACTTCAGTCTCGCTAGTCGTTCCATGATGTCCGTTATTTTTGTTCAGCGTCTAATCTCCTCATTTAAAAAACTATCGGAATTCTGTTATTTATTGTTTCGGCATTCACTTTGTGGTAGGACATGATTAAATTGTAAATAAAACACTTGTTTTTCACCACTTGAGTATTATATTTTACACGACTAGTTTCGGAAGCTACAGATGCTTCCATCTACAGGTTTAAATATAAACTTTATATTTCAAATTTAAGTTTATATTTAAAGTGTTTTATTTACAATCTATCGGAATTCAATTAAACTAATCCGACATTTGACATTGATAAGAACAAACTTTGAAGATTTAAGTGAAATAAGTCGAATAGTTTTTATGTCTATGGCACACACATATGAAAATTCCCTTTATATACTTAATATTTTAGAACATAAATAACATGAGCTGTAAATATATATTCTTGCCACCGGCGTCTGAAATCGAACTTCATTTTCACCTTCTATAAATTTACGTTCTGCCCGAGGTCCAACACTACCCCGCCCGGGATCGGTCGGCCGCTGACGTGTTACCGAAGTAGATGGCGAGCGTGAAATATAACGTGTTTGCAAATAGTGAAGGTTATAAATAAGTTTTACTTTTGTATTCGAGAAGCGTTTTCCATGACGCTGACCGTCGATTGAGATGATAAAATGACCTTTCCCTGCTTACTGCCGCACTACGTGGACGGCACTTTTTATTTTCCCACGTTCACGCCGAAAACCGGAGCAAGTTCCATATTTGAAATATATTCTTCTAAATTCAAAATTATAAAAAAATAAAAATAAACTGAAGCTATTTATTTTATCATTTTCAGTTTTATTTTTTACAACCGCTCTGTGTTTTTTTGCGCTTTCTTTACCTCGGGGAGGGCGGTTATTACCCGTGGCTCTTTCCGACTGAATTCTTGCTAAGTATGCTAAGCTAACAATCGTTGATGAGAATGAGGAATATCCACTTGGAAGTTCACTTCTTTCAGCTGATCGGCGGCCATATACATAACTCGGATGTCCTAAGTGGTGTAGGTCTATTTGTCCCTGATTTATTGAGGTTATTACCTTCGTCAAAGACAGCACATATTGTTTCATTTGCCGCGCTGCAGAACCATCCTGCCAATGGTTATGCCTGTAAGTAGGGCAATCTTATTGCTTAATCGGGTCGCCTAAGAGGTCGACATATTTCGTGATGGTGTGAGTTGCCTCAGGGATGCAATATCAATGTTATGATTCTTTCTCATTCTTAATCTTAATGTTTTTTTATGCTTCTCTTATAAATTCTTACAATGTAAATTGCAAACAATCTGGAATAATTTGTCTGTAATGTTTGTGATTTTTATTCAAATAAATTAAATGAAACCGTTGGTGGGTCTTAACTTCCTTCAAATAACGTCTCCATCCTGTCCTGTCTCTGGACGCCACCTCTGCCACAACATCATCTAACCATCACAGTCTAGGTCTACCGACGCTTCTCCGCTCTATTGGGTTGATAAATAACAATATTTTGATGTAAGTAATGAAGCAAGTCATAAATTATAAAAAAAAATACGTACCACCTTTATCATATTCACATTTTTCTAAACATGTTTTTGCAATAATACAGATTTTGCTCAAAATAATCTTGAAGTATTATATTATAGTTAGTAAGTTAAAAAACAGTTAATCAAAATACTATGTATTTTTTGCTGTTAAAAATAAAACACTAAATTGGATTCCATTTTAATTTATTTGAAATATATATAAATTCGAATAGTACTAGAGTACTTCAGTCTGAAGTTAGTCCATTTTAGGTTTCACTCCACGCCGGACACACCGGTACCTGGGAAAGTTCAAAGGATTTTTTTACAGTGGCGAAATTGGAATGAGTGCGGAACTAGCGGCGAACTCGCGCGGCGGGGCGCATTCATAAGTTAGGGGCTATTTGAATCACTCCGCTCTGCGAATAGTGGAGTGGTTCGAATTGCTGTTACTTGTTACCCACTAATACCTGCTCTAATACATGCCGCTCTGGTAGTCTCGCAATATAGAACTCCAACTGGAGGAGAATTTAATGTGTTGGAACAAAATAACGGAGTTCAGTTGTTCTATTTTGTTCTTTGTTTCATTTCCAAGTTCATATACTAATTGTATGGTTGTGAGGCAATGTTTTCTATTATTATTTTTCTTAAAACATTGAATTTTAACAAATGCACATTTGTGAAAATGTTATACAAACATATGTAGTTATTAAAGGCCTAAAAACAGAATCGTAAAAGTAATCACAGAATATATTGCGTATACTCGTATAAGCCTTGCGTCCGCCCCATCATTACATATGGATAAAAGTGAGAGCCAATATTAATAGTATATTGTTGTACCTTGTATTGTACCTTGTATTGCATCTTGTATTCAAAATATTCTCAAAATCGATCTTGACGACATCCGAGATTTCGCTTATTTATATTATGGTACATTTTTCCCTTGACTAAAAACTTGAGATTTTGCCTATTTATATTATGATACATTTTTCACTAAACTAAGAACTAACTCATCTTCTTGAATTATATAATCTAAAATTAAAAACATGAATAAGGATGTACATGTGCACAAATGTCAAGAAAAAAATTAACCCGATAATTAAGAGATCTGCATAATATTTTACAAAAGTTCTTTCGCCGCCCTACAGTAAATAAAAATATTTCTATGCTCTGTCTGATGACAAGCGGACAGTTGCTATAAATAGCCTCACTGGCCTCTCCAAAATGTATACTGCTTTACTACGTCTACTCCATTTTTAGATAACATTTTATGTATTTTTATTAAAAGTGATTAAACCGTTTATGGAAGTATACATAAAATGTTCAATATTTAAAAAAATATATTTAAAAAAATATTTTTTTTTCGCTTATATCCCTCTTACTTACCTAACTAACTTAAACAGCCTTTGTCGTCCACTGCTGGACATAGGCCTCCCCTATACTTCTCCCCGTATTCCGTCTTGTACCTTCTGCATCCAATCGCCATCAATTCTTCGTATATCATCGGACCATCATGTGGGGGTCTGCCTCTGTTTCTTTTATCTTCGCGGGGTCTCTACTCCACCGCCCTTCTGGTCCATCTATCGTCTACCAATCTGGCAACATTTCCCTCAAATGACCATTAAAGCTTAGCCACCCTTTTGACGGTATCTGTTACTCCCGACCTTCTACGTATTTCAGTATTTGTTATCCGGTCTGAGAGTCTTACATATAGCATGACTCTTTCGTGTTTCCTCTGTGCTCCTTATGGTCGACTTGGTGAGGGTTAGCTTTTCTGTTCCATATGTCAGTACTGGAAGTAGGCATAGATCATACATTAGCGTTTTACTTATATAATGTGCATAAATTAAATTTACTAGAAAATTATACATATTAGTATGGTCCGATCTTATAAATTTAAGTTTAAATAATGATGCAGTGTTTCTGTGAAATTTCAAATGCTGCTATCAGAAAGGAATGTAGAGCAGAAGAAAGTATTAAGAACAAAATTATTGTTCTATTGGTTTGGATATATGGAACGCATGAATAAAGAAATAATGATAAAAAAAGTATACATTAACGATGTGAATGAATTGCAGTGTCGAAGAAAACATGGCATGACCAAATTATTCAAATATAAAAGGTCGGCCATATTAGAATAAATCAACAAACGTGTATGACCCACTTTATGAATGTGGAGGAGTAACTAGAGAGGTGTGTCAGGATAGAGTAGTGTGGCGTTCCATTTTCTCGGCCAACCCTTTCGGGGCGTGTTGGTTTGTTATTGTAATTTTATTAACAGTTATTTTAGTTTTTCGTCAACCACCATTTTATATTATAAATTATCGCATATTATCTCTTTGCAAAACATTTGTTTTGCCTTGTTAGTATCATTTGATTATTTTAAAATATTTCTTACCGGCTTCGAAAACATTTTAACTTAATCGAAGCTTTTTTTAAGTCAACACTGCAGTAACTACAAAAATTAGGACAATACGTTTTAAAACCTGCCAGTAATAGGTATATTTTATAAATATTTTATTGTTTTGGTTAAAACACTGTGGATACATCAATATTTTTAACTGTTTAAATAAAAAAACGTATTTTTTGTATCACAAAATTTTATTATTTTTAAATTTTTCGCGACAGCTGTCGAGAAATTAAAAAATAATAATAAAAAATTCATACCGTAAATAGCGTTTTATATTTTAACAGGCATATTATATAACAATAAATAAATACAATGTCAATTTTAATTTCACTTTAGGTCATTTTTAAAGAAGCCGAATATTATCTTTATTTTTACTAATTTTTCGTCATTTGAATTTTCATTATGTGGAATTTTGTCATTAAGCGTGATTTTAGCTTTTAGACTGTTAAACATCAGAAAATACCGATAGTTCACATACTCATATTTGTCTAATGAACAAAGTTCGGCCGTAATTCAATTAAAAATATTTCGAAAGCCTTATACACGAAAATTTACAAAGTTTCGAATACGAACATTGATTCCAGGCGTTAATATTAATTTGTGGAACGAATTCTCGTCAGAACTTTATCAACGAATTAGTCAGATTTTGACTTTGACCTTATTTTTGTACCTATACGACCGCACAGTATTATTTTCCCGCTATAATTCTGTCGATGTTTCGAGAAAATTGATGGTTTCAATAGGGTTGCTTTCAAAAAATACATTTTGTTTGTTTTCAACGCAACATATTATATTTACCGTGTTCTTATACATATTATTTTGTACGAGAAGGTTTAACTCGGTTTCGCGAATTTATTGCTTTTCGTGTAACTTCATTCGAATACGAATTTTTATATGGTTCCTCGTGCTTTAATGGACTAAATAAAACAAAAAAAATTTATATGATTACTGAGAACGTTCGAGGAATTCTATTGGGTAATAACAAATATCGCTTAGTTAAAGATACATTTAAATATTTTAAAACATTGAATTTTTTTTTAAATCAACGAGATTCCGAGTCATTAAATACATTATTAATACTCGCCACACGGTGATGGATACCGAGTTACCGCGCGACTTCATTCCTATCGCGACTGTCGCGCGGGTAAGACGTGTGTATATTTCTTGTACTAATCGTTATTTTTATTGACTTCGACGTAAATTCACGATAAATCTATTTTGTAACTAATTTTTGAATAAACAATACAGTTTTTTTTAGTTACATATAAGGCAATAAACTTTTGTTACTGATAACCATAAAAAAACTAACTAACCAACTAACCATCACGCCATTTCCCCGGAGGGGTAGACAGAGAGGATGGATCGCCACAATGGCCTGTCCTGGCATACCTCTCGGGCTTCCTTTACATTTATACATCGTACCATGCACGCACGTCGATTATTCCGACTTCGAATGTGACCGCCTTTTAGTAATTGATTAATTTGGTCATGCCATGTTTTCCTCGATCGTCCTCGGCTTCTTTTCCATAACCATAAAGTGAATGATAAATCGGTTAAAGCCATTAAGCGAGTTTTAAATCAGTTCCAATGCATAAGCTAAGTTCGATTCGAAATAATTAAAATCAGCCAGAGAGAAATGAAAAATATTTTCTCCTTTTTTATTTCAAGTTGATCAATTCGCAGTTTGTTTGTACTTCAAGGAATATTTTCAGCCCTGTTTGGACGTTGTTTTTAGAAAACTGATGGCCTGAATTACGCGGCGGCGACCGGGGGTTAATTGTTACAATTTCCGTTCGGGCGAACTTCAGCCGAACAATGACCGGCGATGCTATCGATACGGCGGCGCGGCGCGAGGAAATTTATAAGCCGCCTCAAACGCAAAGCTCAGAGCGGTTTCTTTATTTCTCCAGCTTTACGGCCCAGAAGTTTACACTGACTCTGATGTTTTAATCGGATTATTTTTCGCTTTGATCGAAAGGGGATTGTAGTTTTTAAGACAATCCTTTTAAAACCAAACCGCAAAATGTTATTTAGTTTATTATATCATTAACGTGGAGTTAGAATTAAATAATATAATAATATCATTGAGGTTAATTCCATAAAATTGATTTTTGTCTCAACCAATTTACGTAAATTTACAAAAGCTTTATTTATATTTTTATAATATATAACTATGCAAATACATCGCACCGTGAGTGTAAAGCCGAAACAAGTGCAAATATTCAGTTTGGAGATATGGGAGTTTAAAGACTTCATATTGCTTAGAAAAACTGTTTTTTTTTAATAAACCAATGATTTTCAGTTTAAAGTAATATACCTATAAACCGAAAATCATTGGTTGATTTAATTATAAAAATACAGTTTTTCCAAGCAATATGAAGTCTTTAAACTCCCATATCTCCAAACTGTATATTTGCACTTGTTTCGGTTTTACACTCACGGTGCGACATGTATTTTTACAACAAATATTATTATTATATATTTTATTAAAGAAAGGTTAGGGCAGGCAACAAAGTGAATGGTGCACTTAAAGTTGTCATCACCTATCTAAAAAACCTATCTAAAAAAGCTTAAATGGTAGTGCACAATGGTCTTTTTGTACCGACCCTTATATATGGAAGCGAAACATAGAACTGCAAAACAAGGATAAAAGTAGAATAAATGCAGTAGAAATGCGATCTCTGAGATGAATGTGTGGAAACTCTGTAAATGATAGAATGTCGAATGAAAATATAAGAAGTGAATGCGGTGCGAATGATGGTGTTATGTTCAAAATAATGAAACGATTATAAGCACGGTTTGGACACATGGAAAGAATGAATGAAGTATGAATGAATAAAAAAAGCATACGTAAATTATGTAAATGGAATTGGAAATAGAGGAAGACCGAAGAAAACGTGGCACGATCATATAAATCAAATATTGAATGTCGGCCACGTGAGGAGTCAGAGAAATCGACATTGGTGCATGACACGATGTATAAATGTAGAGGAAGCGAGAGTGTGGCAGTCCATTATTTTAGCCTACTCCTTCGGAGAGATGGCGCGATGATTAGTTAGTTAGATGGTTTAGAGAGTATTTATTAAAAGCATTTCTTATTATCTTGATATGTCTTTTATACATTAGTTCAACAATATAGTTAGTTATTGTGTGATATATTTGTTTCTATTATATTTTGTTATAAAACATAAAAGCTAGTAAGAAATTATAAATTAAGTACAACGGATCTTTCAGGAATTTATTTTTAATGTGAGTTAATTTAAATATCTATTATATTCGAGAACACATGAAAACCTTTCAATTTGAACGTAGAATGCAATTCGTCAACTCACATATTCAGAATATTCAAATTTACAGTACGTTATTTGAAATACCGCTTCAATTTCGAGTCTAGCCGTGAATGGGCCGGTCTAGGCTTGGTCTGCGTTTTAATCCCTCCAAAAGTTTCCCCCGCGGTCCGGACTGAAGGGGTTGAGACAAATTAATTGGCGCGCCCACATCTCATCCCTTAACCCCTTTGTGCCGGGGCTATTACTTACGTACTTATTACTTATACGGCGGGATTTATATTACCAAGGGACTTGAGCTTTATTTTTATGGTGATTATTACGAAACAAAATTAGGGTATTTTTAGTTCATTATCGAAACATATTATTAACTGTTTAAATAAAAAACTTTGTTATAAATATCACAATTTGATTATATTTTGTCACGACAGTTGTTTCGCTAACCGATGTTAGCATCGTCAGGTCTTGCAATCAACTCCTATTCTTCTTCTTCTTCTTTTTATCCTGACACACTTCCGTGGTGCATAGGGCCTCAAGGAACCTTCTCAACCCAAATCTATCGCATGCCTGATGCCCAACATCATCCAAAGTGAGGCCTGCCGCCTTAACCTCGTCCTGCAAGGTTCTTCTCCAGGTGGCTCTAGGTCTGCCTCGCTTTCTCTTTCCCCCCATAGGGGACCAGTCTAGTGCACCCTGAGCGATGCAGGCTGGGTTCCGTCTCAGAGTGTGACCGATCCACTGACATTTGCGTCTATCGTCCTGTTCTCTAATTGGCTTTTCGCCTGCCATAGTCCAGAGAGCGGCATTTGACACTGTTTGGGGCCAACCAATATTTATTTTGCCAAACATACAGGTTTTTTACTACATGAATGATATATCATTAGTTGCAAAGATCTGGATAATTGGTAAAGCGTTAAACATTATCAGATTATACATCGGATATTGTTTTATAATTAAAAAATTTCTTACAAAACACTATAAAAAATAATAATCCTTATATAACAATCTTTCAAATAACTAGTAATCTTATAAAATAATTAATACGAATAAAAACACATAATTTCTTTGCGTATGTTTCGTCCCGCTAAGTCGTCATCAAATGTCTGAGAACATTTGTATCAATTAACTAATATACTTTTAATATTTTTTTATGCAAACAGCAAATGTAATTAGCTAAAAAAAACTTTTTGTGAACAGTGCGTTTGGCCAATTAGGTTACATAGAGAAATGATAAAGATTTTTTATATAATTTTTTTTTACGTAAGTATTATCTATTATAACAAAAATACAACGATACAATGATTTCTTAATTTTTTACATACGAAAGGTCCTTTTAACCTAATGAATAAGTAAACTTTAGATTTTGATAATTATAATTATAAGAAAAACAGTTCAAACCACAGAATTTAGAAAATTACTACAGACAGACACCGATGCTTTAATTTTCAGATATAAGAATATAGTAAATTTAAAACTAGAGAGACAATCAAGCTGTCTCATTCTTTAGATAATGTCTTCTGAAACATATAGTGTTTATCACTTATTTGTGCTTAAAACAGTGTTTATGTATTTTTAATAAAAATCGTGTAATAATGTTTAAAGTGTCTATAAAACGAAAATTCACTTGGGCCTCCTATACATCACAAAAAGCTAATTATTTTCATCCCCCAATTTACATGGATATGAAATATGGGGGGCTAGTTATTCGGACATGTCCAGGCACTCGGGGGTTGTCTCCTTCGCTTGTGGGGCTGCACCTCCCTCCGGCAAGCCACGAGCCAGACGCACGACTCAGCAATATAAAACAATGCAGCAGCAGGCGTACCGCGGTAGGATTCGAACTGGGTACCAAGGAACATCGTTTAATCTGTTCACGTCGAAATTCACTATCAGAACATAAACGGCTGAATTAATTCCCGCGCAGAGCTGGTGTTTTGTCTTTATTGTGTTGCAACGGGAAGACAGAAATTGATTTCTATCTTTGTCTGTAAATGCTACATATGAAATTAAATGACTTATGATCTATATCTATATCTTACATCTTGTATTTAAGAACTACAAGTAAATCGACCGAATGATATCTTTTTTACTTTGCGCTAAAGATCCATATATTTTTTATTATTCAATATTTTATCTCAATCATATCTGAAAATATAAATAAGAGTTCTTTTGCTGAAAAATATTTCACAGCTTGGTATTGTTATGTAAAAAAACATATAATTGATGACCTTCTTGGCAGAGTGGCAACAGCTATGACTACCACATCGAAGTTCCCGGGTTCTATTTCCGGTGATGACAGTGTGAAAAAAAATCGCTCCTTGTCTTTGGTCTGGTATAATTCACGTGACAATATAAATGTCGATAGACTAGCTACCTGTCACATATAAAAATAAATAATTTAAAAATTGTATACAGTATTGAGTTCGGAAAATGAAAAGCAACGGGAAACTAACACATTGAAAAAGCCCACTTGGTATTCCAAGAACCAGTAAAGATGTTAATAGACTTAGCTGCAATACAATCCATAGTCACATTGTATTTGGTCTGATGTATTGTAGAATTCAGGTGGAAATAAAATGGCGATAGACTAGCTACCTAGCACATGTCATGAGAATCAATATATTAGCTAAAAACAAATTGTTTACATTGATTAGTCTCAAACGACCCGTTGTACACAAACATAAAAATAAAAATAAGCTTCCCAAACAATGGGAAATGGCAAAGATCACATGTTTCTTCTTCTTCTTCTTCCCCACCCTATTCCCGTGCCCTCCTGGACAAAGGCCTCCTGCATTCGCTTCCATGTCACTCTGTCCTGTGCAGACTGCATCCAAGTTATTCCGACGTGTTTGTTCAGGTCATCCTTCCACCGTAGTTGCGGTTGCCCTGCACTTCTCTTCGCCGTCCACGGTCTCCAAGTCAGCAGTCTTCTTGTCCACTTTTCATCTGAGCTTCTGGCTACGTGACCTGCCCATTGCCATTTTAGAGTCGCCACCCGGTGGATGATGTCAGTGACCTTTGTTTTTTCTCTCACCGTATCGTTTCTGACTCTGTCTCTTAGGCTTATACCTAACATGCTTTTTCCATGGCTCTTTGGGTCACTCATAGTTTCTCGGCACTTTATTTGGACAATGTAACAGTTTTAAGACTATAAGTACCATATGTATGTATGGAAGCGAATCGTGGAACTGGCAAAAGTAGGATGAAAGTAGAATAAATGCAGTAGAAATGAGATCTCTTAGACTAATGGGTGGATACTCTGTGTATGATAGAGTGTCGAATGAAAATATAAGAAGTGAATGCGGTGCGAATGATGGTGTCATGAACAAAATAATGAAAGGATCATTAAGATGGTTTGGACGTATGGAAAGAATGAATGAAGAAATAATGGTAAAGAAATTATATGTAAATGATGTAAATGGAACCAGAAATAGAGGAAGACCGAGGAAAACTTGGCACGATAAAATAAATCAAATATTGAATGTCGGCCATTGGAGGAGTCAGAGAAATCGTCGCGCGTGCATGACACGAAGTATGAATGTTGAGGAAGCGAGAGAAATATGTCAGGAAAGAAAAGTGTGGCAGTTTATTCTTTCTGCCTACCCCTTCGGGGAGACGGCGTGGTGGTTAGTTAGTTAGTTAGTTAGTACCATATGCTTAAGAACTGTTTAAGACCATAAGTACCAACTTATTTATGGGTGCAATATGTTCGCATGATTTAGTAACAAACTAGGTAGCTTCCTTATTTAGACAGTTCCTGATTCTCAATAGCCGTGCGCCACCCCCCGGCCGCGCAAGCAGTATTTGTTGATGGAGGCTATCTGCATAGATTGCAATGTTAACTGTTTTGTAGAGATAGCGCCCCTAAGCTGTTCTGCGATCGTTAATAAATTTCTCCATCAGTGCGGCCGAATTAGTGGGAGCTATTTGTTCTTCGCATTAATAATAATAATAACAATATGCTAACTTTTAAAGCTCCTTTTTTGTGATGTGATCACCTCAAGGGCGCATTAAGACGTGTTTTAAAGACTCTGTCGATGCCAGCGAGCCTGGCGAAACCGGTCGCTGTCTAAATAAAGACAAAAGTGGAAGTAGTTAAAAAACATCGTTTTATTTAATTATTATTTAAAATGAACTTCCATCAAAAGATTTCAGTAAAATCATTTGATTATCTTAAAAATCTAAATGTGAACGCTTAAAAAGCGATCGGTTAAAAAGTATGGTAGAACAAAGTATAAATGTTTAAATTGGGTATGAAATATGAAAAAGGTGGGTTTTCAATTTAGATCTGAAATCTGTCGGATCATTTATGCATCTGAGGTGTGAAGGGAGATTTTTCCAAGCTGATGTTGAGTCCAAGCATTGTTATCGATAAATAATGGCTTGCATTATTAAAACATTCCCATTTTTTTTTAAGGGGTAGCTCAAATATTGAAAAAGAATTCACTGGTATCAATCGTTTTAGGACCTAATTTAATGATATTCTTAATTTTAACAACAACAAAAATATTTTTACTTTTCTATTGCAAAAACAAAATAAGAGTAAAATGCAAGAAACCTTACATAACAAGGAATATCTTTTAATCTGTTCAAGTCGATCAGAACAGTTTTGTTTTTATTGAATTTTAATAGGAAGATTGTATTGCAACGGGAATACAAACGTTGATTTCGATCTTTGTCTATTTGTATTTTATAAGAAATTAAATGACTTTATTAACTAAATTTCTTTTACACCTAAGTATCGTCATTGATATTGCATTTATAATACTATAAATTTGTTTTAAATTGACTTAATTTAAAATTTTCTCATTTAAATACAATTCATTTAGGTACATTAAAAAAATGGCAATATTTTATTGTGATCATGCTTACTTTAATAAATAAATGTATTACAGAATTTGAATCCACTGAAATTAGATAAATATTATATATCTAATATCCCTGGAAATGTTATTATAAAAATGTATACATTGTGCAAACCGTATTTCGAAGAATGTGAAACATATTTTCACAAACGGACTCAGACCCACAAACCTCATTATTCGGGTGCAATGCGTTTTACCTATTATTCTTCGCATATGAGAATATATAGTAATACACGAGTCCTTGCAAGCAAAATATTTTTACATTCACTCATTTAACTTTTTTATTATCTTTTGAATAACTTTTGGGAAACATTGTATTATCATAACTCTTTTTTGCACTTTTCACAAACTAGCTTCGGGAAAACACACTTCCCATCTTTAGTGTATGATTTTTAACCCTTTAAAATTCATACACTGAAGAACGGAAGTTTGTGTACCGAAACATGTTTGTGAAAAGCGCAAAAAAGTTTTGTGATACTACAATGTTTCCAAAAAGTTATTCAAATGTGAATCCACAACACAAAGTGATGGCGAATATAGAATATTTTATTTTATCTTTTTAATTGTATCTCAATAGAGACGAAGAAACAAACTGGAAACTGAATATGGATGATCAAGGTGTTTACAGGACTTATGACCTGTCATTGGTTGGGTTAAGCGCACGCTTTATGTAATTACAACATTCCCCATTCCACCATTGTTATTATGATCATGCATGATACATTTTTGGAAGTTGTATATATACTCCAAATCCATACCTATCTTCACGTGTCAGTTCCAGTTAGCCATCTATGTAGATTTGATTGTACTAATTAATTTTTTAAGATTAATCTATACAATCCACCCACTAACGCCATCTATGAAGAATGATTGTTTAGCATTTAGCAAAATGGTGGATTGTATAGATTAATCTTAAAAAATTAATTAGTACAATCAAATCTACATAGATGGCTAACTGGAACTGACACGTGAAGACAGGTATGGATTTGGAGTATATATACAACTTCCAAAAATGTATCATGCATGATCATAATAACAATGGTGGAATGGGGAATGTTGTAATTACATAAAGCGTGCGCTTAACCCAACCAATGACAGGTCATAAGTCCTGTAAACACCTTGATCATCCATATTCAGTTTCCAGTTTGTTTCTTCGTCTCTATTGAGATACAATTAAAAATTTAAATTAACCACCCACAGGTGAAAATCCAGGATTCGTATACAGAGATAAGTATACATTTCACAAATATTTTTATTTTATCATTCAAAATAATTATTGTTTATTACTCCAATTTAAGCTAGATGTTAGTTTCCATATAATGGTTTCTTTTACTTATTATTTTATCATAGTTATATGTAAATCCTCGGCTTTGTTGACTTGCGAGGCTTGTTAAAAACTACTGATATAGCGCAGTATTTATTTGCCAAGGATAGAGATATTATAATTTATTCAAATATCTCTATCCTTGTCAATTAAATAATTAAGAATTGTTATGAATGAAAGTTTTTTATAAGTATTACTTGATAAAATAATATATTTTTTAACAGATTAAAATATTTTTATCAGCCTACAATCCGGCTTTAATATTGTTCAATTAACGGCCTTAATATTCTTGTTGAATACAATACAATTTATAATACAGTTTCTCTCTCGATATAATAGCAACAAACGCTCCTATGCCTATATAACGTGTTAATATTTGCACGAATAATGGCGAGATTCCTGTAAGCACCTGTTCATATTGTCGGGCATTAATTCAAAGTCGGCTTTGTATGAATAAATCTTAAACAATGGTACAACTATAACCGTTTAGGAGAGCATTGTTGTTATCTGATAAATCATTGGTCGGGAATTCTGGCGGCAACTTGCTGAATAGCGGTTTGTGGGGCGGGCGGGGCGGTCGTCCCACCCCCGGCTCGCGGCATCGCGACGTTCAATCCTAAATAATGTACAGAAGCCAAGATATTGTCATTGCCGCATAGAAATCACATTTTTGGACTTATCACGATCTTTTAAAATAATTTTAAAAATGCCATCAATGGCACATATTTAAAATGAAAATTTATATTCAATAACCCAACGATGGTAAAATTGCCGTTCATAAAAAATAGACGATTTTAAAGTTAATCAAAACGACGTGATAAATTTTTTGTACCTTATTTTATTATTGATTTATTTAGTTATTTATATACAAGATAATTACTTTTATAACATGATAAGAATAATAATAGCATTATATTTACATATGTTACATACTATTTAGATACAAAATATTAATGATAATTAAAGTAATAGAATAATTTAAAAAAAAATAGCCGCCGGTACCGAACGAAACTAAAACAACTAAACAAGTGGAATAAAACTTAAAATTTATAAAAAAATATTTCTATTTAATATTAATTAAAAGGAAAAGAATATTTAATAATATATAATATAATCAAATCAAATTTTGTAATACACCACGACAACGTTTTTATTTATTTATAAAATGTAAATTGAAAGAATTCAATAACTTTTTGGAAACATTGTATTTTCACAAACAAGTTTCGGGACACAAACTTCCCTTCTTCAGTGTGTGAATTTTAACAGTTAAATGATATTGAGTTATTATATATACGAGTATACTAAATGACAAGTGAAAAAGTGGAGAGGGGAAAAGTTAAATTTAGCAGCAGGATAGATTATTGTTGGTATTTTGAGACAGGGGAAATAAATTAATTATGGGACTAGAAGATTAGTTTAGTAGGTTGTTTATAATATCTTCTTTGTTTTAAATTGCCTTTTTCATTTCTAAAATTTCTAAGTTATCTAAAACCTGTCATTCTTACAAAATTTATTAAACAACAATAAAACCGACTTTATTTATTCATAATATAAAATAAATATTTTAGAATAAATAAATAGAATGAACATCACCAGTCTCATCTATTCGTTCATAGCATAATGAAACTCGCGAAACTCGTCCTCGTGGAAGACCTCCAAAAAAAATAAAGAATAGCTGGAGAACAGACCAACTAACTAAATAACCATGATGCCGTTTCCACGCAGGGGTAGTCAGAGAGGATGGATCGCCACATTGTTTTATCCTGGCATAATTCTCACGCCTCTTCTACATTCACACATCGTGACATGCACGCTCATCGATTGTTCCTACTCAGAACATGACCGCATTTTAGTAATTGATTAATTTGGTCAAGCCATGTCTTCCTTGGCCTTCCTCGACTTCTTTTCCCATTCACACTACTTGTATATATCTTTTTAACCATTCTTCCCTCATCCAATCGTTCCATGTGTCTAAAACATCTTAGTGACCCTTTATTAATTTTATTTCAGACCACATAGGTCCATAGGAAGGAAAACAAAAAAGAAGAAAAACCATTTCTTACTAATAAAACGAATCAAATGATTTTACTGAAATCTCTTGATGGAAGTTCATTTTGAATAATAATTAAATAAAACGATGTTTTTTTAACTACTTCCACTTTTGTCTTTATTTAGACAGCGACCGGTTTCTCCAGCGAGCCTGGCGAAACCGGTCGCTGTCTAAATAAAGACAAAGGTGGAAGTAGTTAAAAAACATCGTTTTATTTAATTATTATAATATAACGAATGACTGAAAAACCGCGAAAAATTGAAAAAGATTTTCACGTAATGAAAACCTTTTAAAGTAATGTGTTCATTAAATCATATTTTTCCATAAAAAAAATAAGTTCTGCTAATGCAATTATTTTCGAATGATAAATAATCAGTATGCCCCCTTTAAGCTGTGAAGAATCATAATTTACGGAAGCGTTTACACCACTTTTCATTTAAAGCGCATCCGAGGTGCCAAAAGGTTCAAATGAAAAACGTCCCGCGGTTATATGAAATAATAGGTCTGTTACGACATTACGGAACAGGAAAACCTTTAGAACCTTTAAAGTGAATTACGAAGCTTTTAGCATAACGTTTGTCTATGCCCCGAGACACTTTCACAGTACTTAGTAAAGGGGAAATAGCGACAGATTTAAAATCAGAATTCAATGTAATTGTCTTTCAGAATATTTAATGATGAGATAATTTTTTTCTGCTTTTTTGTTTCAGTTGAAATGTTTTTATTTATATTATAAGTATACAATATTATATTATATTATTAATTAACACAGTAAATATTGCCAAGAATAATATTAAAATACGAGTACTTATGTAAAATTTACTGAATTTATATATTGATATTTACGTTATTTGAATAGATTTATTTTACAGAACAATGGAATTAAATTTGATTATAATAAATAATCAAATTAATTCCATTGTTCTGTAAAATAAATCTATTCAAATAATGTGAATATCAATATTTAAATTCAGTAAATTTATTTTAAGTATTTTAATATTATTCTTGTGAAGATTCATGTTTGCCACACCTGATCTATGTTGACTGATCCTTATGGAAGAGAGTAAATGGTAGTGTCACTAGTCTGTCGATGCCAGTGAGCCTGGCGAAACCGGTCGCTGTTGAAATAAAGAGAAATGTGGATGTACATAGTTAACATCGTTGTATTTCATTATTATTTAAAATGAACTTCCATCAAGAGATTTCAGTTTAATCATTTGATTATTTAAAAATAAATATTTATACATTAAATATACCATTAAATATAATCAGAAATACTTGAAATAGGTATCATCAGTGTTACATGTGAACTCAGGTATAATGGGTTCATTCGTGGTGGCAGCAAGAGCGCCTCCGTTCATCAGCAACAATTAACCGCGTTAATGTGTAAGTGAAGCCAATCCATTTCGATTCACCTCCAGTACTATAATAATATATTATGTCGCTATGTTTACCCACAGCTTGACATGATTCCCTACTATTAGTCAGGGTCGGCACATCGCCTTTTAGGACTTTGATAGCAAAACTGTACGTAATGTCGATGCAACGTATTTTATACTTGACTTGATTACAATATATAATATTAAACATGCTTTATCGCCTTTTGTATTGTGTAGATAATTTTTTTAAGTCTCGTTTTATAATGCTCAATTCATATTTGAAACTCGGTGCTAGATTCGTTGGTTTTCAGTTAAAAACGAATGTTTTAAATTGATATAACCCAAAAACCACAATAATATGGAATATTATAATTAGCTATGATTTTTTTTAATCGTAAATGAAACTATAAATAATATAATATCAGTGCAAGAAATATCATCCGCATGTGACAGTCCCGACAGGAATTGATCATTGATCACACGCTGTCCATCACTGTGCGGCTATTTTTAAATCGTACGTTGAAATGCGTGCGTTTTACAATATTTTTAAGTCTCATTCAATTTGTTATCTTTGTAATTATTTTTTATGCACCGCACATTAGGAAAACAATATATTATTATTAAATAAAAAATCTTAAACCTATACCAAATTTTTAAATTAGCGATATCGAATTTGTTACATTATCTCCAATATGAGAAGAAGTATTCCATTATTTTAAATAGTAAACCAGATCGTGTTAATGCTTGTACTAATACTAGATAAGAAGTCAAGCGTTCTGCCCCTTAACCACCACCAGTTCTAAACAGCGCGTTGACTGTTCTAATCCCCGTCTAATCACATGTGTTCCGGAGCCATGAGATTTGTCTTCTCCCCACACCTTTACGACCCTCTAGTTTGTCCTTAATAATTAGGTGCAGCAGCTCGTACTTCTCTCCTCTAAGCACATGCGTCAGGTAGGACACCTTCCGGACCTTGTTATCACCCAGAAATTGTCTATCAACTCTTGCTCTTTGTAGCACATTTACATATCGGTTCCATGGTACATCCAAACATCAAATGCCTATAACCTCTTCGTAATGCTGATTTTTAGAATCCATGACTCAACTTCGTACAGGAGCATTGACCAGACATCGTCCTTTGCCGTAACTTAAAATTAAGATTATAGTTTTGAATGTTTAAAATCAGGATACCAAATAGGCATAGTCGCCATTTCCTTCAATAGCATCCTTGATAGTCGAAACGATTTAAATTGATTGCAGACCCGACCCTGTTATTAATACGTGAAGATGCCTGAGAGGAATAGCGTGTTATTTTACAAGAAACATTAGTCAAAATACGCGAAGTGGCGCGGCGTGGGGCGCCTTCGAAGAGCATTCTTGTGCTTTTGTTTAAGCTTATTAAGACAAAACTTTTCCGAGATTAGCTGAATCTCGGCTGGAAGCTGCGGAGGCTATTTTTTTTTCACTTGAAACTTTTGAATATTTTACGTTAAACATTTCTTTCTTGTGAATATTTGACGTTTTATTTTTTTAATGCTTTAGTGTGTGACCTATTTTTTCAATTACATATTGTTCTTTTAGAACTCACTAATGGAATGAAAATTTTTAACTCTCAGAGAAAACTCACTTTTTAACGTATGTTTACAATCATAACATACAGTTTGTAACATTTATAAGAGTTTTTTCTTACAAAATCTTTCATATCTTTCATCTTTCACAAAAAAATAATTTTTAATAATGCATCTCTACTCCATGACCAATTACAAAAAAAGTGAAATCCAACCACATTTACATTGTTCAGATATAAATGTTTAAATAATTGTAAGTATAATGTTTTTTTTGCATTTGTGCTTTTACAATTGCTACACTAGATGATCCCTGAACTGTCCGTATAAAACTGTATTTTTTAAATATAATATTTATGGAATGTTAAATAGCCAATATATTTTTTCATTTATCAAATGTCGCTTGCAGCTTATCTTAAGTTCTACTCCCAATTATTCAGTGTCTGAAAACTAACTAACTAACCATCACGCCGTCTTCCCGAAGGGGTAGGCAGAAAGAATGGACTGCCACACTTTTCTTTCCTGACATATTTCTCTCGATTCCTCAACATTCATACATCGTGTCATTCACGCGCGTCGATATCTCTGACTCCTCACATGGCCGACATTCAATATTTGATTTATTTGATCGTGCCACGTTTTCCTCGGTCTTCCTCTATTTTTGGTTCCATTTACATCGTTAACATATGTCCAAACCATCTTAATGATCCTTTCATTATTTTGTTCATAACACCATCATTCGCACCGCATTCACTTCTTATATTTTCAATCGACACTATCATACACATTCGTCTGAGAGATCTCATTTAATTGCAGCATGTCATGACTTCTTCTTTTTGAAAAATTATTACCTTGGACTTATTAACATTCATCATCAGATCATTTCGCATGCATACCTCATACATACTATTCACCAGGAATTGTAGTTTATGCTCGTTGTCTGCAAGTAGGACAGCGTCATCCTTATACGAGAGACATCTTTCTGACACTCCGCTTATTTTGGCACCTACATCCAACCAACTCAGCTCTTCCGTACTTTTTTAGTGTCTGCTTTTATTAAAAGTCGGAAACTCTTCGTCGTGACAGTCATAGCTGTTGCCATTTTGCCACGAAGGCCATTTCGATATTTTATTAGCGTATATTCCTCTCACGCACACGTGAAACGTAAAGAAGTTCGTAAAATAATTGGTCACACATGTGGGATTAATAAAAACGAATTCTCCTTCACTCATTACGCCATTTTATACTCCCGGTTAGAGGTGCCGGTATTCCAATATGACCGATCAGGAGATGACCATTATCAGATTCCTGGTCCATAATGAGTCCGTCCTCCCTCGGATTCTGTCTGCGAATTCCCAGAATATTTCAGGACAATTCGTACATACCAATAATAAACATGCACGACGTACTCGGTTTATTTGTCCCTTGTTGGACCCTTCGTTATGCCCTGGTCAAATTATTATAAAATATGTAAATTAATTACAACTCTTTGTTCTTTGCGAATATTGTTTGTAAAGCATGTCTTGTAGTCTTACGTTTTGCTAGTGAATAACAATATTACGCAGTGTGGCGCAGAATATCGATGGTTAATTTAATATTGTTTTGCGAATTACCTGCGTTCTAGTGCCAACCCTTAAGTATGAAAGTGAAGCTTGGACCCGGCAATAGAAGAAAGAAAGTAACTAACCAACTAACTAACCATCACGCCGTTTCCCCTAAAGGGTAGACAGAAAGAATGAACTGCAACACTTTAATCGATGCTGCATTCCATTATTTTCTTTTCGCCAACGCGAGAGACGCGGTGTGATGGGTTGCGAACCAATAGGCATCTCCCGCGCACACTTCAATCATTCAACGTCTACATAATAAATCTAAAACAAATTATACAAAATACAATGACATAAAATAAAATAACACATAAAAATAATTTAACACATAATGTTCTTTTAGATGGTGCACTTGTCGTCAGCTGGACGATCCGGACATTTGTGTTTATTTAATTTTTTATTCCACTGTTTTCATTTTAATTAGGCACTTAAAACAATCGAACACCACAAGAAAGAAAGTAAGTAGGATAAATGCCGTATAAAAGAGATCACTGAGAAAAATGGGCGAGAAATTGATATACGATAGAATACCGAACGACGAAATAAGGAAGAAACGTAAGACATATGATTGCATCAAATTAAAAAAGGATCGCTGAGATGGTTTGGACATATTGAACGAAAGGAAGAATTGTTAAAATGTTTCATACACTCAGTGTGAGTGGAAAGACAACCAAATTAATCAAAATTGACAAGCGTGCATGTAACAATGTATGAATGTAAAGAAATCTAGAGAAGTATGTCAGGACAGACTATTAATAGTATGTTGGTCCATCCTCTCTGCCTACCCCTGCGGAGAAACGGCGTAATGGTTAACTAGTAAGTTAGTTTTTGTGAATAACCTTTGGTTTTTCTATTTACCTGCTAGTCGATGATCATTCTAATATCTACAATATTATTATGTGAAGTAGTGAGCACATGGTCATCATATATCAAATATTTCATTGTTAATCAAATTCAGACCGATAAACTACATGATTCCAAATGTTAAAACATTATATGTGAAATAAACGACTCATAAATTTTTATTAGCGAGTTCATTTATCTTGATGTAGTTCAAAGTTTAGTACATGTGTTATTCTATTGTTATTTCAAAAATAATGGTATTCGATCTTAGAAAAGTTTCAATACGAATAATCTCAAATATGTATTTAAACAGTGTATTAATGCAGTGAAGGGCACAGTGACTTATCATATATTATAGATTTTACATGATATACTCGTAAATAAGAACTTATGAAATAAAATATGCCTATTTTTAAATATACTTTCCTATATTCAAATTATTCACTGACATTCTTCAATTAACTAACTAACTAACTAACCATCACGCCGTCTCCCCGAAGGGGTAGGCAAAAATAATAGACTGCCACACTTTTCTACCCTGACATATTTCTCTCGCTTCCTCCACATTCATACATCGTGTCATGCACGCTCGTCGATTTCTCTGACTCCTCACATGGCCGACATTCAATATTTGATTTATTTGATCGTGCCACGTTTTCCTCGGTCTTCCTCTGTTTCTGGTTCCATTTACATCATTAACATATAATTTTTTTACCATTCTTTATTCATTCATTCTTTCCATATGTCCAAACCATCTTAATGATCCTTTCATTATTTTGTTCATGACACCATCATTCGCACCGCATTCACTTCTTATATTTTCATTCGGCACTCTATCATACACAGAGTATCCACACATTATTCTAAGAGATCTCATTTCAACTGCATTTATTCTACTTTCATCCTTCTTTTGCCAGTTCCATGCTTCGCTTCCATACATAAGGATTGGTAGAAGAACACCATTGTGCACTGCCATTCTAGCTTTTTTGGATAGGTTATTATATTTTTCTTCAATTATAATTATTAAATTTTATACGCATATTTTTATAATGCGGCGTAAAAAAATATATGTATATATTTATGTTGTCCAGGGTTCAAATCTCTCTAATTTAATTATTTTTAACTCTTTTTTTTTCATTTGAGAAATAAAAAATCACATTCATTTCTTTACAAATAAACAAAAACATTTCATGTTGGATTGAATAATTGATCCTTAAATCTAAACACAAACATTTATGTATTCCTACGCGATATGAATTATTTTGATATTATTTATTCGAAGATGTATTTAAATATTTAATTGGATACTATTCAAAAATATTATATAATTTGGACATTTTCTGAGAAATAAATATTAAAAAATGATTATTCATTTTCATACGACTAGATATTAGATGCAGTTTCATATTGTGTCGAGATATATTATACCTACGTATACTCGTATAATAAATATGATTTAGATTTCCCTACGCAGGTTGTATTTTTTTTGTTGTTGTTGAAAGACAATCTCACATTTTTATCGGATTTAAAACATTTTACGTGCTATCGTTATATCAAAATAAATGTACGAAATATTATTGTTTCATGTGTCTAATATATTCTGTGAAAGCTTTTTAATGGAACAAAATAACACGTAAATTCGAAATCCATGTTCGTAATTAGTTCGAACATACGCGAGAATGATTTTTGAAATATTTTATTTGGAGGACTGGCTGAAGTGAAATAGAATATTTTTCGAAAGCCTCGGCTTTTCGAAATTGATTTGACTGCATTAAACAGCGCAACTTTAAATATTTTTCAACTTAAAATTGCGATCAGCTTCCACAGTTCCCTTAATAAGATTTTAAGAAATATCTTTTATCATTTGGATGGAGAAAGTATACGTTAATGATGTAAGTGGAGTACGGAGTCGAGGCAGACCGAGGAAAATATGGCATGACTAAATCAATCAAATTTTAAAGGTTGGTCATGTAAGAAGTCGGAAGAATCAACGTGCGTGCATAACTCGCTGTATGAATGTGGAGGAACCTAGAGAGGTGTGCCAGGATAGATTAGTGTGGCGGTCCATTCTCTCTGCCTCTGGAAACGGCGTGGTGATTTGTTGTTATTGTTGTTGTTGTTGTTGTTGTTGTTGTTGTTGTGTCAGATTTTACTTCTCCCACATTGCCAAACCAAAGTCTACAGCCAATGCGTCTTGCTAGTCATAACATATGGATTCAAAATGTGGACGCTGACACAAAGGATCTAATCTATAATTAAAATTATAAAATATTTTTTGTTTTATATAAGTATTGAAATATTTTTTTTCGTATATTAATATTTAAATAACGGAGCATGCTTTTTACATAAATCACTGCGCATTTATAATAATATCATATTTTTTTTTGATGTCAAACTGAAGCAAATTACAAAAGTCACCTATGCGTAGCATGGTAAACTTCAATTCCAAAGTTTGTTTAGATGACTGAATCTTTTTTTTCTAACACTTGTGTTTGCTGTGAAAACTTGAAGCGTACTATTTGCTTGGTTGGTTGCCTAACCCTTCTTTCAAAATTTATGGTCACTCTCACATCCTTTGTGAAAATTTGTAGAAATGAGGCTTATAGAAACAATGACGGCAATGTCAAACAAAATACGAAAATGAGTTAAATATTCAGTTTGATAGAGAAAATTTATTACAATCTTAGTGTACATTTGGTTTGAAACAAATCCGCCATTAAAAAAATACAAGTTCGACTTTTTAAAATCAGATTTGAAACAAACCCGGTAGTGTCAACAAAATTTCAGAACAAAATAGAGAAATTTCAGAGGAATGGCATTTTTCAAGATGGCGTCCCATACAAATATCGTTCGTATGAAAAGGTGTTGATAACAAACATGGCAATGTCATGCTGCATTCAAAACAAAACTGGCAGTGTCAGAAAATTTGTAACAAAAACATCAATGTCAATTCTAAAATAGCAGATATCTTGAAAAAGAAATCACGGGTATTAATAAAATTTACTCAAATTATAGCTATTTAATATTTAAAAATTGTTGCATCGTAAAACCTTAAACAGGTTTAAATTAAAACATTATTCATTGTTCACCAACGATTTGCTGATGCTGACGTTGCCGTTTTTGTTTCTATACGCATCAAATATACAAATTCATTCACTAGTTGCAGATTTCATTATTTCGAAGGCTGTTCAAATAAATAAATGCTTTTACAATGAACCACATTGATGGTGTAGTTTAGCTTAAATAATGCCAAGTAGCAGTCAATTAACAAGTGTATAAAATAATTAGAAACAATGGAAAGTTTCCTGTAGTCCAAACTGCATAAAACGTTTCGCGTGTCTGGTGGATTCTGTCCGGTTAACGAAATTATTAACTCACTTGAAAAGTGGACACAATTCCTCACTCTGTCGCGCCGTACACCCCTTCCTCCTCCATCCTCTCTTCCATTAACCGCATACCACATTGTTCTTCAACTTCCTTCCTGATATTTCAACACTGGAACTAAATCAAAATTTCCAGACTCAAAAAAATTACTACACTTTCGTGGTTTAAATTTTTAACTTATTAAATAATTAATACAAATGAAAGCGTCTGTTCCTTTTTTATTTAATGAGAAAATTGCCTTGCCATGTTATTTCCATAAAATGAAATAAAACTTCTAGAAAATAGGCTTTTTCATTCGTATTAATGTATGGAATCAACCTTCTTTTGTTGATGTCATTAAGAACGACAATCATATTACTGAATCTGTTTACTTTGGAGATCGATATAACGATAAAACAATGTTCGAATCATTTCGAACAAATAATTCAAATAATTTGGAACGTGAGATAAATAAAAAAATATGTATATAAAGTATTGTGAATATTTGATTGTATTGGATATATAGTATATGTAGTTTGATTGTATTGGATATATAGTATAGTAGTATTGGATATATAGTATATGTAGTATATGTAGTTGTAATTACAATTACATTCTTCTTTCGGTACCGTGTCAGGTCCCCTCAACGTTGGCAATCACTGCGGCAAAGGCATCTCTGTCCTGCATCACTTGGAACAGGTTCTGAACTCATGTAATTCCTGTCCACTCTTTAATGTTCCGCAGCAAGGACAGATGTCTTCTACCAACTCCCCGACTTCCCTCGACTTTACCCATTAATATCAGTCGAAGGAGGTGGTATTTTTCTCCAATTAGCACTTGACCCAAATATAAGACATTTCTAATTTTCACACTCGACAACAGCTCTATATTGACTCTAGATATTGACCCTATAGTACGTCCCAATTACTGACCCTGGAGTTTCAAATTAAGATTATCGTTACAAAATAAGGTTCTCATTTTATTTAATGCCGCCCATGCAACTTTAATTCCGCATTTAATTTCAATACATACAAATATTTATCAAACTTCTATTATTTGGAAGCGAAACTAATAAATATAGATATCAAACTTTTTTGCTTATCGTCGATTTATCAATTTGTGTTTGACGTTTAGTTTTAATCGTTTTCCTCAAGTCACCGACTCCACAAATTCTAACCGAAATTAATTGACCGCGATTTATGATCGGTGGAAATTCGATATTTCCTACCGAATTTAATTTTATAGTTTATGAGTCAAATAGAAAGATTAGAATAATTTTGAATAATTTATTCTTATATCTCAATCGACAGTTCAAAGTTAAAATAAATGTGAGAGTTAGCCAGAAATGTAATAAATGTTCAGGTATATTTTCTTCTCCTTCACTGATTTCAATTCAAGGGATTGGTTTGGGGCACTTATGCCTTTACCGTGGTAGTTTTCCGTTGTAATCCACATTTGTATAATACTATAATAATTCGAACCCAATAACTTTTTACAACTTTTGAAATATTGATTCTCATGACATGTGATAGGTATCTTATCTATCGCCATTTTATTGTCACATGAATTATATACTAGACCAATGACATTGTGAAAATCACAATGCCATCGCCGGCAATCGAACCCAGGACCTTCAGTGTGGCAGTCATAGCTCTGGCCACTCTGTCGCAAAGGTCGTACTATGATATAAGTGAATCAATATGTTTGTGATATATTGTATTATAGGTATTACGCAGAGTCGATGCACGTAATTAAAAAAAAATACAAATAGAATTTGCAACTCATCTTCGACTCGTGGGTGCATAAGACAGTTACTTAATTGACTGCATGCTTAAAAAAACACTTTCAGTTTTTGATGAATTTCTCTGATTATTCGAAAGATTAATTTTGAATTGTTAAATGGTAGAAAATTGTTTCTCACATTAACAGTTTATTATTTTTTCTCATCTTCATATTATTATTATTATTGTAATCGTTGCTTATTTTACTGTCAGAAATTTGCGTCATAAGTATTTTGAATTTGTATAAGTTTGTGTTCATATAAAATTTATCGCCCCCTTAAATGATTAATTCGAAAAATAGGGCTTTAGAAATCATCTAATTTATTATCAATAATTTTATATTTATTTTTTAGGAAATAAATATTTTCCTAAAAAAATATAATTATATTTGTATGAAGTTTAATATTATTGAATATTGAATAAATACACTTTTATTTAGTTTTTACACCACTTTATTTTTTTAACAACCAACCAGTTTCGCTCCTGCCGGAGATTTCTCGGCGCTACATCCCGGTGTGGGACTTGGCCTCCTCCACAACGGTCCTCCACTGACTTCTGCCACTGTCCCTCTCTCCATTCCCCAGATCCTTCCATTTTCTCCCAATCTTCTTCCACGCAATCCGCCCTTTTTTTTCTCGGTCTGCCTCATGGTCTCTTTTCGCGGGGCACCCATCTGGATATAATTTTTGGTGTTCTACCCTCTGGCATTCTTTCCATATGGCCAGCCCACCGTAGGCGTTGAGACTAACAGAATTTCACTACTGCTTCCTGGTTAATCAGTACTTCAAGTTCAAGGTTTCTTTTAATTTTGTAACTCCCATTCTCCAGCGTGGGTCCAATTTTTTTTCCCAATATTTTCCTCTTAAAAACTGCCAGCCCGCCTTCCTCTCTCTGCGTTAGAGATGTCTCACAGCCGTAGGTGTTGAAAATCAAATATTAATTATAAACTAACTAACTAACTAACCATCACGCCGTCTCCCCGAAAGGTTAGGCAGAAAGAATGGACTGCCACACTTTTACTGATGCGGCACTCCATCCTTCTCTTTTCGCTCCGCGGGAGACGCGGTGTGATGGGTTGCGAACCTCATCGCCACCAATAGGCATCTCCCGCGCACACTTCGATCGTCCAACACCCACAAAATAAATCTAAAACAAATAATATAAAATACAATGATATAAAATAAAATAACAAAATAAAAATGGTTTAACCCAAAAAGTCCTTTTTAGATGGTGCACATATTGTCTATTTAATTTATGTTCCACGAATCCACCGTTTTTTAATTTAGCACATAATGTAATCACACATAATGTTTATTTCGATGTTGCACATGTTGACATGGACGATCCGGACTTTTGTGTTTATTTAATTTATGTTACACGTATCCACCGTTCTTTAAATTAGCTGTAATTAGGCACTTAACCAGCAAAAACTTAAAAATAATATTGAAGAAATTATTCAAATTGTCATTGGAACAAATGAAAAATTTATTTTTACACCTGTCAAAATTCTTTATAAAAACGATAAAACTAATATAATTTTAACAGCAAAACAGTACAAACGTAGCAAAACAGTATTAATTATCTTACTTAATATTTGAAATTTCACCTTAGCGAGAAACAAACTAATTTGATATGTATAACTATTGATTTGTGTATTTATATATTTATTATTATTGGGAGAACTCAACAATTCCAATGACTATCATGCGTGGAAGGTCGCGAGAAGAGGTAAATTAGATTTTTTTTTTTTTTTTTTACAGTCAAAAGTGTTGCAAACTTTTATTATGCCATTCATTATATTTTCGTGACATATTTATTGATATCAAATCAAATCAGTTTATTAACTCAATAGACAATTAACTTGACATAGTGTCGGAATCCTGACTTTGTTATAAGATGTAGGAGTCATTAAATCTTCTTCTTCTTCTTCAATGGCCCTACAGCCCATATCGAGCCTTAGCCTCCAGTATTCTTCGCCTCCAACTCCTCCTGTCCTCCGCTTCGACCCTCCAATCTGACACTCGTAACAATTTCATCCCATCTCTCCCAACTTCATCCTCCCATCGCAGCCTCGGTCCTCCAATTGGTCTTCTACCACCCGGGTGCCACTCCAGCAATCTTTTTGGGGTTCACGATGACGGCATCCTCTGCACGTGACCGGCCCATCTCAGTCTATTCAGTCTGAACTGTGTGGAGAGACTGGGAGCTTCGTAAATATAGTACAGCTCCTCATTATGCCGCACTCTCCAACCTTCACCGTCATTTACAGGTCCCAGAATTCTGCGCAGCACCCTTCTCTCAAAAGTATCCAGTCGTTCTGCGGATTTCGCTGTCATTGTCCACGCCTCACATTCATAGGTCACTACTGTTCGGATGATTGTTTTATACAGGATGATTTTGGTTTTCCAGTTTACGTTTCTTGATTTGAGCGCTGGTAGTAGAGAGAAGAATGTTTCGTTGCCAATTGTGATTCTTCTTTCGATTTCCTTGTGATCTTCGTTTTCTTCTGTTATAGACGAGCCTAGATAAGTGAAGTCCTCCACCATCTTAAAGTTGTATCTATCCTTGAATGTAATGCTTCGCCGTGAGTTATGGGTTGCATTCTTGGTTTGTTTAATTAATTTTGTCAGTATTGGAGTCATTAATTAAAAATCTTTTATTTTATTTAAATAAAAGAAGAGACGTATACATTTTGCAAGTTCCTGACTACAATCGTTGCGTTCAAATAATATATTATAAATTAAAAAGATAAGAACCGTCCGTAGTACACATGTGTCGTAGAAACAGGGTTAAGTCTGATTAAATCCCGGCGGAGATTTGTATTAAGCATGAGGCTTAACAGCCCGGGGCCGTTCAATAAATGTATTAGGGGAGCAATGCCATTAAGTGCCGCCATAAACTTCATTCGCTGCACTTTCTTCGCCACCCGGCACCGCGGCAGGTCGTATCAATTAGAGGTGTACAAAGAGTGTACAACCCGGCTTATGTGCCACCCGGTACATTGTGCGGGAGATTCATTCCTAATCGGGGCATTGTAGGGGAAACTGATAGCGGGACACCCGATACAAAACGCTTGTTCACGATTTATCGGAGACATCTCTATTCAAGTGTTATAAGAACAATCGATAGTTGGCAACTATAATTCTATTTTTAAAATAATCCAATGGTTTTAATGAAATTTCTCGGTGGAAGTAGAAGAGTGGCAAGAGCTATGACTGCCACACCGAAGGTCACGAGTTTTATTCGTGACGATGTTATTTTCACACCGTCTTTGGTCTGGTATAGAATTCACCTGACAATAAAATAGTATCAGATTAACCCTTAACGTACCGTGTTCAAAACAAAACGCTCGCTCCCATGTGGTCAATTCAGTTTGCCGCTAACTTTATCTAAATATCAAGCATATGACTAGATGAATCAAAATTTAATTTATGTCATCTTGTAGGGAATTTCATTAGGAATAGATCGATATCTATAACATACATGGATTATTTGAAAAACATATCATTATTAATTTTTTTCTGGAACCATGCGATTTCTGATATGGAATGCGTCACAGCATATGAGCGACTGACACCAAGTATGAACTTGTCTCGGCCCGCCGCGCCGCGCCGCGGCCGCGCCGCTATAATTTTACGTATGATAAAGGCACCTAGGCAAAATGTATAGTACGTTCAAGACAACGAGTACGTATTAATATTTGTCCCTTTTGGTAAAGTGTTAATATTTTCACAGTTCTGATATTATTAAGTTGCGTGCTGCGTTTCCGTCCACAGTCGGTATTATTACGTACCTATGAGAAAAGGCCAAACATATAATTTATAATACGTTCAAAACAGCGAGTAAGTATTTGTCACTTTTGATAAAGTTGTAAATATTAGCAAAACAAATTCTACCTTAACACGAATGAAGGTGAGGGCAGTCTTAGAAAATATTTTTTTTTGGGATGAAGGAAGTAATTTTTTGCTTTTTTTTTATTACGAAATATTGAGAACACTTCAATGGAGGTTTCCTTTTTTTTATAATATTAGGATCCATAGGTTTTAAGAAAATCAACTTTAAATTGGCAGTGGAAACTCAATTGACCACATGGCAACGCGACGGTTAAGTACTTATTATTTCATTAGAATCAATTTAATAGATTAAAAAAAACTTGTATACCTACAGTTATGGGATTCAAAAACCTGTTTATACAACAACAAAAAAACTAATTCCACTGTTGTTTTTATTAGTCTGTCGGACCTGACGAAACCGGTCGTGCGCCATCGAAATAAAGAAAAAATCGGAAGTAGTTTTTGAAAAACATCGTTTTATTGAATTATTATTTACAATTCTATAAATAAAAATAAAATCATTTCACGATAAAATAAAAATCAGAACTAAGTTTCCTCGTGACGCAATTATTTTCCCGTACAAATGCTGTATTGTACTGTTTCATTTTTTTCTACGATAGTTCAGAATAACTGTTTCCGCCAACTGAACCGATTGGAACCTGAAAAAACAAGTAGAATAAAACTATTCATTTATTATCAATTTCATTTCATTTCATATCAAATATCAGCGTTTGTTAAAATATATTTTACCTATTTGAAAGTAGTAACCTGATATAAATAAAAATGTAATAGTTGAAATGTTAATTTCTCCATTTTGATGATATCGTCTCCACACGAAGGTTGACGATATTATAATACAATCCGAAAAAAGTCAATCATTTATTAAATGTCAGCTACGTGAGAAATCGGATAAATCCATCTTTTGTGTCATTCTTTATTATTTCTCGGTTCTTAAATTTCACTACCTATATGATTTACAATTATCTTCCCGATGAGCGTGCATGACACGATATATGAATGTTAAGGAAGTTTGGATAGATATGTCAATAAATAACAATAAGGGGGTTCAGTCGTTCTACCTACCCCTTCAGAGAGATGGCGTATTGGTTTGTTAGTCTGGTATTTTATATAGACTTTGAAAGAACAATTTTAATTGAGTTTTTCAAGAAGAGAATTGTATATATGGTTCATATCCAAGTATGCAAAGCACATATTTTTTCATTAACTTTTTTATAAGTTTCAAACGAAATTAAGTAAATCATTCCACTTTCTGGACACACACAGGCTTTAGAAAAGGCGTACTTATCACGTAAAGGATAGACATCCCCACGGCTAGGGTGGGCGCCCTGCTCGGGTAGCTTGTAGGTGTGCCATAACGAAATTAAGACCCCTGCTACGTGTCATAAATAAAAGTCTGGCTGAGGTCTAGTCAGGTTGAGTTTCACTTTAGTGTGAGAGGTCATTTTGAAATGATGAGCAAACTTAATTAATTTTAGGGAACTATCCGACAAGCTTATTATTATACAATATATTATTATTGGAAGACCGAAAAAAACGTGGCATGATCAAATAAATCAAATATTGAATGTCGGCCAAAGAGGAGTCGGAGAAATCGACGCGCGTGCATGACACGATGTATGAATGTTGTGGAAGCGAGAGAAATATGGAAAGAAAGAAAAGTGTGGTAGTCCATTTTTTCTCTCTACTGTTTCGGGGAGACAGCTTGATGGTTAGTTTGTTAGTTATATATTATTTTTAAATCATTGTGTCTCAACATTTGACGATGTAATTTTTGTTTAATTTCTTAAATTGTTATTAAATTCTTCGACTTCCTCAGCCTATTCTGGTCCACTCCTGGACAAAGGCCTCCTCCATTTACTTCCATGTCATTCAGTCCTGTGCAGCCTGCATCCAGGTTATTCCGACGTGTCTATTTAGATCATCCTTCCACCGTAGTTGCGGTCGCCCTGCACTTCTCTTCGCCGTCCACGGTCTCCAAGTCAGCAGTCTTCTTGTCCACTTTTCATCTGGGCTTCTGGCTACCTGACCCGCCCATTGCCATTTTAGAGTCGCCACCTGGTGGATGATGTCAGCGACCTTTGTTTTTTCTCTCACCGTATCGTTTTTGGCTCTGTCTCTTAGGCTTATTCCTAACATTTCATAATATTTAACATGTTATTTAATTAAATGTTAAATATTATGAAATATTTTGGTAAAATTTTGTACATCGTCAAAGGTTGGATCATAACCGAAATATGTCTGTAAAAAGTGTAATAAAGTAAATAACATAATACAAAGTGAAGGCGAATATAGAAGACATTTTCGTTATGTCTGGATAATTAATGTTTAAATAGTAAAGCTAAAATATTTGAGAGAACGAATAAATTGTTTGAAATGATATAAAACATTTAGAATTTCTTACCATCTCAAGAAAGTGTACAGATCTCTTATAATTTTCATTGAATGTTAAATACAAAATATTTTTTACGTAATTAATTAATCATTAATTCTCAACGTAATTAATTAACGAAGATATACAATTTTATGCGAAATTCACATGTTTGTATGTTTAATCTTTTCAGAAAGATTTTTCAATGAATCCGTTATTTTGTTTTTATTATCCACACAGTTGTGTATTTGTACTTACAAAAAATAAAACTAGAGGGCTCCTTCTTCTTCTTCGTTTCAATAGCGATCTAGTTTAGTAAAAAAGACATAAAATAGTTATGTTATTATTAAAAGTTTGGCCGACTTTATGTCATCTCCAAAGCCACCGGGTGTTATAGTTATAGTAACACCTCCTCGAAGGCACCTTCCGTGCTTCCGAGAGCTACTTACTTAAAAATTAAATTAAAATTTAAGTCCCTTTTTTAATGAATATATAAGTAAATGAGTGCTACATTCAAGAAATATTTAAAATCTAGAAGAGCCAGAAAGCGTACGCAATAAAATAAATAAATAATGAACAAAAAACTGAGCAAACAGTAAACGTAATGGTGTAAATGGAAAGCAAAAAATAAAAAAATGCAACTGTTTATATAGATTTTGTGAATACATGTTTAATACTTGATATCTTCTTATCTTTGTACTTTTTAATATTATTTAGGTATATATCACTTTCATACTCATATAGTTACATAAAGCTTAATTTTATTTTATTTGTTTCAGGTGAGAAAATCAAGTCATTTGGATAACTCGGCTTCTAAGACTCGACCGAAAAATAAAGTTTAACTACTACCGTTAAATAAGGTAAGAATACATAATCGAAATAACTCATTTCAATCACATATTCATTTATTCTATGCGGACCGTTTATATTATATATGGAAAATACCAAACTAATGATTACGAATATCAACGTCTGTTTTGTAGGAGTTTTATTATATTTTATGTTCATGCCATTTTTCGCCTTGCTAAAGCACTTTCAAATCACTTTTTCTGTTAGTTGCGTTTTTAATTTTGAGAGCAATATATTGTAGAATTCTTTATATATTTTACATTTATTTAATTTTAATAGAAGCGTCTGTTTTGTACAGATTTTTTACATTGTATAGTAGTGATCTGAATTTTATGGCTTTAAGACTTAAAATACTCAATATTACTTTGATATTTGCTTCACGATTTCGATTACTGCTAATTTATTAGACACATTTGAAGTTTAAAAAATGTTATTTTCAAATAAGTAAACATTGCCAGGTAAATATTTATATAATGTTCAGACACTTTTTGTATGTGATAATAAAATACGAGTATATTCTGAAAAAAAAATTAAATTTAGCTTTCTAGTAAATTTGATAATAGCTCATTTTTGTCAATAAATACTATACACTAAATAACTTGTATACTCGTATATAATAAATTTTAAAAAAAACTTATAATTATTTTCCCCATATTCTATACTTTGCAATAAATAAATAAAAATACGATTTTTGTTGAAAATTTAATAAAATCACCCAATGAAGGGTTAAAAATAATAAATTTTGATAGGGCTAAGGGAAGCAATGAAACATAGTTTTTGACTCCTTTGCTTGTTCTTGGAGAAGAGCGCGGCATTAGAATCACGTAATCAAAATACTTGTACCATTTCAATGGTTACAATTTCCTCGATACCGTCCTGTGTCTGTGTGTTCTCTGTTCTATACAACCATCTGTTGAGAACGTCTGAATTTAAACTGTCGCATCATTTCCATAAACAATTTTAAAAAGCCACTTTGCGTCCAGCATTACAATACAAAGTATACTCTATTCGTTGCGTTGTCGTCTAACGAAAGATTTTTTTTAATACCTGGAACAATATTTTTTTATGTTTTAGTGTCTAATTATGAATACATCTTCAAAATTTCTCCTTCCTTATTGTTGACCCATGTGGTCTGTTCTCCAGAGTGTTGCTCTTCCTGTGAGGTAGATTCCCAGCTGTCTTTCCATCTTTTAGGAGGTCTTTCACGAGGACGAGTCCCAGAATATAGGGGAGTCTGGTGGTGTCCATTATTTGAACATGACCGTACCAGTCCTTTTTTCGCTGTCTGCTCCATCTTATAATATCCTCAACTTCACATATCTCTCTTATTTTGGTGTTCTTCACGCGATCTCTCAGTGTCTTTCCTACTATCGTCCTCAGTGTCTTCATTTCGGAAGTCCTCAAAACTTGTTTGGTCCTTACTGTGTCTGCCCTTACTTCGACGCCATATGTTATTATTGGTCTTACGCATGCTTTATAGATTCTCATCTTACTCTTAATGGTCATGTCTTTGTTTTTCCATATTGTGGATTTTGGAGCCCCAGAGGTTGCAGGTGCCTTGTTTACTTGGCTCCTCCCACCAGGTCGATGCCTAGATACTTGAAGGTCCTTACCTGTTCTATTCAAAATTTAATAATACATAATTAAACAAAAAAAAATCATTCACGTTTGTGTCATTTAACTGTTTCATCGACTCATTACTAAATCATCTTAATCAAAACTGATAGTTTTGTATATTAGTATTTGCGATAAATTCCATATGCTGTTAATATCTCACTCACTGGTCCAACAAAAGTGGATTTGATCCCGGGTACGACCTGGGTGTCATCAGAAAAAATACTTATTTATTTGGATATATTATTTCACCTCACAAGCTTTGTTAGTTTAGGTAAGATAAACGTCCAATTATAACAAAAATAAATATGAGATAATAATTAAGAGATCATATAAAGAAATCTGGTTAAATTACACGAAAATGGCTCTTTAAAATAATAAATATAGTTTTATTATTTACTGTATCAGTGACCGCGCTTTTAAAAAGCTTAATTTACTAAAGAGGAATACTTGATAAATCATAAAATTTATTAAAATTATTTTTATAAAGTAAAATGCCCTCATTCTTAGGAACTTTTGTGCTTCCGTGTCTCGTAATTTTCTCTTAAATCAACGTTTCGGTGCTAGTTCTAATATTCCTCTTCAAGATTATTTATCACAATTCACAATAATCATTATATTAACCTTCAGCATCTACGAACGAATGAAACACATTGTTTTTTTACAATATTTTCTTTGCAAATAATACATATACAAGTACACACAAACAAAGTTAAATATAGTTCTATTTAATCGTTTAAAGAAAGCACTTCATATATTACATGATTTTCTAATAGATTTTAGCTTTAAAACGACAATTCAAGAAATTATTTAATTATCATTGTATATAACAATTAGTATAAACATTGCTTTTTAAAAACGATCTATCCACTTTTGTCTTGACAAAAGTGGAAGAAGTTCTTTAAAAATGTCATTTCATTTAATTATTACTTAAATTGAATTTCCATCAAGAGATGTCAGTAATATCATTAGATTGTTTTATTTTAAATGTTAAACCTTTCAGTCGAACATACTATACTCTTTCGTATTTCCATTACCACACCTTCCTCTGTTCTCCTAATTCCCCTCCCGCCTCTAGAGTCTAAAGTGAGACTCGAGTTTTAATAACAGCGCATTTATTGGGTTGGCGGAGTAGGGGCGCTAGGGTGGGTCAGATAGGGTGGCTTAATGCCTAATTCACAGATTTAAACAACCTCTGTTTGCAGTTTTAAACCCATATTGACGATCTTGTTTAAGCGTCTATATTTAGGGGGTATATTGTTGACATTACGCATTTTATCAGACCCTCCAGTGGATTCGTTAATTGAGTGTTTAAGTAATTTTACTTTTGTTATGAAACTACCCCTGGTTAATTTATTGTAAGTCACTTAATTTAAAGATGTATATTTACACCATCGTCACAAGTGATGATACTAATATTAGATTTATTTATCTTCATAAATAATTGGTATATTTTTTCTTCGTTTCCTCATTGCTAAGGGTCGCGATCCACGGATGCCTATTGCTAAGACAAAACACCTCCAATCCTCTCTGTTCTCCGCTGCCCGCACCGCGAAGTAGAAGTCTCTCCCATTCATATCCTTAATTTAATCAAACATTTGGTAGGAGATCTGCCTCTACTTCTTTTGCCAGGAACACTTCTTGTGACAATACATTTTTTGAGGTTATAAAATAATGTATGGTATTATCATCAAAATGATATTAATTTTTTTTATGACATGAAATGCTCTTAGGATCTTGGGTAAATCCATGATTCGTAATTTTCTCTTTCACCGACGTTTCAAGGCTTGTGTCAGTATTCCTCTTCGGGATTACTGATCACAAATTACAAAAATATCAACCATCCCAATAATTGCATTATTAACCTAACCATAATATTTATGAATAACCAATTATTTTAACTTCAAGATCCTTTATCCTTTAACGCTCGTTATTCTTTTATATCCAATTTACTATTTATATAAAAATTACTCTTGCCTCCAGATTTATTCGTACCTCCTTTGTATTATGCATCAGAACGGATTATATATTTTTTATAATATTTCCAGTGATGAAATATTATCGTTCATTTTATTTTTCATATAAAGCTAAAGAATGGCCGTGTTTTAACAACGTGTTATCTATTTTATATTTAATTACGAGTTAAAAATATATCAATAATTTAAGTAGATAATGTTTTTTAAAGAATGACGTGAATCTTCACATTAAATAATTAATACAAATGAAAACGTGGCATTTGATAATGCCTTAGAAAGGCGACACATGTCATTCCCATAAACTGTCATATAATAAAACTTTCATTTTCTATGAGACGTTTCAACAGACGTTTTTAATCGTATTAATTTAATAGACTTTTAATTTAATGTATTTAATAATTTGCCGTTTTTAATACACCTTATAATGAGACCTGCATTGTATAGATGTTTCGTTGTTATTACACGAATGTCCTGGCTCACCGGAGCTTTATACCGAAAATAACACAACCGTAGACATAACAACACACAGTGCGGGTACAACACGGGCTTCTTACATTTTTCAGGGCGTAATGGTTTCCGCTGTAATGTTAAACATTTTTATGACTATATTTTTACATAAAAGGTGTTTGAAATTACACCAAAGACATTTTAAACTGGTGATGTAGGCAGTTATATTTTTGAATAAACAGTTTTAAGTAGCCTAATGAAAACATTCATCACTCTAAAATACGCTTTTCGATTTGCTTTACAACGGCAATTTAACATTTTACTAGGTAAAATACTTTACAAAACACAATTTAATGAGATATTCCAAAGCGAGTCTTTTTAATGCATTTTAAATAGGTATATTTTCTCTCTCGGCTCAGTTTTATGTTCGGGTCGTCTACTAAATAATACTCCTGCATAAGCTAATTTCGTGATTTAATAACTATTTAACTAAATTTATGGCTAAAACATAAACGGCGAGGTGGGTGCTCTAGGTTCACTTTTAATCAACGTTGTCTCTATACCGTGAGCAAATTGCGTGATTATACAATCATAATGGCTTGAATAACTTTTGATAAACATTGTATTTTTACAAAACTTTTTTATTAGCAGTTTTTATTATTATTATTGTATATTTCATATTAAATATCTATTAGTATGTCAACTCGTTCTAAATATGATTCTTTTACTTTTTTTTGGTGCTTCTTTGTCCTTCGCTTTTTGGAACAGGTTCTCAACTCTGCTCATCCCTGTCCAATCCCTTATATGCGGCAGCCAGAGCAACTGCTTTATGCCAACTCCACGCCGTACCTTTATCTTGCCCATGGTTATTAGCCGAAGGAGATGGTATTTTTTTCTTTTTAGCACATGACCCAAATATGAGACCCACCTAACCTTCACACACGACAGTAAATAAATAACATTAAAACAATTTATACGAATGATAACCTTGGAAATAGAACAAATGGAAACGTATAATTTTATTTTTTGTTATGAGAGATTTTTTCATCAAATGTCTTATTATTGCGACCAACTAAGAAACTCAATATATCATATAATGAAAAATTAAACGATCTTATTAATAACACATTGTTTTTGTGTACATGTGTTTCCATGAACTTTTTCTGAAAATGAAAATATGAATAATTTTTTTTAAAACCATTGACTCTGTATCCGTGTCAATTTTAGACCTTACATACAAGTATATGAAAATATTAATAATTTCCCAGGCGATTTTTAAAGTAAATTTTAAAAACTTCAGAAGACAATTGAAAAATAGTTTTAAACAAATATTGGTGTTTTCTTTTTTTTTTTTTAAATTAATGTCATTAATAATAATTTAATACAAATTTTATGTATTATGTAACCTAAAATAATTTATTATAATTGAGTATCGAGATAAAATATAAACATTACAAAATATATTTAGATGGTCATGTTTTCACGACTGGGTGACTGGTACGAACGAATTACTACATTATATCTAAATTTATGAATGGCATATTTTACGACGAAACGGTAAAATATTATAAAATCTTTTGTTTGACATTTGTTTTTTCAACAAGGCTGTTTTTTATGTGAATTTTTTAACATGAACCGACAATCTTTGTCAAATTGTGATAATCTAAAGTTAACTACCACTAGTAGATTTTGGTAAAAAATATTATTGTATATTTCATAAATTATATTTTCGTATTTAACTAATAATCTTACCATCACGTTGTCTAGCCAAAAGGGCAGAAAGTCTGGACGATCACACTGTTCTTTTCTGACACACTTCTCTCACTTCCTCAACATTTATACACTGTGTAAAGCACGCAAGTCGACTTCTTCGACTTCTCACGTGGTCAACATTAAGAGATTTGAATGAAACCATCGTTTTTTTTTCATTAGTGTTAATTATTTAATATAAAGTTTTACATTATTGTTCGAGAAACGGTTAATAAATTGAAAGAACTTAATTACTCAGTTCGCAAATGTTTCAGTTTCCAGTATTTTGTAGCCAAGTACGGGAAAGCGCTTCGCATAATGACACTGTTTGTTTCAATGCTACTTTAAGTCGCGTGTCATGACACCGTGCAAAAGGCCGCTTGCACTGCGGTAAGGGCATGAAATAACTCCACATGCGCCATCTGCGTCCTGTGAGCCGCACTTTTAATTCTGGGAAAGAGGGCATCTTCGCCGCTGCAGCGCCTAAAAGGATTACACGCGGCGTCTCTCCTTTTTAATCCGCCGACTAACGCGTCTCCCGCCTAATGAGAACAAAGCCTTATTATTCTGTTGCCTTTTATCCTTCTTGACAGGGTCGGCCTTATGTTGCACAGTGCCCGGTAAAAAAATAATTAACACTCTCCTCTTTCGAAATGAATACACCTTATAACTTATTTTGATTGATTTCAATTTCACATGTTTGTTTAAGTTTTCATGACTTCTCCATTATTAAATATCACACTTTATTTATTTGTTCTTAAACAATGATATAAAATTACATACGAAATAATTAATATGAATTAAAACGCTAATTATCATTCGTATCACACTAAAATCGTTATGTGATTAACAATTATTTTCCTGGATTGAAGTTTTTTCATTAAACGTTTTTTCTCGTTAAATTATCATTTTGTAAATTTTATAATAATAATGAGCTGCGCTATCAGTGAGACACAAACTCGGGACCCTTCGCTTGTTAAGTGAAAGGTCTAAAATTTAATATTGGCATTCCAATAATTATAAAAAAACGAGTAAATGACCATTATCTCGAATATTATTGCGTCTTTATCGGACAACATTCATCTTTCTATAATTTATGAGGTTGGAACTAATACATACTTACAACAACTATTTTTTATTGTTGATTCCGTGTTTTGGAGGTTACATGATTCGTCTTGTTAGTGTATTATTGATAATAATTAAATATGTAAGCAAACATTTTATAATGCTTCAGCAAAACGAAACATACCCTTCCCGTGAAATATAATTGAATTTCAGGATAACTGATATTTTCATCAGATCTAATATATTTGCTATGGAGTTTTATATCACTGTTCAAGAAACAATAAAATTAAACATGCAGACATGTTTAAAAAAAATAGGACTATTAGCTAAAACTTTCCTTAACGAAAAACTAAAACTTCTTTTGCACAAAGAAATTTCTACTATCTTGGACCAAAACTATATAATATAATAAACAAAACTTTAAACGACCCACAAAAATGCTATTTCACAATTACCAAAAAAACTGTGACTTCGGAAACATTAAAAAAAGAGCGGCTTGACTGTAGTGTACCTTTTAAAATAAGTAATTATTTTTAATTAGTATTAAAATAGTGTTATAATATATTCTAAAAGACAATTTATTTCAAATTATACACTTTAAGATAGGTTTTGTTCACCTTGTTCATTAATTGTTCCTTAAATTTGTATTTTATATATTGAGATTACATAGAGTGCGAAGAATACTCCCTAGAACGGGTTACCCCAGTTGGGAGGTATTAAAACCATGTACTTGGTAAATGATCAATAAATAAATAAACTAGTTATCACGCCGTGTTCTCGAAGGGGTAGGCCGGAATAATGGACTGCCAGATCATTTTTTCCTATGCTCTACATTTATACATCATGTCAAGCACGCACGTCAATTTCTCCGACTCCCGAGAGTAAGAACATTCCAACTGTCAAGTAAATAGCTGAGAAAAATGTAGTCAAAGTTTTGTTGATCGGGTGTGTATCTTGGAATAAAAGGGTTCCATCTGAAGCAGGTGAAACTCTTTTACTGGGAAAACGTGTAATTTTTCTCTGGCGATAGTTGGAATAATACAGTTCTAAGTGTAAATGAATCCTTCTTCAGTAAATCGTGTGTTGTGAATGATCAGCTGGAACTTGATTCTTTTCGTAACATTTAAATGACGGTACTATTACAAGTTTTTTTTAATTGTACGTATAGATAAGGTTAGTAAGAACCCTTTTCACGAAAAAAAGCAAATGTGAAATTTTGTTAGTTGGAACCCTCTTACTCTCAGGTGACGATTTAGTATTTTACGTATTATAAATAATGGTTTTATGTAAATAAAACGCACTCTACATTTTATGAAGCTTTTTTAAACCTACGGTGTGGACGGGACTGGTCCGCGAAAGAAACAACGCCTAATTGTTATAGCGGGCCGATGCACGGCGAGGCGCAATTTGCGATGCGCCTTTGTGCGCCGGTCGCGGGCGCGGCTAGCGCGGCGTCTTTCTTTATTAAATGAGCAACAACATTAAACTTTTACGAGGCTATGACACTGCGAGTGAAGAATCCTCTCCGTATTCTGACGGTGAAAAGTTTCACCGCGAAATCTCGCTGTTGCGGCGTAAGCGCGGCGAGTTTCCTCCAACACAACGTTTCTGTCAATTATCTCTGTATCTTTTAATGGTAACACAAGAGAAACCGGGAAAGCATCGTGTTACTTACTTTTGTTTTTCACTCTGGAAATAAGAGTTGTGTTCTGTAGAAGTTTAAATTTTGAAAAACTTCAGAAGAAATTACTCGAAAAAGTATTCTTAATAATTCGAAAGAAAACGCATTTTATGAGCCTGTCAATCAGTGTTTGAGAAACTTGTGACATCAACGCAGTGATATTGTAATATTTTCTTCTATATATGCCATACTTTGTTTTATTATGATATACACTTTGTTTAAACAACACTTTTATTCAAAATAAAATTATATAGACATGTTTCGGACAAACAGTCCTTCTTCAGTAAAGATACATATTTATAAAAAATATTATAAAATTCTTGTTCTTTACATGATATAACAGATGTTATATCTACATCACATCTGTTAACATGTCAGATCATGTAAACAACAACAATTTTATAATATTTTTATGAATATGTATCTTTACTGAAGAAGGACTGTTCGTCCGAAACATGTCTTTATAATTTTATTTTTAATAATACAAAATGTATAAAAAAAAATAGAGATATTGTAATACGCTCAATTTTTGTTTTTTGTTAACTTGGCGTAAGCACTGTGGAATTCTATAATGGTGGATTTTTAAATGAATTAAAACATAGTTTTTTCCACATTCGATTTTTTCCGTTTTATCTTCATTATCAGGATAACAAATAATTACTATTTTTTTTTAATGGTTGCGGGTGGATTGCGAGTGCATTTAATAAAAGTCACATGTAGTCGTATTATATATTTATTTCGATAGACACAGACACAATATTCTTCTTTCTGTGTCCTGTCAGGTCTCCCTAACGTTAACTATCACCCTTGAGAAAAATATCTAGAGTGGTATCCCCTTGCCTTCTTACAGACACAATAGTTGATTGAATTAAAATAGAGAGAAAATGCGATTAGAGATATCGGTGCGTGAAAGCATATAAAACAAATGGGAGCGCGCGTACGGAGACGCCCGTGCACAAGTATGCATCCGAGGCCAGTGTGTGTATTACGGTAGGACTTTATAAATCGTAGTGCAAATGATAGAATGTATCCTTTTATAGATGTGTATAAATTTCAGTTAATTTTTTCCCATATCATGCCCATGTTGTATCCCATGAACCAGCAAAAAAATTGCAATTTGCTGCAAACCAATCTGTTGTATTAAAACTAGCGAAAATAATGAATGATTCTTTATCTTAATTAAAAAAGAATTGATTTTTATATACAAACATGTTTTTATTTAGCAAAAAATCAGGTTTCTTAGCTCAAAAAATGTGTTATGTAGTTGGTCGGTATCTATATAAGTTTATCTTAACTTCACGCATCAAAATATTTTAAAGAAAAACTGACGGAAAGATTGTCTTGTTTTTGTCAAAAACAAAAAATATTTGGAAAAAGCTATTACTTGGTGGTTTGAAATTAGAATTAAACACTTTAAAACGTTGTATAAAACCACTTTCTTTTTAGTCAGGAGCGGTTTGTTTTTCGACCGAGTGAGACCGAGCTAATCAGTTTGTGTATAGCCCTGACGAAGCTCGTTACAGAGTGAAACCGGTTGGCGCTCCTGACTCAAAATAAAGTAGTTTTATACAACGTTTTAAATTCAAATTTTTAACAAAAAATATATTTACAGTACGGTACTAACTACTTACTAACTTTAAAAACTTTAAATGGAAAAAAAGGTTTACTCCAAGAGATATTTCAAGTGTTATCAATACCTATGCCATCATAAAAGGAGCATTTGTGCTGTGATACTGAACATTTAGAAGTGTCCAAACTCACAAAACTATTATTTGTTATATCAATAAATTATGTTGTGTCTTGGTAACGTTGGGGCAGTTGAAGAGCATAGAAAATCCCTTGTATTTTTATTAAACTCCCTCCATCTTAGACCCCTGTTTGCTGATATTATAACTCAAAGACAGACAAACCCGTTTTATCAGAGCTTGCACAATACGGCGTTTCTTGTTTGTGTATTATTTGTATCGCTTATTCGTGTAAAAACTTATTTCCTTACTCAGACACAAGTTGTATCATGGTTTAGATTATTCTGTTAAGTTTAAGAGCCCATACCTAACCATCTATGGTTTGCGGTGCGGCAATATAAACTCGAACCGAACCATTAGGTGGTGTTCTAGATAAACTATTTGAACCACGAATATTATCCAGAGGGTTGTGGATTTTCGTTAAGTTAACTTTTCGTTGATGTAAAATCGCGTTGTAGCGCTCGGTTCATTTCAACCGCAGAGCAAAACAAATACAGGAGATGAGAGGGGAAATAAATCAACTTGAAAATGATAAACATAAGATTTATACTTTCCTGTAAACACTGTCCTACTGCAAGGACGTTCCGTGAGGAATTTTAAACTTATAAGTGAGAGACTTAAAAAATATGTTTTTATGATGCTATTGGTATATACATTTTAATCAAATATTGTAACTTTCCTTGACAAAGTCCTTACTTTGTTTTATCGTGTTATATGGTATGTTAAAATAATCAACGATTTAAAAAAGTTCGCCAGATAACCGAATACAATTTACATAACGATTTTTGTTATCTTGGGAATATTTAATGTAAAATGTAATAATTATTTAATCATGGTTAATAAATTTCATGTTCAGCTTATTACCTCATTGTATTTTTAATAAGTAATTTCTAAACGACAATAAAATAACGTGATGATTTTTTAAATTTGTAATCATTTTTCAAAATATTAAACTAGATACTAAACACAGACATGTTTAGTCGAAATTTAGACATGTAAAATAAATAAATCAGTCAATAAACAACTAGATTTAATTTCAAGTCCCTTTTTCGATTCTTTCCATTTTCATCACAGACTAAATTTAATAACAATTACATTAACCTTCACACTCAGAAACTATTAATAGATATTATTTGTTAAACATTTGACACTAATTAAGAATAGGTATATCTGCTAAAGGAACGAGTCTGTTGAAAAATAAAAATAGTGTTCTGTCAAATCATAATGGGTCAATATTATTCAAGAATGAATTTACAACAAAAAGTGAAGAAGAGTGTAGATTAAATATTAATTGCTTTAATATGTTATTATTCAAATCAAATAAGACATGGAAACATACCGACAAACCAAACACATTATTTTTATTTCCTATCTTATGTAATCATTTTCAAATGTTTTGTTGTTATTGTTATTTTAATGTTTCTTCCATATCCAGCCTTTTGATTATCTTTCAAATCATTTTTAAATGTGTTGTTGTAATATTTCTTCCGTTTACAGTCTTCTTCAATCATTTTCAAACGCTTTTTTTTGTTCTTGTTGTTATAATGTTTTTTTCTATTTCCAGTCTTATTCAATGGTTTTTAAATGTTCTGTTCTCATTGTTGTTTTAGTGTTTATTACATTTTCAGTCTTATTTAGTTGTTTTCAAATGTTCTGTTCCTATTATTGTTTTAATGTTTCTTCCATTTTCAGTCTTATTAATTGTTTTCAAATGTTTTTTAATGTTTCTAAACATGTCGCTACTGGTCTGGACAGAAATGTCTTTGCGAAGTCTCTATACACAGCTTTTAAAAAGGATAAAGCAAATGTTTATCCTAGAGCAATACTAAGGAAAGAAGTGAATATTTGCTTACAATAATATGTATTTGTCAAGTTGATTGTTCTGAATGGTATCTCAAGGAAACCGCTATGAAAATCTATTATCAATATAATATTGTCATGTTTTTTTTTTATTTCGTGTAAGCAGTGCTTGTATAATTATTTGTGTAACAATCTATTATAAGAGGTAATAAGTTTATTCATACGAAAAAAAAATTGATAAAATAAAAATAATAATTAAAAAAAACACAATGGTGTTCTTGTACCGACCCTTATGTATGGAAGCGAAGCATGGAACTGGCAAAAGAAGGATGAAAGGAGAATAAATTCAACAGAAATGATATCTTTTAAAAGAATGTGTGCATACTCTGTGTATGATAGAGTGTCGAATGAAAATATAAGAAGTGAATGCGGTGCGAATGATGGTGTTATGAACAAAATAATGAAAGGATCATTAATATGGTTTGGATATATGGAAAGAATGTATGAAGAAAAAATGGTAAAAAAAGTATACGTTAACGATGTAAATGGAACTAAAAATAGAGAAAGACCGAGGAAAACGTGGCACGATCAAATAAATCAAACATTGAATGTCGGCCACGTGAGGAGTACCGGCACCTCTAACCGGGAGTATAAAATGGCGTAATGAGTGAAGGAGAATTCGTTTTTATTAATCCCACATGTGTGACCAATTATTTCACGAACTTCTTTACGTTTCACGTGTGCGTGAGAGGAATATACGCTTATAAAATATCGAAATGGCCTTCGTGGCAAAATGGCAACAGCTATGACTGTTACGACGAAGAGTTTCCGACTTTTAATAAAAGCAGACACTAAAAAAGTACGAAAGAGCGGAGTTGGTTGGATGTAGGTGCCAAAATAAGCGGAGTGTCAGAAAGATGTCTCTCGTATGAGGATGACGCTGTCCTACTTGCAGACAACGAGCATAAACTACAATTCCTGGTGAATAGTATGTATGAGGTATGCATGCGAAATGATCTGATGATGAATGTTAATAAGTCCAAGGTAATAATTTTTCAAAAAGAAGAAGTCATGACATGCTGCAATTAAATGAGATCTCTCAGACGAATGTGTATGATAGTGTCGATTGAAAATATAAGAAGTGAATGCGGTGCGAATGATGGTGTTATGAACAAAATAATGAAAGGATCATTAAGATGGTTTGGACATATGTTAAGGATGTAAATGGAACCAAAAATAGAGGAAGACCGAGGAAAACGTGGCACGATCAAATAAATCAAATATTGAATGTCGGCCATGTGAGGAGTCAGAGATATCGACGCGCGTGCATGACACGACGTATGAATGTTGAGGAAGCGAGAGAAATATGTCAGGAAAGAAAAGTGTGGCACTCTATTCTTTCTGCCTACCGCTTCGGAGAGGCGGAGTGATGGTTGGTTAGTTACTTAAATCTTAAATAGTTTTTTTCCTATAATATATTTGCCTTTTTTTAATACAAGGTCATTTGTGCCCAACGACTGTATACAATCTGTTTTTTTAGCTATTATATTGATTCTCATGATAATTGAAAGGTCTATCTAAGATAATCTATCACTATTTTACACTAGACCTGTCAGAATCATACTGTCATCGTAAGAAATCATTCGGTGTGGCAGTCATTCGCCGTTCACTTTGCATTGAGAAATATTTATCTTTAAAATATTATAAACAATTTTTATGGATACTGAAACCTGTTGTGAACAATTCTTACCACAATTTTATATATCAGATTTATAATGTATGCGCAGTGAAGAGTGTAGAGTAGATAAGAGTCTGGAGATTTGAAGAGATTCTCGTACCACAGCTCACATCCCCTTATACTGCAATGTGGAGTGTTGTGCATTGATGTGGAGGAGTAGCATGGCGCATTACCCTTCGAAAAATCAGTTTTCCACTATTCATTGAATAACTTATAAGAAAAACAATATATAAAATCATAAGTTTAAAAAATATATGAAACTGCCAATGTGAAAATGTACGCAATAATCACTCATACGTTGAACAATTGTAATTTCTTCTTCTTCTTTCCGTGACCTGTCAGGTCTCCCCAACGTTGACTATCACCCTTGAGTAGGCCTCCCTGTCCTGGGCAGCTCGGAACAGCTCCTCCACGGTCTTCAGTCCTGTCCACTCTCGGATGTTCCTCAGCCAGGAAACCTGCCTTCTCGTCGACCCTCAATGTTACCCTCCAAGATCAGATGTAACAGTGGTTACTTTTCGCCTCTCAGAACATGGCTCAAGTAGGACACCTTACGGACTTCGATGTTCACTTGTTTAAATTCCCGTCATATATAGTATCTGTATTAATTTTTTAATATGAACAAATGTCCGTATGCATTTTGATATCTTGGGAAAATCCGTGTAAATCCGTCTTTCTGGGCCTACGTTTCGGAGATCGTGACAGTCTCTATATCCATCTTCAGAGTGGTTATATTATTATTATTATTATTATGTTGAATCGCTCTTTACATCATGACAGCATGAGCCAAATCGATGTAAAGGGTAAGTCAGCTATCTTAGTGATTCTCGTGACATGTGATAGGGAGCTAATCTATCTTCATTTTATTGTCACGTGAATTATACGCTAAACCAAAGATAGTGTGACAATTACACTGACGTCGCTGGGTATCGAACCCGGAACCTTCAGGGTAGCAGTCTGTGTACTAACCACTCGGCCACGAAGGTCGTCAAAATATAATTATAAGAGTTAAATAAACATTACCCACCACACATTTATAACCACCTTGAAGATAGAGACTGCAACGATCTCCAAAACGTCGGTCCAGAAAGACGAGCTACACAGATTTTCCCAATATCTCAAAATACATATTGCAACTAACCGTAAAAATCTACCCAATTATTTGAAGAAATTTCCATTGATGTAGGAAAAAAACGCAAATGTTTTCGATTTTCGTTCCTTAAACAATTTTCATACAAATCTTATATATGAAAATTGTAATATGTATTTGTGGTCATAATCATCATATCAAACATTTGATAATGCTTTAGAAGGACGAAACATGTCATTCCCATAACATATAATAAAACTTCTAGAAAACTGACGTTTTCATTCGTATTAATTAGTTCTATTTATCCTGATTAGCTTGTATTATACAATAGATTCAGTAACCCAATGGCAACACTCATAAGTTGAAATCCCCAACAATTCCTTTAAACCTCTATCTAAATACAAGTCTTGAAATACCGGTTGCGGATAAGATAGAGACACAGTGCGAATGAGGAAACATTTCACGTTAATGTTTATTAATCATAATTAGTGGGTTTATGTTCGCAACCAAACCACTGTCAAAATATTGAAACAAGAGCTCAAGTCTCATTAGCCAAGTTTGAGTTGCCGGGTTAAATTCATTAGGAAAACTTCATACCGGCGAGTGTACGAGTATTATAACATTCTGCCCTATCCGACTTCTTTATAATTTTTAAGTGCGGAACGCTGTACTCATTTAAGAGAAGACTTAACAATGATAAGCCCCACGAAACCAAATTATTCCAACGGAATGTCGGTCAGATTTAATAACTAGGAAGTATAATTGCATTCCCGGATAAACTTATTTATAGCCCGCAATTAAACTGCAAAATAATTCCGGAGTTCCATCTGAAATTCGGTTAATTTTAGCGAGACTGTGACTTAGCCAGCCGAGGAACGAACAGGCTAAACTTTAATGCAATCGCTTACTAATATTGTTACCGGTAGGTTGATTTTGAATTACGTTGAGCGTGTTATTCGAGCTGCAAATAATTTCAGGCGAAGTATATAATGCGTAGTGTGAGCACACTTTGTGTGGAACATGTATTTCTAAAGTATCTCATAAGTATATATTATCAAATAGTTAATGTTACATATAATATAATATAATATATACTTACTAACTAACTAACCATCACGCCGTCTCCCCGAAAGGGTAGGCAGAAAGAATGGACTGTCACACTTTTAGATGCGGTACTCCATCCTTCTCTTTTCGCCCCGCGGGAGACGCGGTGTGATGGGTTGCGAACCTCATCGCCACCAAAAGGCATCTCCCGCGCACACTTCGATCTTCCAACATCCACAAAATAAATCTAAAACAAATAATATAAAATACAATGATATAAAATAAAATAACAAAATAAAAATAATTTATTACAAAATGTTATTTTTAGATGGTGCACATTTGTCTATTTAATTTATGTTCCACGAATCCACCGTTTTTTTTAATTTAGCACATAATGTAATAACACATAATGTTTTTCCGATGTTGCACATGTTGACATGGACGATCCGGACATTTGTGTTTATTTAATTTATGTTACACGTATATACCGTTTTTTTTAATTAACTGTAATTAGGCACTTAACCAGCAAGAACTAAAAAATAATATTGAAGAAATTATTCAAATTGTCATTGGAACAAATGAAAAAAATATTTTTACACCTGTCAAAATTCTTTATAAAAACGATAAAACTAATATAATTTTAACAGCAAAACAATACAAACGTATTACGTGTCACAAATAACTATTACAAAGTGCGGCAACAGTTAAATTGACCAAAACAATTCACTTATACACGAAATATCTCCAAATTTACAGGAGCACCACATGAACTAAACCAAATTTTCAAAATCAGAAACACCAATCATCTCATAAGTATATATTATCAAATAGTTAATGTAACATATAATATAATATATAATATATACTATATCATACATAATGTGCCGTATACGATTAACTATCATTTGTCATATAATTACGCTCGTAATTTGTCAGTGGTTAAGCTATTGGGCAATAAATTATAACATGATACAATATAGTTCTGACCTGGCTTAGTCAGATTACAGTTGCTTAAATTAACCTAATTTAGACGTAGGCAACAAAACCGGTCGGTACTATAGGAAGAATTAATATCTTCTTGCGATCACTGCAGCAAATGCATCTTTGTCCTGCGCCACTTGGAACAGGTTCTGAACTCTTGTCATTCCTATCCATTCTTTGATGTTCCGCAGCCAGGACAGCTGCCTTCTACCAACTCCCCGACGCACCTCCACTTTACCCATTAATATCAATCGAAGGATGTGGTATTTTACTCTCCTTAGCACATGACCTTAATATGAGACCTTTCACACTCGACAACAGCTCTCTAATTAATATAACTGAAATAATTCTTAACTCATAAAAAATAATAATAAATCCACCTTATCAATTTATTAAAACTCTACATAATATAGTGAATACGAATGAAAACGTCTGTTTTTAAGAAATTTTATTTTATTTAAGTATGTATATGTTATACTTTATCAATTTTATTGAACATTAGCAAAGCGCAACACGTCATCCCCAAAAGATAAAATAAACATCTAGAAATTTTAAGTTTTCATTCATATTAATTAAATACATATTAGTTACTCGTAATACAGATTAGTTACTAATTGTGCGCGGGAGATGCCTATTGGTGGCGATGAGGTTCCCAACCCACCCATCACACCGCGTGTCCCGCGGGGGCGAAAAGAGAAGGATGGAGTGCCGCATAGGTTAAAGTGTGGCAGTCCATTATTTCTGTCAACACCTTCGGAAAGACGGCGTGATGATTAGTTAGCTAGTTTTTAATACAGATATCTTATATCATTATTCAAGCAACGATAGCTTCTTTGGATATTTCTATTTTAATAAAGCTTTCTCGCTACGAGGGTTGTTATCTTTGCTTTATAATTCGAGATAATCAAATGATTTAAGTGAAATCTCTTGATGGAAGTTCATTTTAAATAATAATTAAATAAAACGATGTTTTTTTAATTACTTCCACTTTTGTCTTTATTTCGACAGCGACCGGTTTCGCCAGGCTCGCTGGCATCGACAGACTGGTGACACTATTGTAAACTTAGTCCTTTATAAACATACAGATAAGGGGTGGTAAACATGATTCAATATAAAAAAAATAATCTTCAAATATTTATGTAAAATTTACTGAATTTAACATTTTATTGAATTTGAATTTTTGTCGAAATAAAGACAAAAGTGAAAGTAGTTAAAAAACATTTATAAGTCGTATCAAGTTTTCGTATCCCTTAAATATTTTCCCAATGTTTTGACAAAGCAAAGCAAAATAACTTTACGTCTCAATTTTATTGAATAATTGTTGGATCTACTAGTGTCTCGTGGTGACCTTTTCAACAATTTTTTCGTAGATTTTTGAAGATTAGATGTTTAGTGTAAAATTTGTGTATCTTATATGATTAGTAAAGGTTGTTTGGTTGCATACACCGGCTGTTCCTAACTCAAAAACAAACCCTTAGCTGTCTCTTTAAAAATCATACGAACTTACAAAATTCTCAGAAACAGTGAGCGTCGCTAGATTAAGCCATCAGTTCTGTAATCTGATCAGCTGTTACGTCGAGTTTCTCATCCTTTCACGTTTCCGCAAACAATGAAATAGCTGAACGGTTCCAAAAAATGTCGTTGTGTTCCTTTTGTATAGAACGATTTTATTAACACGATTTTATAGATGCTTCTCAGTACGCCTTCAATAAAACAACTTCTAAATTGGCGCCTATATATTGCGTCCCGGCACCTAAGCATGGAGGCAGTGGTGCTTCGTGGAAATTTTTGAGAATTGAATATGTTAAATCTGATGAATAATTATTATTCATATTATTAAATATTCATGAATCAAGAAGTCGATTTTTCCTGTGTTCATTCATCTGGCGTATTTCGCAGATATGATTAATTTTATTATTGCGAGATCTATAACAAAAATCAATAGAGCAAAATAGATAGTGAGATAGATTTCAGGCAATCTACGTTTCGAACTATACACTTATCAATAAAATGCAGATTAATTAAACTCAACAATAGTTATCGCTTAAACTTCAGGCTGGAGACCAGAATTTCGTGGACGCAGATCCTTTCACCCAGAATATGCTCCCTGTATCAGAAACATGCATTGACAATCCGACTATGTTTAAATATATTTAAAAAAAACGTGCTTAAAATATCTACAATTTTTTTAAATAATCTGAAGCTTTTGTCAAATGCAGCTTCCATTATTGTATATTTTTTGTTGTATACCTATTTAGTATTTTCTCCAAAGGGTTGCTCCTCCTGTGAGGTAGATTCCCAGCTGTCCATCCATCTTTTAGGAGGTCTTCCACGAAAACAAGTCCCGTGAGGCTGATTATATAGTGTAATATAATTCTAGTGGTGTCCAGTTTGGACATGACCGTACCAGTTCCTTCTTCGTTGTCTACTCCATCTTATATTATCATCAACCTCACATCTCTCTCTAATTATGGTGTTCCTCGCGCGATCTCTCAGTGTCTTACCTGCTATCGTTTTCAGTGTCTTCATCAGTCCTCAAAACTTGTTTGGTCCTGATTTTGTCTACCCTTATTATATAATACTGTGAAAACGCTCCTGAAATAAGTTACTCAAGAAAACGGGGCTTTACTGAATAGCCGAATTATATATTTTTATTTTATATTTATTTTGCATCCACCCCAATTGCGCAAATGGAATATCACGGGCTCCCACTGGACCTACTCATGTATGTATTTGGCAATAAAATTGACACATAAATCAGATGGCTAGAAAAACATATTCATGTGTCGTGGTCCTTACAACTTCCACCCCAACGATATCCCGCAGTGCTTCCATATTGTTAAAAGGGAAATCATTTTTTTAAACATTTAATTTTTGAACGTATAAAGTATGAAATCACTAGAGTGGTCAAATCTCGTTAGTCACGATGTCACTCTCGTATCAATTATTAATCTCTCCACTATTTATTTTATTTTTTTAACAAATAATGAATCCCCTGTTTCTTTTTAAATAAAAGAAACTGTTTAATTCATTAACATTGACATAATTCATATATTTTATTTTATATAATATTTTTGGTATAAGGTCTTTGAGACTGAAATTGATAAATAATTCGTATTTGTTAATCTGAATAAAAAAGCACATTACGTATTCATACCATACACCGTTCTGCTGTATGTTTAATACGTTATTTTATTCACCGATTTTGTATTTAATAAAAATGTTTAAATTATATTTAAATATGTAAAACAAATATATATTTACAAAATAATAAATAAATAAAAATAGGATTAATTATAACATTTTGATTATTCCCAGTCTATTATTTCCATATTCTATTTGGGGCAGCTATGATGTAAATATTAACTTAAATCAAATCATCATTATCTTTAATTGAAAAAAAAATATTAAATATTAAAAATTAAAACACGAAAGTACACACGAATAGCGTGCTAACAAAAAACACGTTTATTTTTAAATGTGTAATGTGATAACAATAATTACTTAAAGAGGAAATCGTTTTTTTTTTTCATTTGTCACAGTCTTGAAGGAACATGACGATATTTCCGAATATTTCTTATATTTATATAAGAGAACAAAAGACACTCGGCCGGCTTTATGATAGCGACCGGAAGTCGGGAAGATGGCGGCGGGCGCCACGCCGGAAGCTCTCCAGCTTTCTTCTCCCAAATTGATAACTTTTCAACTAGTTCTTTGTCGCGGGAGGAGTATTCCCAAGAGACATTTCGCTGGCCCCAAAGCATAAAAGAGTAACTTGCTAATTAAATGCTTTTTATTTAACATAAGAAATTTTCAATCTATATCCATTTTATCAAAATCTAAACACAATGTAATTATTTCATGTATATGTTTTATTGATTTAAATGTAATGACGCTTTGAATAGATTGTTTTTCAATGAGTTTTATAGTAAGATAAATAAATAATATAAATATGTATGTAAAAAAGAAATAGAAGAGTAACGGCAATTCCGAATTAAGTCTATTTATTTTAATTTTCGCAACTTTTTAATCACATATTTGTATATTATATTTAATTTTTTTGTTTTCAAGTATCATTTAAATTAAATATATTGGTTTTTGGGGTACTAAATAAATGTCTTTTTTTAATATTATTATAGATCTATATTTATTCAATACTAATATTTTATTCATAATTCGATCTAGTTACTCTGGATATAAATTATATAAATAATCACAATTGCGAATCAATAAGGCCCTCAGACTCAAACTTCTTCAGCTTATTCCCGTCCACTCCTGGACAAAGGCCTTCTGCATTCGGTTCTATGTCACTCTGTCTTGTGCAGACTGCATCCAGGTTATTCCGACGTGTCTGTTCAGATCATCTTTCCACCGTAGTAGCGGTCGCCCTACACTTTTTTTTGCCGTCCACGGTCTCCAAGTCAGCAGTCTTCTTGTTCATTTTTCGTCTGAGCTTCTGGGTACGGGACATGCCCATTGCCATTTTAGAGTAGCAACCCGGTGATTCTGTCTCTTAGGTTTATTCCTAACAGGGCTCTTTGAGTCACTCGTAGTTTCTCAGCACTTTGTTTGGACAGATTCAATAAACATTCAAAATTCTGCGTGAGACTTTACAAAAAAGTTTCATTCAAGTAAATTGTTTGAACAGAGTTACTTCCCTGTTCCTTGTAGACACCGATTTGTTCTCCGGGTAGTTACAATAAAGGGTCGGGGCACTCATTATGCCCGTATTTAAATGTCTCCCGCTGCCAAAAGTGACCGTAAAAATATTTTCGCTAAAGACTGCCGACAAATGAAAATGGATATTGCTCCTTCTAGATCTGAATTAAGAATTCTCTTTCTTATTGGGGAAGGGGGGCGGGAGACTTTAGGAAAATAGTCGACACATTTCATTATTTCTCTTTTTGTTTTGCATCTGTCTACAAATATTTTTGGCTAACGTATCAGATATTTTTAACACATTTTTAAATGCACTTGCAAACTTTTTTTGATAACTTTTAAATAAGAGAACTAATTAATAATAACAAATTGAATAATAAATGCAACAGAAATGAGATCTCTAAGACGAATATGTGGTAAATCTGTATATGATAGAGTGTCAAATGCAAGTATAAGAAGAATTCGGTGCGAATGAAAGTGTTATGAACAAAATAACGAAAGGGTCGTTAAGATGGTTTGGACACATGGAAACAATGATTGAAGACAGAATGGTGAAGAAGGTATATGTAAACGACGTGAACGGAGCTAGAAATAGAGAAGGACCGTGGAAAACGTGGCACGATCTAATCAACCAAATATTAAATATCGGTCACGTGAGGAGTCGGTGTAATCGATGTACGCGCATGACAAGATGTATGAATGTAGAGGAAGCGAGAGAAGTATGTCAGGACAGAATAGTGTGGCGTTCTATTATTTCTGCCTACCCCTTCGGGGAGACAGCGTGATGGTTAGTTAGTTAGTTTTTACCCAATCGGGTTTTTCAAAGAAAATGGTTTTAGGAAAAATATTTTACTTTACTTGAATAAGAGAATTAAAGAGGCTTGAATACCTGAAGAAGGCGCTATTCATATGAATTTAGAATTTCCCAGCATGCAAGGAATAATGAAAAATCCACGTAATATCTTCTCGCGGAATAAAAAAGGAAACTTTCAACTTTTTTGTAATTTAATAAATCTCCTACAGTGTAGGGTTAGGTTGGTACATTTTTTTAAGTAGAAATATTTATAAATATATTTTTTCTTTTATGAATTACCGTTTAACGAGTGATTACCGCCTGTTTGTTGCATGGTTGTTCACTCGCAATAACCAACATGACCACACTCTGGAATAGAGTAATGCCGTGGAATTCTATAATAGTGAATTCCTTATAACAAACTAAAATTCATTTTATATGTGTTGCAAGCACATAATATTATTGCATTGTTTGAAACGAAATCGTTTTTTAGATGTGGTATTTTTCTCCCTTATATGAAACATTTTTAACTTTCACACTCGACAAAAGCTCTCAATTTTGGCTCTGGTTCTCTGTAGAACGTCTGCATTACTGACCCTATCGGTCCACGGTATACGGAGCATTCTGCGGTATATCCACATCTAAAACGCTTCTAACCGGTTCATTACATTCACTTTCGGAGTCCAGGTTTCACAGCCATGTAATAGAACAGATCATATATAACATGTAATCATTATTTGTCGGAGTTTCAAGTTAAGATTATCGTTGCAAAATAATGTTCTCATTTTATTGAATGCAGCTCGTGCAACTTCAATTCTGCATTTTATTTCAATGTTTGGGTCAAGCGCTTTAGTGATAATGCTGCTAAGCTATTTAAATTGGTCGACCATTTTAACATTCGCACTATTCAGTTGCAGAGTGGATAAAGAATAGTTAAGTAGCCCAAATATCATCCATTTAGTCTTCTTAACGTTGAGTTTCAAGCCCAGATCCTTTCCTTCTATATCAATTTTATTTAGGAGTTCGTGAAGTTCGAGTATACTATCAGCTAAAATAACTGTGTCATCAGCATACCTGATGTTATTAACAATAACCCCATGAACCTTAACTCCCAGGCGGGAGTTTTCAATACATTGGAATAGTTGATTGGAATACAAGTTAAACAATAGAGGTGACAAAATGCAGCCTTGTCGAACTTCTCTGCGAATAGCTATTTCGTCTGTACTCTCATTTCCATATCTAATCTCCGCAGTTTGATACCAGTAGAGATTCTTAATAAAGTTTTGGTCCTTAGAATCAATATTGCAGGCCTTGAGCATTTTCATCAGTTCTGTGTGTCTCACAAATGTTTTCGTAGTCGATGAAACATGCAAAAACTATACTTATAATATACTTCATAATTTTAAAATAATTGTGTACATTGTGTCCTAAGAATTAGTTATTTATTCTTCAAAAATACTCTCTGCGATTATGAATTTTATTTTCTTGTAATTAAAATGAATACAGAAAAGACTAAGAAAAGCACGATGCTGTTAATGGGTTAAATTTCACGTGGGTTAAGTTAGATTAGGATCGCTAGAATTTTAAAGTTGTACCCTATTCCATGACCATAGTCCGGAAAGCGCGGGAACTGGCGAGAGCTGGCGGGAACTGAGAGCGGCCGCCATGTTCACTCTCCGCCCGATACCGTGATTTGTGGATGGACTTAATGGTGCGAAAGTGATTCGGGCGCTGCAAAGGCGGGGAAATAAAAAAATCCAACTCGCTGAACCGGAGGAGGTAATACAATAACGCTTCTTATAATCCAAGGCTAAATGAACTCCTTTCAGGGGATACGGCGCGAGTGATTCTGATGCTTTCCTTGCCTCGTGCCGCGCTCAAAATGGCGGCAGATTAAAGCGGTGCTGGCGCTAGTGTCGTGACAAAAAAAAAGTACGAATTCAGTTGTCAACGTCCACGTTTTAGGCACCTACAACAATAATATGTTTTTAGATAATATATATTATTTAACATAATCGAATCATTTAAAAAGAATTTACTCTTTCTGTATCAATTATAAATATTTTGTGTTAATTTATATTATTGTAAACAAATCATCACTATATCATTTCTTTCCGATAAGTTTTTCAATGATCAATGTTTTTTCTAATGTTCAATCCACCGCCATCCAACAATATATTGTTTTTCGAATTGCTATCTAGTTTCGATACTAATCATAACCTCATCAGGAAAAATGTAAAATAATATTGAAAATCATAATATATCCTGAAAAATGAAGGTAATTATTCAATTTCGTTTTAAGAAATCTGATGTTTTTACTCAAAGCTTATCTGAAATATACAGTTTTATTTTAAAATGTGATAGAAACACTAGAAAATCTCGAATTCAATTTTGTTTAAACTTATGGTTATAAATTCAGTATACTCGTATATAAATAAATATTACTGTTAAAATTTAAAACACTGTTATAATATCACAATTCCTTTTTATTCACTCCAAGTGTCGCGACAGCTGTTTCGCCAACCGAAGTTGGCATCATCAGGTGTTACAATAAACACCTAATAAATTTATTGTAACACCGATATTATAACAGTGTTTTAAATTTTAACAGTAATAATGTTGAAGTATCATAATGTTTCGGCCAAAATAATGCCAATTCGGCCATATCAACAAAAAAGTATTCCGATTTTTTAATTAATCATAGACTGTTTATATCGTTCTCTCGATGATGAAGGTGTAAGCCTTTGAAACATGTCGAAAAAAATAAACTCAAAAGTAGAAAAAACAGTGTTTTAATTATTAAAAAAAGCATCTAAATGAAATTCCACAGTGTTGACGCCTTAAGTTTATTAAAAAAATATATTCCTATTCGATGCTTTAAAACAATTCTCACACAACTTCGATATCCTGTCCCTAAAGACCCGTTACGCTAGTAGCAAAAGCAAAAGCAGACACCCAACTATTGTAATTTTTATCTCGAATTGAATATCTCAAACATATTTTCTAGTCATACTGAAATGGAAGCGGGGCTAATGGTTTTTTTTTCATATGAAAATGTGATTATTTTTCAAAACTTTCGGTTTGGACATATTTCCCTTCCTTTAAATTATTTGCCAAAGAATGAGCACATTTGGTCGGCAAAGACTTCGATCAGAAGGTGTAACTCAATTTTTTAGGAACGTAGGAATTTCATGGGATTTTTTTTTGTCAACAATAATTTTTATTGTCATGAATATTTTTAATACAATTATTTTTCGTGCTGATTATACTATTATTTATGTAGATATACTTCATGAATTTTTCGTTATGTCAATAATCAATTTTCACGTGATATATAACTTCTTCTCCTACTTCATTATCCTTCATAGATCATGTGATCTATTCTCATGGGATTTCAATCTTGATCTTGCAATGAAGCCGTCCAACTTTCTGTTCATTAATTGGTAGTCGTCCTGGTGAACAATTGCCATCTCGAGTCTTGTGCATCAGCATCTTAGGAATCCTCGCTAAATGCATCATCTCAACGTGATCTCTCCAGAATCATCTTTTCTGACTTTTCCATCTTTAAAAAAAAAAAAAATGTTGGTTTTATAGATGTTATGTTAAATTTAATGTAAGTGACATGTTTGGTGTTGCTAGAGCATTATTAAATATTTGGCAATACTCCGGCAAGGAAAAATATTTCCACCTTCATTGTAATAAAATAAAACATCTAGGAAATTGACGTTTAGTCTTCTCTTCTTCTTCTTCCTTGTTGTAGACCTATGTGGTCTCTTCTCCAAAGTTTTGCTCCTCCTATGAGGTAGACTCCCAGCTATCCTTCTATATTTTAGGAGGTCTTCTACGAGGACGAGTCCATGAGGCTGATTATGTAGTATAAAATAGGGGAGTCTGGTGGTGCCAATTCTTTTAACATGACCGTACCAGTCACTTTTTCGCTGTCGGTTCCATCTTATAATATTCTGAACCTCACATATATCTCTTTAGTCACTATATAAAATATCCTGTATTGAATTTTCATCACTCGTTCAACCAATGTTAACAAAAAAATTATACTATCACTGTGCATATGATTTATTCTTTCACTGCATTGTAGTAACATTACATATAATTTTCAATTATTTTAATACAACCAAAATCCTTTCACCACATAAATTTAGTAAATTAAAATTTATTTATCAAATACCAAATTTAATTATGTATAATATTTATATAATTATATAAAATTATTAAATATAATAATTTTTTTTTTAAATATTCTTTCGTGTGTCGCGTTTTTTTCAATGATTTTTTTTGTACATATGCAAGTATTATACATAAAGATGTTTTTCAATAAGGCCAATTACGTATTATCAGATATATTTCATTAATGTTTAGAGTAGAAATAAAAACTAAAAGGAATGAAAATAAACAAATCTATAAAAAATACACCAGCAAGATGTTAAATAAGCAATTATTGTTTTGTATGTTTTTATTTATTAATATTTCTTTTTATCGTTATTCTCTCTTTAATATAATGTTAAAATAAACGTATTAAATACAATTAAATTATGCCCCATCCATTTTTCTAAAGTCGCCTGCGTTCAGATAATTAGGTTGCCATTTGTAAAAGTAAAGGTTAGTCTACGCAAAATTAAATTTTGTGTAAGCCTATCAATGTGAATGATTTGAATCTCATGTTATTTTTTTTAATAAACTGATTTTAAAAGTTTTTTTCTCGACCCTGCCCGTTTACAAAATCTAAATATATTAAAGATATCTCATACACAATACCCATACTTATAATGAACCGTGGAGGGTATAATAGGCTTCCGTATTATTCTTTGTTCTGCCGTAAACTACTTCATATAAATGAGAAATAATAAACGTATTTTAAGGTTTTGGGAGTTTATGCGAGAATAGGAGCAGGAATCCGAAATTGTTCTGCATTCCGCAGTGACGGTTGTAACTTTTTTTGGAAGACATCAAAATAAGTGTATATTAAATAATCATCATTACTAACTTACTAACGAAAACCAACTAACTAGGAAAGCATGGCATGACCAAAATAATAAATTACAAAAAGGCGGCCACATTCGATTTCGGAAAAATCGACCAACGTGCATGTTACGATGTATGAATTTGGAGGAAGCAAGAGAGGTGTATCAGGACAGAACGGTATGGCGATCAATCCTCTCTGCCTACATTTCTGGGGAATCGGCGTGATAGTTAGTTAATTAATGAGTTCTACTAGAAATTTTGAGTCGTTTTTTGTGGTCTTAAAACTATTTTTGATTAAACGCTTCGTTTAGGTAACTGGTCACTTAACATAATCATTTAATTTATTTATAATTTTATTAATTTAAGATAAACTAGAGGTGTTAGCATTGTAAAATTCCATAATGACGATTTTTTATTAATTATTTACCACTTTTTAGTTTATTATTCTTGAAATGTTATTAAGGCTGACACATTCATCATCGGGAGAACGATATAAGTAAGTCTTCGAAACGTGTCGAGAAAAACAATATCAAAAGTGGAAAAATTAAATTCATAAAAAATATATTGTCGTTATAATATTTTGTGGTAATACGATTAACATACTCGTATTATCTAAAAGGCAAGATATTTTCCATATATACGCCTATCAGTTCCACAAAAGAATCGTTATAATCTAAGCAATATTTTTTTTAAATCTGTGTTAAAAAAAAGTTTCGTGTATTTGTTTAAAAAAAATATCAATCGTTCAACTTATTGAAAATTAAGATATTAACACTGTGGAATTCCATATTAATCTACTTTGGGAATTAATTACGCATTGTTAAGACCACTTTTTTTATAACAAATAGCCCAACTTAATTTTTAATTTTGAATTTTTGTATCGAATTTTAAATGCGTTTTTTTATTAGTCTTTCTTTGTTTAGTTTTTGTTATATTTTTTACATCTGAAGATGGAGGTATCCTCTGAAACATGTCGTTTATTTTAATGTTTTTTTTATTAAAAAAGTGGTCTAAATTTTTTTTTATTAATTTCCAAAGTAGATAAATCATTCAGTTAATTTATATACATAAAATCAATGTTTTAAGTAAAAAAAAATTCGTGAAAATATTGCACGCCACTGATCTTACGTAGCGAGCACTATAAACATGGCTTACCAGTGCGGCTCAGGTCTTTTTAATAAGAATCTCGCCTAAATTTACTTTCAACAAACAAACAAACAAACGAAATGAAAACCTAGCTTCTACAACCTCCAGGTTACTGTAGTATCCACATAAAAATAAATTATTGGTTATGAAAAATTTTGAAACTTGTTAGATTAATAATTTATATGTGTTTTTGATTTTTTATCATCGTATTCATCAACATCACAGTTTTATAGAGAAGAGTGAAACTTGACTCCCTTTCACAACTTATTCACTAAAAATTTCTTGGTAATATGTTCTCAAACACAATTAATTTAAAACATAATTTTAATTACCCAAGACGTCTATGCTTCATTAAAATTCTATTAATTTGATCGATTCATTGGTTTTGTAATATTTATCATGTAATGTTAATTATGACGACTTTCTTTGCTGAGTGGCAATAGCTATGACTGCCACACCTAAGGTCTCGGGTTCGATTCCAGGCGATGACAGTGTGATTGTCACATTGTTATTAGTCTGTAGTAGAATTCACGTAACAATAAAATAGCTAATTTTTTTTATTCCTATCACATGTCATGAGAATCAGGAGCTAAACAGTTGTGTGCAGTAATTTAGTTCAAATAACCTGCTATATATAAATGTAGAAAACACAGAGAAACTACTACATTAAAGGCCCAAGTGGTATCAGAAGAACCAGCAAAAATGTTACACTTTGCTGCAAACCAATCTCTTGGATTGAAACAAGCGAAGAAGAAAAAAGTTTATTTATTTATTTTTACTTATTATAAATAAATAAAATTACGACATTCAATATCGAATGTCGGCCATGTGATGAGTCAGAAAAATCGACGCGCGTGCATGACACGATGTATGAATGTTGAGGAATCAAGAGAAATATGTTAGGAAAGAAAAGTGTGGCAGTCCATTCTTTCTGCCTACTCCTTCTGGGAGACGGCGTGATGGTTAGTTAGTTTTTTTTTTAAATAAAATTACGATTTTCATTGTTTAAACAGCGTACTGATTTTTCCCAAATTCTGACAATTATCTTTTTGTCGATATAAAATTTCAATTCCTTTTAAACCATCCGCGTTATTTGAGAGTAAGTATAAATCCAGAGCGCTCACAGCTTTCAGAGAGCGGAACAAAATTTCTAAGATGTCGAGATTAATCTTTTAGCCGGTATTAAAATAATTTTTGCCGCATTAACTGTGGAAGACGTCTTCGAGATTAAAGGTTCCGAGATGAATGAAAGTCTTGTTAGATGAATAATTTATTCCGAAATTTTACAGTCAGCATAGAGATCGAATAATATCGATATTATAAAATTAAAATAATGTACATTCGATTGTTCAACAGTTTGTTTTAACAATTAAACGCCACGTAGAACGACCGTCTTAAGACATTTCAAATAAAATCAAATCAAATCAAATCAGTTTATTATCTCAACAAGGCACATATTGAGTACAGGTTAAAAAAAAAATTTTTTTTAATAAGGATTAATTGTATCTCAATAGAGACGAAGACGTAAATTGTTTTCTGGGAACAGAATATGGTGGCCGAGGCGCTTACAGAACTTACGAACTGTCATTGGTTGGGTTGAGCGATCGCTTTATGTTTAACAACATTCCCCATTCCGCCCTTCTTACGACCACCACGTCTGACAAAAAAATAATTTATCCGCGATGGGTAAAATCCAATATTTGTCTACAAGAATTTGTATACATTCAAAATGAATTGTAAAAAAATATACATAAACTTTGGTAAGAAGCCAATACTTGGTAGTTTGACATATTTAAAAATGGAATGAACGCTTTTTTTTAATATTTTACCCTTATAGTGCGGCTGACATTTGAGGCCGCCAGGGCAAGAGTGGTCTAACCCCAAATTTAGACAATGGAGATAAATGCGATTGAAAATTTGACGTTTTTTCCCCATTTTTTTTTAAAACTATATGGCTTAGGGTCTTCTTTAGTGATAAACCTTGTTTGTTTGGTGAATGTCTTTAGAATAGTATTTGAAATATTGAGAAATATAAAGTTTAAAGATATTTTTTGATGGTTACTTATAATAGACCACATTTGACTCCATATATTTAGATTTTTTTGTCAGAAAAAAAGAAGTATTTATGGCGATATCTATGTTTCCATTTGGAAATGGTGGTTAGATTAATTTTTCTTTTATAGTAGGTCACAAATAGGTGTGGGTTAGACCAGTAACTCAATTTTTTTTTAATGTTGCTTAGACCACTCTTGTCCTAGTGGCCTCATTTGCAGTCCAAATAATTGGTTTGGAACTGCGGCAGACTACATTTGCAGCTTATATTTAAATGTATCTCATAAACATTTGTACTTCTACTTCATACCTACTGGATTGTATGTAATATTACGATGAACTGGAACTAGCTGTCTGGTCTGTAAATGTAGCTAAACACACCGTTTTTTCAAAAACATTTTTTTTACTGCAAATGGGGATAAAACTTACTTACCATTACGAAATGTGTCCTGAAGGATGTATAGAAGATTAATTGAATAATTAATTAATTGATGTTAAATTATATATTATCTCTTCTATATTTCTCTCTTTCTCTTGTAAACATAATCCATCTTATTTAGCAGATGCTCCTAATTTATTCGAAAATATTTTATGCATGTGAAACGTATAATACTGATAATTATTCAGAAAAATATTTCAAATAGCGTAATTAAAGTGCTTATTTGAAAAGCGTGGCAAATGGTTCTCGGAATACCTTTAAAAAAAAACTCAATTGTGATGTCAAAAAATAGACACTGACGCCTTCGTTTCCCGTTTCTGTAATGAAAATGAACTTTGAACTGACGGGCTCTTCCGCCCCTACCCCCACTCTCACACCACCCCTACCCCTCAGCCTTCGCCGCAGCACCTGATTCTAGTTGCCTCCATACTCGGGACTGGTTTACCACGTGTTTATAATGTTCAGAACAATCAAAACTAAGGGTTCTATAAATACAATCCAAATCAAATTATTTACTTGTAAACTGAATTCAAGATCTTTGGTTTTAAAACAAACGAAACACGAAACAAAAATCGTTTCTTTTATTGTGTATTCTAATCGATTTTTTTTTCCAAACAATCTAGAATATTATGCATCGAAGATTTTAGTGGCCGAGTGGTAAATGCTTTGACTGCCACCTTTAAGGTCCCGGGTTCAATTTCCGGCGATAGCAGTGTGATTGTCACACTGTATTTGGTCTGGTGCAGAATTCACGTGACAATAAAATGGTGACAGGTTAGCTATCTATCACATACCACGATAATCAATATAATAATTATACTATTAACATCAATTTGGCACGCACTGTAATGATGTAACGAGCGATTCAACGAAATTTCTTCGTAGAAGTTCATTGTAAATAATGAAAATATTTTTTTTTTATTAAGAATGCCATCTTCTGGTGCCACCAGAAGATGGCATCGAGCTGCCGAAACCGGGCGAAGACGAAAATTAATAAGTAGATTTTACACTAAAAATAAACATAGAAAAATTCTTAATATTTTTTTTTTATTTTCATTATTTAATGTTAAAGCCTTATTGTTATCACATATAATGGGAATAACATGTTTCCTAACTAAGGAGTTATCAAATGTAATAAAATGAGGTCCCAGAATGTTGAAACATGTCACTTCCATAAAATAAATTAAAACTTTGAAATATCTAGTGAAAACAGACGAACTCATATTGTTTTAGGAACGATAAATAAATAAAATACACACATACATTAATAGTTATATTGTTTTAACACCACTTTATTGTATTTTCTAATATTATCGACCAGTTTCACTAGAAATCTGTTGTAGATATGTCAACCTAGCGATAGTAAACGTGTACCCATAATCCAGTAGTTTTATTATCGTGTTTAAAACCTATTATTTCATTTTAAGTGATAATATAGTATAGCGCTTGCATTAAATCGGAGCCCTTAATTTTAAATAAAGTATTTAGAGTGCCTTTGGGCGTTAAACATGTTCTAATACGTCCCTGGATCCCCACTCCTCAAATAAAGCAGAATTCGGCTGTGCACTTTGACGTGGCCAAGAGATTAGTTTCGCTGGAAAAGTTGGCTTTTGTTCCCCTTCTTCATTCCCTCTCCCGCCGCTGTTGGCCCAATGAAACAATCCGTTGCAAAGAATGAGTAAGTACACTTTCTTGCTTGTTGGAAGCTCTTTTTATAGGTTCTACAAGCTTACCTTTTCCAGTTTTATTCAAACCATAAAGTCATGATAATGTATTTTCATTTTTTTACATGCAGACACAACAACACTTCGCTATTTCTCTATTCGACAAAATGAAAACTTCTTTCTTTTGGGATTTTTTATATTTTAGTTTGAAATGACATGTTTCGCCCTTCTAAGGTATTATCAAATAAAATAAAAACATTTGATAATGCCTTAGAAGGGCGACACATGTCATTCCAAAATAAAATATAATAAAACTCCTAGAAGACCGACGTTTTCATTAATATTATATTTTTAATATGGAGTTTTACATCATTGTTCAAGAAACAATGCATACAGAATTAAACCATTACAATCAATGTCATTCAACGGAATAAACCCAACAATGTGTCTCCAAATACATAACGTTTATCAATGTAATCTATTCATGATTTCAAATTTTAATTGAATACATGTGCGGTAATTTCATGGTGATAATATTATCTATTGACGAGTGACATCTATCAGTCAGTAACTTTATTTATTTTCAATAGAAGAAGAGAATTTTTTTTTAACTATTCTCATTTAATAATAATAAACAATGGACTCACGGAATTTTACTTTCAGAGTTTTAAATACATCAAACAATCTCCAATGTTAGCAGAAAATTGTTCATTATTATAAAGAAGGAAGCGAGTCGGGTTCAGGCTGGAACCCAAGTCCCCTTGATCAACAGCTAAGTGATCTGTCCACCAAACCACCTCCCAAAAACCCTCCATTACTTTGACAAAAGCTTACAAACTTATCCTTGCATAACAAGTAATGCAAATGATTGGCATATTGCAATTTTTTAAATGTTTTCATGTATAATTTTGTTATGTAAATTACGAGGTTATATTTTTTTGAATATAAATTACTTAAACATGAAAATAACAAAGTCGTATATTATTCAAGGCAGTAAATGAATAATCTACTTTTTAGCGACCACTGTTGCACCTTTATTATTTCCTGAATAAAGATGCAATTGTGCAACACAAAGGTCTGCGGTAATAATTTGTACCACCCTTCCCCCGCAGGGGAAACTCGGGGCAGGGAGACACTGGGGCAAGATATCACGTGGGAACTGGGACATCTCCCTCATTGGGTAGGGTCGTAGGGAGGGAGTGATCGGGAAACGGGGCAAATTGATATATTGATGGGGCGGGAGTAATTTGAAATTTCTTTTCAATTGTCACACGACTGGGAACTTTCGCATTAGGAAGCAGTGCCAAATTAATTCTTATCCCATATTATTCGGACATGCCCTACTCTTAATTTCTTTATTTGAATTAATCAATTGACTTTCAATAAATCGTGTTTTTTATATAAAATTTTATCAAGTTTTTTGTAAAAAATACTTTTTTTATGAATCGTATTTTAAAGTTCGTTAGATTTTATATACGGACAATTGAAATAAAAAACTATGTACTTTAAAGAAGAAGTACACTAGTGTTAATTAACAGAAATGAACATAATGCCTTAGAAGGGCGAAACATGTCATTCCCATAAAATATAATAAATCTTCTAGAGAACTGACGTTTTCATTCGTATTAATTAGAAATGAAAACGTCTATTTTCTAGAAGTTTTATTCTGTTTTATGTGAATGACATGTTTCGCCTGTCCAAGGCGTTATCGAAAGGCGAAACATGTCATTCATCTAAAATATAATAAATCTAGTCCATTGTTCTGGCTGAAACACTATGGTACTTTAACATTATAAACTGTTAAAATAAAATAAACTTTATGTATCACATTTTTGTATCACAATTGTATTTTATTTTTATGTCAACATACGTTGACTAAACAGCTGCCCCGTTAAATAAAATACAATTGAGATACATAAAACTTTATTTTATTTTTTTAATTTATAATAAAACTACTACGAAGCAGGCTTTTTCATTCTTATTAATTATTTAATATTGAGTTTTACATCATTGTTCAAGAAACAATAAATACACTAGTGTTCTTTGTAGTACTAAAATAAAATCTACTTTTAATTTAATCCATTCAAAAGAAAATAAAATTCAACTCAATTTATATTGATGATAACGTTCATTTTCTAGAAGTTTAATTATATTTTATGGAAGTGACGTATTTCACATTGCTAGAGCACCATCAAAATTTGATATTGTTTACATTAAATATTCCAAGAGCAACGAGAAACATGTCACTTATATAAACCAGATATTTTAATCAATATTCAATATTAAGTATGGAGTTTACCATCATTTAAATAATTTAACTCACTTTACTTGTAAATTTGCTCGTGAGCTTTTAACACCGAACGCTTTCACTCTAATGCAGTTTAAAGCATTCGCAAAACGGCGAGGCGTAACGTTCCCTCATAAATAGTGTTACTTGGCAAAACCACAAAGATATTGACGTGTTCACGTGTTCAAAGCGCGTATGTTATTGTATTCTCGAAAATTTAAACATCACATTAAGCTGTGTTTTGTGGTTTTGAGTTATTTTTGATTTTAAGACGAAATTCGAAAATTTAAAGAAAAGCACAATGGAAATGCTTAACAAGTTCACACAAATACCTAGACCATTTGAGATTTTCTATTGATAGGTTTTGTATTACTACTTGTGAAATCAATAATGTATTTTTTATATATCATATAAAAACAGTAATTATACTTCACCTTTTTAACATTGTTTTCATCATAAGTGGAAAAACAGTAATATTAATTGATAAAAATAATAATTCTGTATTTTCTTTTAAATTCAAAATTTACCAAATTTATGATAGCAATATGTTGGAGCTTTTCCTTATTTTTCTTATTCATCTCCTATCAGGGGTTGGACAACATCGTGGTGATTTCTTCTATATTTGATACAACAGCTCTAAAGAGGAATGAAGTGCTGCAAGTATAACCATTCATGAAGGTTTTCTAGTCAGGATTTTTTTCTTTTCCGGACAATGCGTTTTCTGTAAATTTTACATTGGAAAATCAGTTGTAGCTCTTTGTTTTTATTGTTACTTTAAATACGTAATAAATTTTTAAGTAAACGGACATTTTAATCAAGTTGAAATATTCATATTGCTTAAATCGATATTTTAAGTATTCATAATGTAGAAAATTTTTGTAAAATCTATTCATGAAATCGATTTAAAAAATCAGTCATATTTCTTAATTTATACAATTAATTTATATAACCGAAGAGGAATTAAACTAAATATAAACATAAAAAATTTGAAAATAACATCTGTCTAAACTGATCATATTTGTAAACAATTTTATAATATGTATTGTAAATATCTTTATAATATCACTGAGGAAGGACCGGGTTGTCCGAAACATGTCTGAATTTTCATTTTTTTTTTAAATTTAGTGTTGTATACAAAGTATATAAAAAAGAAAATAAAACATCTACAACACAACGTCTGGCGAACATAGAAGAAATTTTTAAAAATATGTAAATTATTATATTTACAATGAACTTCTACCATGAAATTTCAAATAATAACTTTAATAACTTAATTAATGTTATATATTTATACATATGATACTAAAGCTAATGAGATGTATGATTTTTCTGAATTAATGACATTGTCAAATATACAAAGACTACAATTTATTGCTTAAAGAATGTATAAATTTAAATAATGATTTTAAAACTGTTATTTTTCTCAAAACTGTAGGTCCATTCTTTATCTTGTCGTTTAACGCATCTCGTGGATTGAATGAGAAGATGAAGTAAATTTCCACGTTTATTAAAAAACTTTTAATTCACTTGACCGAGTCCCGGCGAGAAGTCATTACTTACTTAACTCCAATCCGCAAGGCGGAGTTTTCTTTTCAAGTCCGGGAAAAGAATGTGTTTCAAGCAAAAGGAATTCAGGACGATGGAGACAATTCACCCACCCTAGAGGTGAAGGATGTTAAGTCCTCGTTTTGTAAATGATTCCACTTTCAATTTTAGCGAAAGTTTTTATGAATGAGTCCGTATTTATTTTTTATAATTCAAATAAATATAATATATAAAACTACATATTTATATTTGAGATGACAATGTATGATTTTATAAAGTTATATTATATTTTATGAAAGTGACATTCTCCATTCGGAAAGCCAACGTTTTGTCAATATTAAAATTATCAGTTTTTTTATTTATTAACATTCGAAAAACACACTTAACATATAGCCTGAGAGTTTCGAAATATTTTCTTTCTATAATTGAATAAAACTTGAAAGAATAAATCGTGCAGATGGAAGGTTAAGTATGATGGATTATTTGATGAAATAATTAAGAACCATTAATGAATTCTCACTCAATCACAATCATTACTAAAAAATCTGTTGATACATTATATATGAACTGCTTATTTTGGTAACATTTTTAATCCCTGCGTTGACTGTCGCTTGAGAGTAATTCATTCTTCTTCCTGATATCTTGGGAATGCTATTCAGGGTGGTTTATTCTAACTTCTCTGGATGATTTTCTGTTTTGTTGACTTCCAGCCTTATGACGTTAGAAATAAGGCATTTGTCTGCTCTCTATTTGCTATGACACGAATGGTAATGTCAGTAGTCATATTGGCCTAGGTTTGCAGGGTCTTTTAGACCACTCGCTGACGCTAGAGAGTTGACTTGATAGTGCTGATGTAATTGAAATATGGCATTTTACAACTTCCCGGCAAACCATACATTTTGATTATTATAAATAAAACGTGTTTATTTTGGCATACACTATAAAATAACAGGTTACCGATCTTCACCTTGAATATGACGATTTTATACATCGCTGTGAATCTGCAGGTAATGATTTATTCATTCTAGCTTCATATCACTAGCGGCTTTATTTATAACCGCACTTTGTGCGATTCCCTTTGTATTTTTTCAAGTTAAATTGGTTTATGGCCTGTAGAATAACAGACTGTTTTATTGAGAATTCATAGCTGTAGCAAAATGGTATCCAGAATCGGCGAGAAGTCGAAATTTTATTCAGATCAAGGGTCATTTGAAATGATTGATTGCGCATATGAATCTCACACCATTTTATTGTTTTTCTCATTGGTGACAAAAAGTACTGATTCTCATTTTTGCCTTTAAGTTAACTTATTTTCGGATATGATAATTCTTGACGACGAATGTATAATATTTATTAATTACATTTAAAATTCAAATAGAAATATAGGTATAATTTTGATTTTACAACATTTTGAATGTACACAAATACTTGTAGACGAATATTGGATTTCACCCATTGCGGGTTATCAATTCAAGAATTAATTGTATCTCAATAGAGACGAAGATGCAAATCGGAAACAGAATATGGTGATCGAGGTGTTTACAGGACTTATGACCTGTCATGGTTGGGTTAAGGTAATGTAAAAACGAAAACTGGTCCAAATTATAGCATATAAATTGAAGTGACATCTCCAGGCAATATCTAGCAATACGATAATGGCGGTAGCCTTTCACATTGCGTTAAAAAGATCTTCTGCTTAAAATCCAATCTTCATAGATGGCGCTAGTGTGTAGATTGAAACTACCATGTAAATGGTGGTGTTACAGATTAACGTATATACAACTTCCAAAAAATTATCAGACATGGTGGTCATAAGAAAAGGTGGAATGGGGATTGTTGTATTACATAAAACGTGCGCTTAACCCAACCATTGACAGGTCATAAGTCATGTAAACACCTCGATCACCATATTCTGTTTCCAATTTGCATCTTCCTCTCTATTGAGATACAATTAATAATTTTCATTATTTACAAATTATACCTAGCGACTTTTAAACTAACTCTGATGTGCTTATTCCCAGCTCTATCCAGCATCGTAACCCCGGCGGTCCACCTCAGCATCTTCATTTCTGCTACGTGTAGCCTCTGTTCTTCTTGTCGCTTTGCGGCCCAGCATTCTGATCCGTAGAGCATAGCAGGTCTTACGTTGGTTCGGTAAACCTTTCATTTTATTTGCATGGATACTTTGCTGTTGCAAAGTACTCCTGAAATCCTACGTTTATTCTACGCTCTTCATCATTTTCAATCGTGCCATCATTGGTAAAAATAGAGCCGAGATATCTGAAGTTGTCCACCTTTTTTAATGGGATACCTATCAGGTAGATGTTTGTAGGTTGGGTCCCGGCTCGTGAAAAATTGCAAATCATATGCTTCGTTTTGGTTCTGCTGATTCGAAGCCCATTTTTTTCTAAACATATTTGCCATTGGTCTAGTGAGTTTTGCAGTTCCACGCTGGACTCGCTTACCTGGACCAGGTCTTCCGCGTTTAGCACGTTCCACGGGACTGGCTTTTGGATACCTGCTGTGAAGTTGTCCATGACCAGATTAAATAGAAGTGGGCTCAGAGCTGATCCCTGGTGCACTCCTACATTTTCAACAAAAGGGGGGCCTGTGCCAGCTGGACTGCACACCTATGTGGTTAGAGCTTTGTACATCTCTCTAATCAAATCCACAAAGATTTCGAGAATTTTCTGAGCCTTGTTGGATTGTCACACCAATTCTCTGGAAATCCTATCAATGGCTTTTTTTAGGTCGATAAAGACCACGTGTAGATTTTGGTGTCTTTATTGTTTTTAATAATTAACGGACATTAAATTAGATTTTATTTTAACATATTTAAAAAATACATAATAAAAATAATTTTTCATCTCGTATCATTAGTAGTTACACCAGGGTGCATTATAATTACAAACATTGAAATATGATTAAAGGAGTTCCAATGTATAGTACTTTTTTGAAAAGCAAGTTTTTACAATAATTACTTATCAGACATGTTTATTCAAATGAAGATAATTAAAAAAAATATATGTATTTAAATAAAGTATGTACAGGTATGACGACCTTCGTGGCCGACTGAAAAGTGCATTGACTGCCACCCGAAGGTTCCGGGTTCGATTCCCGGCGAGGGCAGTGTAATTGTTACTGTCATTGGTCTGATGTAGAATTCACGTGACAATAAAATGGCGATAAATTAGCTACCTATCACATGTCACGAGAATCACTATGATGTAAAGAGCGATTCAACAAAATAATAAATAATAATAATAAAATGCATCTAAATGCAAGCTATGCAATTATGTAGACATTTATAAATATTTTTTCCAACAATAACAACAACAAACCATCACGTCGTTTCCCCGGATTGGTAAGCAGAGAGAATGGACCGCCACACTACTCATTCCTAACATCAGGCTATTGATATCTAGATTCCTCCACATTCATACAGCGAGTCATATACGCAAGTCGATTCTTCTGACTTCTAGCATGGCCGATGTTTAAAATTTGATTAATTTAATCACATCATGTTTTCCTCGGTACTCCATTTACACAGTGATTTAAAAAATGTATTATTTTAAGCCTTCGTGTAGTAAAACATTTTACTAGATATTGATAACGTGTATTTCCAAAATCCGATATGGGATTATGCATCATCGCACAGAAAACATCGTATAAATATATTCACGACTATTTTTTAACACATCAGTAGCTTTTTATGGTTGGAATATTTCTTAGTTCTCAAATGTAACAAATTCGTCTACTTTCTTCTGTAACAGACGTTTCTGAGATACTTTTGTATTTTTATTTTGGTAGTTGATGTGGAAACGACGACAAAAGAAACTAAAAAAACGTTAGAGATGTTATATTTATTTATTTTTTAAGTTATATTTATTTATTTGTGAAATGTATACTTATATCTGTATACGAATCCTGGATTTTCACCTGTGGGTGGTTAATTTAAATTTTTAATTGTATCTCAATAGAGACGAAGAAACAAACTGGAAACTGAATATGGATGATCAAGGTGTTTACAGGACTTATGACCTGTCATTGGTTGGGTTAAGCGCACGCTTTATGTAATTACAACATTCCCCATTCCACCATTGTTATTATGATCATGCATGATACATTTTTGGAAGTTGTATATATACTCCAAATCCATACCTATCTTCACGTGTCAGTTCCAGTTAGCCATCTATGTAGATTTGATTGTACTAATTAATTTTTTAAGATTAATCTATACAATCCACCCACTAACGCCATCTATGAAGAATGATTGTTTAGCATTTAGCAAACTACTTTATTAACACAATGCACTGACACGTGAAGATAGGTATGGATTTGGAGTATATATACAACTTCCAAAAATGTATCATGCATGATCATAATAACAATGGTGGAATGGGGAATGTTGTAATTACATAAAGCGTGCGCTTAACCCAACCAATGACAGGTCATAAGTCCTGTAAACACCTTGATCATCCATATTCAGTTTCCAGTTTGTTTCTTCGTCTCTATTGAGATACAATTAAAAATTTATATTTATTTATTTATTTGTGACCTTTACTCTTCATTTAAGATTGCAGTATTTTTTAATTGATTGTTTCAAGTCTCGAATACCTACCCCCAACTGAATTTCAATTTAAAAAGTTCCACGCCACGTAATCAGTCAGTCACGTCATTGCATGTGAACATAGATGTCGTGTGATATAATACACACTTACATTTTAGTAAGAACCTATTATGTAATATTTTTTAATTGTAATTTTCACCATCAATTATAAGTTGTTATGCTTTTATTTCATTAATATGAAAACAAAATTCATTAAATGCTTTAAAACACTTGTATACTTCTTCTTCTTCTTCTTCTTCCCTTTTAGTAGACTCAGGAGTCTGTTATTTCAGGCGGGTCCTCTTGAGACGCTGAACTCCAGCTTTCCTCCGTTTCGGGGGTCTTCCTGGTCGGCGATGTCCGTTTGGCGTTCCATGGAGAGCTATGTGTGGTATCCTATTTGAGCTCATCCTTTCTACGTGTTGATGCCAGTATCGCCGTCTTTGACGTCCCCATTTGACCACATCTTCGACCTCGCAGCTTTCTAGGATTGCTGTATCCTAACTCGATCACGTAGGGTCTTGCCAGCTATAGCGCGGAGTGTTTTCATCTCGGTTGTCCTGAGCATGCTCTTTGTCTTGACAGTGTCTGCCCTCAATTCAATGCCATATGTGAGGATTGGTCGCACACAGGTCTTATAGATGCGTACCTTGCTGTCAGTCCTCATGTCCTTGTTTCTCCATATGACATCTTTCAGCTGCTACAGCCTTATCCACCTGTGACCTTACTTCTCTGGGGAGGTCATTAGAGCTGGTTACTTCGCTTCCGAGATATCTGAATAGGTCCACCTGTTCAATTTCCTCCTGGCGTACGGAGACTTCGCATCTCAGTTGATTTCTTGCGAATGTCATACACTTCGTTTTTGGGATGGATGTGATCATGTTATATTTTGAACAGGATTCATCAAACTTTGAGAGCATTGCTTGTAAGTCGCTTTCATTTTCGGCCACGATTGTGGCGTCGTCTGCATAGTCTGCACTTGTATACGTATATGGTAAATAAAAAATATTTATTGAATGTCGGTCATGTGAGGAGTCAGAGAAATCGACGCGCGTGCATGACACGATGTATGAATGTTGAGGAAGCGAGAGAAATATGTCAGGAATGAAAAGTGTGGCAGTCCATTCTTTCTGCCTACCCCTTCGGGGAGACGGCGTGATGGTCAGTTAGTTAGTTATATTTTTATTAATTAAAACTCTGTTCATCAACATTATCTAGAGCACGTTATAAACTCGTATATCGTTATCCCGCGATGATGTTTTTTGCCCAATAGTGTTCTTGTACCGACCCATATGTATGGAAACGAAACATGAAAACTGGTAAAAGAAAGATGAAAGAAAAATGAATGCAATAGAAATAAAACATCTTCGACGAATGTGTGTAATAACTTTATATGAAAGAGTGTGGAATGAAAATATAATAAATGAATGCGGTGCGAATGATAATATTATTAATAAAATAATAAAATGATTATTAAGATAGACACATAAAATAATGAATTAAGAAAAAGTGGTAAAAAAGTATATGTTGACGATGTACATGGAACTAGATAAAGAGGAAGACTAAAGAAATCGTGGCACGATCAAATAAATCAAATATTGAATGTCGACCACATGAGGAGTCGGAGAAATCAACGCGCGTGCTTGACACGATGTATGAATGTTGAGGAAACGAGAGAAATATGATATGAAAGAAAAAAGTGGCGGTCCCTTATTACTGCCTACCTTTTCGGGGACATGGTGTGATGGTTGGTTAGTTAGGTATAAATCCTTTACCAATTTAACATATTGAAAACAAAACTCATAGAGAAAAATAGGTATTATATTTCATAAAAATATCGTCGTTATGGAATTCCACTGTATTAAACCTTAAGTTTAAAAAAAAAACTTATTCTTTATAATTTGGAACTCAAATAAGAAACTATTTTTATGACTATTCATTAATATTTATAGTATCATATTTCTTAAATCAACTATATGAATTGTTTTTTAAAGTATTTCAATATTTTTGGGCATCATAATAACACGAAGAGTCATGTGTTCCTGCATAGAATGAAGTTTTCTGTCATATTCCAAATGTTTAAATTATTAATAATTAAATAAAATTATATAAGCTAACTAACTAACTAACCATCACGCCATTTCCCCGGAGGGGTAGGCAGAGAGGATGGATTACCACGATGCTCTGTCCTGGCACACCTCTCGGGATTCCTCTACATTCATACATCGTACCATGCACGCACGTCGATTATTCCGATATCGAATGTGGCCGCCTTTTAGTAATGATTAATTTGGTCATGCCGTGTTTTCCTCGGCCATCCTCGGCTCCTTTTTCCACTCACGCTGCTTGTGTACAACTTTTCAACCATTTTACTCTCATCCATTCGTTCCATATGTCCAAACCATCTCAGGGATCCTTTTTTTAAAATCCTTTTTTAATAAATTAAAAAAAAAAGGATAAAGTTTTATGAAACACTTTATTTGTTCCACTAAAATTGCATTACATTTTAAGTATTTTACCGTATCATATATGTTTTTAATATGTTTTGAATATTTGAGGACATCAATGCCCTTTACAAAATAAAGATTAATTATATTTTACACCACGTACAATAAAACGTGCATTACGAATTTCATGATTTCCCTTTTTTGTTCGAAATTGAATAATTAAAATCCGGCTCAGCTCTGATGTTGTCATCAGCGGGTAACTGAAAATGGAAAAACAGGAAAATGGCGACCGGAAAGACAAAAAGTAATTTGGGAGCATTTCACCGACACCGCGCATAACGTTATTTATTTTAGTAGCGCCGTTAATATGGCCGGGATTCGTTTTGATATTTTACAGCACTATTGTACCGGCGCCGGCGCACTACCGAATGCGAAAGCTGCTGGAAAATAATGCCGCTTTTTGTATGAATTTGTAAGTAATGAAGTTAGTACTCCATGCCACATTGCGAAAGTAATGTGTGTTTTTGTTTCAACTCAAAGATATTTTCTCGTTGCCAAAATGTACAGGGTTATCCAGAAATGGTTTAAAAAAGGAAAGCAGTGATTCAAAAGATGCCATTGATTTTTTATTTTTTTATAATTACACTCATATTGAATGTATCGATAATACAATTAGAGAAGAGGATGAAAAGAAAGGAGAGACCATCCGGAAACGGTTCCTCAGCATCTTCCCCTGCTCTAGATGCCCTAGAATTTGTGGGTCAAGGATTAGCTCTTTAGACACATGAAGACCCACAAACGTGAAGGATAGTCTATCTCAGATACAAGGGACAACCTTTGATGATAATAATGACCTTTGTTGCAGAGTTGGAAGAGCTACGAAAAGAGATTCCCTCCGATGACAGTGTGATTTTTACTTTCCTTGGTCTGGTGTAGACTTCACGTGACAATAAACGGCGTAAGATTAGCTACCACGAAAATCAATATAATAGCTGAAACAAATTGTATTCAGTAATAAGGTTCAAACGACCTGTTGTATACAACAAAAAATTATAATAAAAATTATTAAGTAGGTGTTTGCTCACCTTACGAGCTATTAAACAGTTTGATTACTGATTGTCGTCAGAAATCCATTGCTTGATATTTCAGGAATGTAATTAATTGCCAAAACAATGTATTTTTCTTGATATCAGCCAGTTTTAAAGAAAACAACCAATATAAGCAGTAAAGTAACACTCCTTACCCTCACATTCCAGTTTACGCATGTTGCCATAGCAATAGCCAATATTACTACATAAACAGCCAGCAATATCGCATTATTTGAAAAGTAAATAACAAAACACATATCGACAAAGAAAGAATTTTGTCAAATTTGACTACGGTTCAAGGATCGCAATCGAAGGAAACGACGGTTAATTTTAAATAGAGTCATTTATTCTTTCTTGAACAATGATGTTAATCTTCATAAAAAAATAATTAATACGAATAAAAACGTATATTGACTTTGCTATAACATATTTTGCCTTTCTAAGACATTTTCAAATGTGTCAATGATAATGTCTCGGAAAGGCGAAACATGTTCCCATAAATTATATAATAATAAAACTCTTATTGTAGAAAACAGGCGTTTTCATTCGTTTTAATTATTACATAGGGTCATTACGCAAATGATTCATAACATTTTTGCAAAACAAAATACCTATATTCAATATACGAAACAATGAAATTTTCATATAAAGCACTTACTTTTTAGTTAGACATTTTAAGCTTATAGATATAAAATATTAAAACACTTTGTATTTAACCACGGTATGTTTTTAACCCCGATATACCATGATTAAATACAAAGTGCTTTTATATTTTTATGAAACAATGTTTCATTTTTATCTGATGAATCACCTTAAATCCGTTTTCACAAACCTTTCGCAATAACCCTGTATTATCCCACGAAGTGTGAGTCGCGCACAGGACCCCGCATGATTCATGTTTGTATATTCACCTTTACTTTCTAGAATACGCAAAATAAACATATTCCTGTTGATGAAAATTCCTATGAAAGGTTTTTTGTGATATTACATATTGTTATAGAGGGACTCTAAGCTCATAGATAACCTTACTTTCTACATCCTACAGAATAGCAGGGAAATGAAAATAATATGTAATTTTTGAAATATTCATCTGAAGTACTCACTTTGTGCTTAGAATTTTGAAACCTACAGATATAAAATAATAAAACAATGCTTATTTAATTATAATTGATACCAACTAGTTTCGCTTGACCCAAGATTCACCAAGGCAGTAGTTATTGTAGCTAGCTAGTTATTATACTACCCTGATGAAGCTTGGGTCTAAACAAAAATATAATTATAAAATAATGTCCTAATGAAAACATCTGTTTCTAGAAGATTTATAATATATTTTATGAAAATGACAAGTTTCGACTTACTAAAGCATTATTAAATGTCTACTTTATTATTGTCTTTATTTGACAATACCTTAGAAAGTCGAAATTTTTCAGTCACATTAAATATAATAAATTTTCTAGAAAACAGGCGTTTTCATTCGTTTTAAATAGTAATACCATTATGCAAACTCTATATTGTCGTAAAAAATATTAAAATATTGTTATAATTGTAGTAAATTTAGATATAGTTATAATTTAATTTAATTTTAAAACTTTATTAGATATTTAATAACACACTTGGAACAGTTTCTACATCATATGTTCAAAGGTTTATGTCTTTGACAAGAGCGCGTTTGTGTTCTTCGCTAAATGGATTTTAGATTCTCTTTACTGAATCTTTTTTCTTTTAAATATCAATTATCTTCTTCCCATCTCTAATATCCTCTGAAGTATATGAGAAATTATTTTTTGTGGAAGAGCTATGAGCACTTTAAACCAAATTAATCCAACAGACTAAGCATAGTCTTTTATTAAATATATCTACAATATGTTACAACAAATGAGTTGATCTTGAGAAAAAATATTAACTTCATATCCAATTTGCGAAAAATCTCATATTTTCTATCTTTAGGTTTTTTTTATCAAACCCTAGCTTGACGTCACAAATTAACAATAAATAAACTTACTTTTAAAATATTCATTTGAATATGTTTCATCTTCTTCTTTAGCTGCTTAATAATTACCTAGGTTATCTTTATCGAGTTTCTTCTATGCCTGTCGGTGAATATCACTCCTCCATTTTGTCTATGGTCTTACGAAACCTTTTTTGGTACTGTCTTGGTTTTGCATGAGTGAAAAAACAATGTTGAAGAAAGTATACGTTGACAATGTGAATGCATTTCAGAGTCTAGGAGGACTGATGAAACGTAGTATGACAATATTAATCAAATTTTAAAGATCATGTAAGAAGTCGGAAGAATCGACGTGTGTCAGAATGCAGTAGTGTAATGGTCAATTATTTCTGCATTCCCTTATGATTTTATTTATTAAATTCAAAACTTCGTCGTATAATGTCTAGTCTAGCTCGATATTGGAATATATGTCAGAAATGCTTTATCTAGCCACACTCGACATTGGAGTGGTAAGGGTTAATTTTGTTTACATAAAATTAGTAATTAATACAAATGGAAACGTCAGTTTTCTAGAAATTTTATTATATTTTATGGGAATGACATGTTTCGCCCTTCTAAGGCATTATCAAATTTTACGAAATTTTGCTCCATTTACTAGTGTATATAAACAGTAACTAGCTGAAATTTCGTCACATTTGATAGTGTCCTATAAGGGCGAAACATTTCATTCCCATTAAATTTAATAAAACTTCTAGAAAACAGGCGGTTTGATTCGTATTAATTACGTAATATGGAGTTTAACACCATTGTTCAAGAAACAATAAATAAAATTAGTAAAATTATTTTCATGGTAGATTCGATTTTATATACCTATCATCATCATTAATATACCCATTATCATCATTGTGGGCCCTGACCTCCTCCGGAATTCTTTGCCAATCTCCCCGGTTCATTGACAGCATTCTCCAGTTTATAACTTGGACTTGGATCTTCTGGCTTACAGAGGTTTAGTTCTAATGTCTATTCCTCTTAATTCCTAAACGTTTAGTATACTTTGTTTGACATTTATTTCGATCGAACAAATACGACTAGAAGATTGACATCTGAAATAACAAATTTAAATATAGCGCATTAAATGTTAATCAAAATGACACTTACTCGGAATTAATTCAATTTTACGATCGCTCTCGAGGAAAGCGAGTGCCTACCGCAACATTTCCCTCCATTATGTCGGTTGTGATCGTAAAGGCTCATTAGGACGAGTCCTTCAGAAGGAAGCTGAGACCCCAGCCGCGAAGTTCTGCGCTGTCTTTTTATCTCCCATCAGGCAATACAGAGTATAGCATTCTCCGTCGTATACGAACACGAGAATTATTCTATTATTTGAAGCTTAGCGTTCATCTCTCGGCTTCTGCGCGCTACTTAATTCACACTGATAAGTCTGTTTCGGAATATATCTGCAATTTGATACGAACTTTCACCGAGATTTGTCGAAATGTTTTACTTTGATAATTCTGGCTAAATGTGAATTTCGATAACGTTTTATAAATTTCTTTATTCTGGTCGTGATTTTAAAATTATTTACATATCTTGAATCTTTTCAACTGCTTATGATGCCACTCCACCCATATTAATGTCATAAAACGTAATATTGTAATTTAAATGATGTATGAAATCAGTTTTTTAATTATTTAAAACACTGTTTTTTTATAATCGGGAAAACTATGTAAATGTAAATGAAACTTTCAAAACATTTAGAGAAAAATAAATTCAAAAGTTGAAAAAACGGTGTTTATATTATGAAAAATTCTTCTTTGTGGAATTAAACAGTGAATAAGATTTATGTTTGTGAAATATATTTATAAAATAAGAAATCTATGAAAGCATGATTAAAAATAAACATTTAATTTTACCAATGAATAATATTTGTATCAATTTAAATTTGAACACAGGTAATGATAAAAACAAAAAGATCTTTCAGTTTATTTTTAATTGAAACATATAAAAATCACATGAGTGATTTTTGACTGAATTTAACAATTTGGTAATATCCATAATGTATGAGTACTTAATATTTAGTTAGAAGTTAAGACCGCTTCCTTTGAACTAGTCCTTTCATGAAGTAAAAATTATTATCGGTATTCACCAATTATCGAGAAAAGAAACAATCATTCGCTAGCTACGTTTTAACGTGTTGTGTAATTAATACGAAAGAAAACGTCTGTTTTCTAGAAGTTAAGTTATATTTTAAACGGAATGACATGTTTTGCCTTACTAAAGCATTTTCAAATGTCGACATTGGATAATCAAAGAGTAACATATCATTCAAATGAAATATTATACAACTCCTAGAAAATAAACGTTTTAATTCATATTACTTATTTTATATGGAGTTTATCTTTATCCTTCAAGAAACAATAAATAATGTGTGTTGTAATTATCACCGAAGGCACGTAATAAAACCACCTCAATAAAGCAACAATGGTGTAGGGAAACCTTTAGTCAGATAAACTTAGATAAACCGTTTTCTTTCACTTGCCCGTAGGTTTATTAGCAGTATTAACAGCTACAGTATTGGCTAATCAACATAACAATTTGGTTTTTATTTTTTCAGAAAGTGCGTCACGCCTCGGCCTGGGACTGCAAGCTTTTCGGGACCAATAAAGGCCTTTTATTTGTTTTACTGTCGCGCAAAGGACGAGAAAAAGGAAATCGTAATTTATAACAGTCTAAAATTTGGTCGGATGTTTCCGTATCTGGATGAAGGCTTTATTGTTTCGAGTCTAATAAAGCTCCAGTTTTTATGGGTCATATCGGCGCTGGAGTAATCTCTACCCTTTGTGCGAACTCGGGCTCCGCGTCCTGTCGAGGGGCCGCCAATTGTTCAATTGATGAAGTATTTTTTACGGCGTCGTTTACCGCGAGATCAAAAGTTTTTAGACCCGTAAATTATGTTATTATCTTTCCGAGAGACACTCGAGATCAGAATATCTTTGTTTTCGAATCAATCGTATGAGAAACTAAACCGATACTCCCAAAACCTCCGCTCGGTTAATTTGTTTAACCTACATACATAATACTAACATTGAGCTGCCACGAGTTGGAAAGATAACAATTTACTCGAATATCATTTCAATGTCAAGATATTTGTATTAATAGAAATTTAGATTTAATTATCTATAGAATATATCATTTTCATATTATTGTAAACAAATAAATAATTATATTTGGTTGTTTTTAGATAAACTTAAGGCGTTACCACAGTCGAATTCCATAATGATAAATTTCTTGTGAAGAAAGCATTTCGATTTAGACTTGGCGTTTTTCACTTTTGAGTTTATTTTTCTCTACACGTTTCGATGACGATGGCGTAAAACCTTTTTCTTCTAAGAAACTTGGTTTTATTTCAAGGCAAATATTCAACATATTTTTATTGTATGTTATTGTAACAAGCATCTCAAATTGTAGAAGTTTTAAAACTACAAGTACGTAGATACTAACCATTTCAATTTACTGCGCGCGTCTATCTGATAAAAACATTTCTCGAATAATTCGCGATTTCCTCAACCTCTAGTCAGATTACGACTAGACTCGGCGACGCCCGCGTTTTTCAAATACCTCCCTTAACAAACAAGATGAAATCATTTCTATCCGTTATCTCCGGGCGCGACATTCCGTGTTGCACTTTGGAATTAACCGGCAAAGTAATTTAAAAAGTTGCAAAATAAAATGAACCGTTTGATTCTGGTGTGCAGCTGTTGTTGAAGAAAGGATGCAGTTAGCAAAGTTGGATTGGCGAAAGTCTTTTGCCGGTCGACTTTAATTGCTTTCGTATTGATGGCTGGGAAGGCGTCAGCAAAGAAAATTCAGAGTTATCCAAACGCTTCTGTTTGAAGTTGAAGAGACAGCGAGTTTACAATTTCTAATTGCTGATTAAAAGTTTCAACAGATAGTCATTATTAAGATTGATCGACACTAATTTTACTTTTTAGTAAACAACTTGTTTTGCAATTAATGTACAAATATTTAGAATCATACGATTTGTATACTATAAAGGCAAACATTTCATATCCTTACTCAATACGCCGATCTCGAAATATGTTTACAGAAGAATATGAATTCCACATTATTCTATCCCGGTCAAAATATATAGGTATTATAGATGCCGCTGCATTTATACAGCGTGTCTTACATGCAAGTTAAATAAACCGAACTATCAAAAAAATTGTATTTTTAATTTATCAATACATTTGTAAATATACATGTTTTTATACAAAATTCATGGTAGAAGTTCATTGTATATTTATTTATTCATTTATTTATTTAAATATATCCTAAGAATTACATAATTATTTTCCAATACACTAAGGATACAAGTTGGAGATACACAATAATAAGTAAAACATAGTAATAACTGTTAATGAAAAAAAATTGTTTTTGTATCACAATTGTATTTTATTTTACAACAAGTGTTTCATCAACCAATGTTGACATCATTAGGTGTTACTTTGGTTGATGTAACACCTGATGATGTCAACATTGGTTGATGAAACAGCTGTCGTAAAATAAAATACAATTGTGATACAAAAACAAAGTTTTTTCATTAACAGTTATAAAATGTTAAAGTATAATAGTGTTTCGGCCAAAACAATAGACTATTTAAAACATAGTAAAGTAATAAAAAGAGCGAGAAACATAAGATACTCGTACATGACAAATTAATAAAATGAATTTACAATCATAATAAGGACAGTGGTTCCCTCAGGTGAGCTAGCTCCAATTAGGTAATCTAAATGGATTCACACTAAATATATAGTATAAAGAAATTCAATTTTATTTTTTACACTATTGAATACATTTGTATTATTTTAGATACGGAAGATTATGTTTCTTTACATTTCATAATTTATTCTAAAGCAAACCATAACAAAAAACGACTGTTTCGTTAAACATTTAAATTGTACGCACAGTACACAGTAAATTTTCAGTCTTTCAATTATATTTCATATACTGGCGCCATAATATACGTAACATTCCTGTTTCTGGACATTTCTATGTAATTTGAATGTGCAACAAGATGGCGTCTGCCATACATACCTAAGGTGTCATTTGAAATATTTCGCAACATTTTTTTTCCTGCATTTTGGCCATTGTTTTAGTACTTTTTAGAATGTGAGATGATTTAAAAAAGTTCCTTATACATGTGTGTGTATCATCATGGGTGGTTTAGTGATTTATGGTGCTTCAATATGGAAGATGTATACGGTGTACGTCATCAAAGATGCTCTGCTCGTGCCCACTCACTGCCCCATTCTATCTACCACGATGCAGATTCGACGCCATTTTCGCGATTGCCAGCGCTCCTCGGACGACTCTTGAACCTCCTGGTAGTCTCTGGGATCGAACGTTCGACTACTGTTCCATGGAAGTTAGGTTCAATACTGGACCGTTTTCGGATCCTTCTATATACTCATGAGCTATTATTTCTGTTCACATTGAAGTTTGCGTGAGTAATTCTAATGTCATTGGTTAAAATATATTCAATGTAAGTATTTTTATAAATGCCCTTGATGATATACCAGTCATAAAAGTAAGACCTCTTTGTTGTGTGATCTGAGGTTAAAAATTTTTGATTTTGCCTTTAATATGTGCCTGAAAAAGGTAGTGCTATTTTTGTGTAAGAAAATGCTTCGAGATTATTTTTAGCAAAATCTGTGTTATTGCGAAAACGTATTTAGAAAATTGTGTAGATAATATGGGGGGCACGTATTTTTTGTAAGTTAAAAAAAATGTCTGACTTACTTCACGTATTGTTTTTTGTTCATAAGAATGTTTCATTTATATATGCATAGATTTACGAAAGAAACTACAGAGATCACCCAAGAGACGCATATATGGACCAGATGATTAGAAACGTGCGCTGTGGCAGTTACGCAGAGATGAAACGACTAGCTGGAAGTGGAGAAAACGAACGTGGCTTATTGCAGACCAACTTCTTGGATCTTTACCAAGAAGAACAATGTAAGCAGTTATTGTAATATAATTTTGTTAATTGAAATGTCTTGGTTGAAACAAAAATTATGTATCTTTAATTTATATCACTTTTTCATGAGTTCAAATGGGTTTTTGGCAGCTCGCTGCCATTTTCTAGTCTATATATAGTTAAAGTTACAATGAACAAAAAGTCAATACATATTTTTAATATTGATGAAAATATGTTTTATTCTAAAAGTTTAATTTTATTTTATGAGATTGACTAGTTTCGCCTTGCCGTATATCAAGTGTTTTAAATGTCCTAAAACTCGAAAAATGTTATTATTATAATACGAGCACTTGAATGCGGACGTGTTCGTCATTTATTTAATATAGAAATTTATTATTATTATTATTATTTTTAGTTGAATTGCTCTTTACAAGCTCACATCGAGAAAATATGTGGAGTTGCACTGAAAATGTTGGAATTTATTCTCCGAACTGGTAGAGTTTTCAAGAATCCCTATGTTTTGCGAATTTTGTATAACTCATTGGTCCGGAGCCGGCTCGAGTGTGGCTCGGTGATATGGAGACCCCACGAGGCGAAATACTCGCTCATGTTAGAGAGGGTTCAAAAAAGATTTCTGAGATATCTCTACATGAGGGAGTTTGGTAGCTATCCGTGGCTTAATCCCACTGCATTCCTCTTGGGCATGCTGGGGACCAATAGTTTACAGATAAGAAGGGATGGGTGCACACTTACCCATTTCCTCAGACTTATCAGGGGATTCTTTGAGAATTCCGTCATCTTGGAGGCTATCCATCTTTTTGTTCCGGATGGTTATCTTCGACAGCGTCAGCACAGACTGTTTTATCTCCAAACATGCAGAAGCAACCTGCCTCTGGTGATGCCGGTGGGGAGAGCAATCAAACTGCTGAACATGATCGCTTCGGAGATCGATGTCTTTCATATTCGTGAAAGTACGTTCAGAAGACAAATACTCTTGACTTTGGAGAGTATCTTGTATTCCTAATGTCGAACCATCTCTCATGCGTTCCTGGTATTATATATTTATTATGTTTTACCTGTTCTCAATAGATGCCTTAAACTATAAAAAATGTTTTTTAATGTCTTTTGAGAAAAAAAACTGATTTGATTTGATTTGATTTACATCATCACAGCGCTAGCCAAATCAATGCAAAGGATATAGCCATTATATTGATTCTTGTGACATGTAATAAGTAGCTTATCTATCGCCATTTCATTAATTGAATTCAATTCTACAACAGACCAAAGACAGTGTGAAAATCACACTGAAATCGCCGGGAATCGAACCGTGACCTTCGTTGTGGCAGTCGTAGCACATACCACTCGGCCACGAAGGTCGTTATATCATTATTCAAGAAGCAAAAAATATAAATACTATAATTCATTCATTTGATTTGCGAATTTCGATATTATACTATCGATATAATATCGAAAAAGCGGAATATTGTTTATATATTTTGATTTGCTTTTGACCGAGTTTTATAGCAATGTGTGCGAGTTTTATATACAAATTTAAAAAAAAACTGTTTTATTCCTTTAAAACAATATCTTATAAATTTCACGAACCGTGTAAGGAATTTCTTAAGTTTGTTCTGATTACACAAAACCAAAAATCTTTTGCTTTCTCAAGTGTTTTTCCACCATCTTCAGGTGTATCGTACGCCTTTCGGGGTCGTTTGTTCCGTCCGATATTTGACTATGTGAGGCCTTCCCCCGGGACGGTAATTAGCATAGAAATTGCTCATTACGAATACCAAACGCTCCCAGAGCAAACAGCGCAGCCTCTAACCCTGGGCGCCATTGTTACGCAGTTTACAAAGATCTCCAGCGTTTGATCTTATATCCAATTGCAATAATAATTATTACTGTTGACGTTCGCTCTAAAAGCATTACTCCCTATTAAGAAAGGGGATTCGTGAGATTCTTATGTCTTTTGTTTCATTGTTTCTACTAAAAGATACGTAAAAATATATTACCGATTCTTATGGCGTATGATTTTTTTATGAACCTTTAGTACTCACGCCAGTTTAGTATTATCAATAATTCCATAAATAGAGTAAGATCGAGGAAAATGTGGCACGATCGAATCGATCAAATATTAAATGTCGCCCGTGAGAGAAATAGGATAAATGTTGACGAATCGAGAGATGTACGAGTATGTCAGGAATGAACAGTAGGGCGGTCCATTATTTTTGCCTACCCCTTCGGATGAGACAGCGTGATAGTTATTAGCTAGTCCATAATATAAATAATAGAAAATAAACACTTACGTATAAAATCCTTTGGTAAATATTTTTAACTATTTAAATATTTTTCTGTGACGTCATTTGATTATTGACATTTTGGAAATTTCACTATATAATATGAGTTGGTTTGTATTTAACATTACTAAATCTTTAAGCAGATGTGCGTTAGTAAATTTAGATTCTTTTTTTTAAATGAATGTAAGTTTAATAAATGGATACACGCAATTCTGCATAATGTTTTGTAATGTTTCGATACAAAACTATAATTAGTTTTTTTATATTTTGTATTTAAAATAAAATAAAATAAAAACACTGTACTTTGTTTTTCACGTTATTACAAACTGTTATAACGAAGCCCCGAGGGAACTTGGGTGCAAGCGAAACTAGTCGGCAATTAAAATAACCGCATAGTGGTGAAAAACAAAGTACAGTGTTTTTATATTATTTTATTTTAAATACAAATAATATTTTTTACTGTTATCACAAAGTCCTCAGGAAACTTGGGTACAAGCGAAACTAGTCGGCAAATTAAATTAACCGTATAGTGATGAAAATAAAGTACACGATTTCATTTTATTTTGTTTTAAATACAAATAATAAAAATATATTAAATGTCTAATCACAAAGTGAATGCTTCATATGAAAAAACAATAATAATAAAATATAAAATAAAATAAATAAAAAACTATTCTAATTTCAATCTCAAAAATGTCACCAATTTATGACGTCACGGAAAAATAAATAAAACATTTATTTTCAATTTTAAAAAAACATTATTTGTTGTTTTATTTTATAAGATTCAATTGTAAAGAAAAATGCTAAAAATAGAATGCTATCTTCACAAAAAAATATTTGGTATGTATTTTAAAATCTGCCGTATTGTTTTAAGAAAGAAAAAATATTTGTAATAAAAAATAAAACACCGTTTCACCTTTTTTAAATATTATATAATGGTCATATATTTATAAAATGTTTCTTGATAAATAATTTTACAAAAATATTAAATATTCATTTTATCGAAATGACGTCTTTCGTCTGCTAGGGTACATTTGATAATATCCTTACAGATCTAAATATATCACTCCTTAATTAATCGAAACAACCAGAACACGAACAATTCATCAATGTTATACTCGTATATTATGTCGATTTTTTTTAATGAATAAAACTCTTTATTAAATTTTTTTTTCTAGACACGCATCAAAAGTTTGGAACCTTCGAAACAAGTCATGCAAAATAAACTATATTGTGGTAAAAAAATTATAAAAAATTGGCATTATGGAATTTCAGTGTTGACGCCTAATCAAAAAATATATATATTAACTAACTAACTAACTAACCATCACGCCGTCTCCCCGAAGGGGTAGGCAGAAAGAATGGACTGCCACACCTTTCTTTCCTGACATATTTCTCTCGCTTCCTCAACTTTCATACATCGTGTCATGCACGCGCGTCGATTTCTCTGACTCCTCACATGGCCGATATTCAATATTTGATTTATTTAATCGTGCCACGTTTTCCTCGGTCTTCCTCTATTTCTGGTAGCATTTACATCATTAACATATAATTTTTTTACCATTCTTTCTTCATTCATTCTTTCCATATGTCCAAACCATCTTAATGATCATTTCATTATTTTGTTCATGACACCAACATTCGCACCGCTTTTACTTCTTATATTTTCATTCGACACTCTATCATACACAGAGTATGCACACATTCGTCTAAGAGATCTCATTTCTACTGCATTTATTCTACTTTCATTATATTATGTCGATTTTTTAAATGAATAAAACTCTTTATTGAGTTTTTTTTCTAGACACTCATCAAAAGTTTGTAACCTTCGAAACATGTCAAGAAAAATAAATTCAATTGTGGAAAAAAAATATTTATAAAAAATACGTCATTATGGATTTCCAGTGTTGACGCCTAATCAAAAAACATATATTTTATATTTTTCATGTAAGTCAAAGTATTTGTTAAGTTCTCATAAATTGTACACGATGTTTCTCCTTAGTCGGCATTATGGTTTCCACTAACCGTACAAAAGTGTCTATTGTCTCTGGAGTACAGTCGAAGTTTGCGTATGCCACGGACATCTCAAACAAGCATCGTCCATTTTGCGGTTAATCGGGCGATTCCCTCGCCCCGATCGGCTGCGGCGGCCCGGTTGTGTCGGCAGTATTTTTAGCAGTCCTCGCACCCGAATAATTTAAATTCAGTCTTGTTGACCGCAATAACTCGGACCTCGCTGTAACATAAGGCGATAAAACCGTAAAACTAGATTCACAATCCTTTGCTTAACCCGGCCCATAAGAAATAAAATCGACAAGTCCTCGTGGTGAGCGATTTGCATAAACTCGTATATTTTGAGTACTTTCAGAACGCACGCTGCGAACCTAAGTTTCTTTCATGATTCCCTTCCATGGTTCCCCTTCAGTGATACGAGTAAGTTTAAAGGAAATATAAAGTTGTGAACAATATGAACGAATATTTTCATCTGATTTTTAAAACAATTTAAACTAACTAACTATCACACATTTTCCCCGGAGGGGAAAACAGGGAGGGTGAACCGCTATACCGCTCTTTCTTAGCTTCCTCTTCATTCATCAAATCAAATCTAGGGGATAGAACGTGGTGATCTAGGGGATAGAACGCTTGACTCCTGATCCAGGGGCCGTGGGTTCCTGCCTGGACATGACCAGATTCCTTCTTCATAATAATGAGCTATTTTCTGCTCACATTGAAGATTGTAAAATAAATTCTAATATCACTGATTTAAATCTTTGGTATTAGTCTGTTAAAAAAAATCAAATCAAATCAGTTTATTAACTCAAAATAATTACAAACAGCAAAATGTTTAAGGCATCTATTGAGTACAGGTAAAATATTATAAAAATACAATATAGGAACGCATTAGAGATGGTTCGACATTAGGAAGACAAGATACTTTACAATTTCAAGAGTATTTATCCCCTGAACGTATCTTCACTTATGAAAGACGTCGATCTCAGAGGAAACCGCGTTCAGCAGACTAATTGCTCTTTCCACCGGTATCACCTGTGTCATCTTTCATACATCGTAACGTGCGCTCATACATCTCTAGCTCATCATTGGTCATCCACGGTTTCACTTTCCACTCAGACTGCTCGTATATAAATATTTAACCCTTCTTCTCTCATCCGTTTTTTCCATATGTACAAACCATCTAAGCGATCCTTTTTTTAATTTTACTTATGACGCAATCCTCTGTCTTATATTTTTTCCTTATTACGTCGTTCGGTATTCTATCATACATCGTATATCATTCCTCGCACGTTCTTCTAAGTGAAATCATTTCTACGGCATTTATAATACTTTCATCCTTATTTTGCCAGCTCAAAGCTTCCATTCAATATACACATAAGGGTTGACAAAAGAACTCCATTATGTACTGCCATCTTACACACAATATAATTTTATATTTTCTATTGCTGTGCATCACGCCGTCTAGCCGAAGGAGTAGGCATAGAGAATGGGCCGCATTTTTTCTAACATACTTCTCTAGATCTCCTCAGCGTTCATACATCGTGTCGTGCACGCACGACTCATCAATTGACCGACATTTAATATTTCATTGATCTGATCACCTTACGTTTTATTCTATTTCTTTTTCCTTTTACATGTAGAATGATTTATTTTTATTTTTATAAACGAACTTTTAATGTTTTTTTCTAGGAATGTTTCTTTAACAAACTTTCAATAATTAAATAATAGATATTGAATATCGTTGGATAGTGAGAGGAGAGATGGTTGGAGTATGCGGTGGATTTGGTTCAATTATTGAATAAATCTATTTAAAAAAAATAGAATTTCGACACAACGACAGCAACTAACATAGTTGCTGTTTCTGCTTTCGAGGAGACCAAGTTATAGCTAGTTATAGAATATGCACCCTTAAAAGAGTTTATGGCTGTAGGAATAAATAAACAACTAAATATATAATCCATTGTTTTGGCGGAAACACTTTGATATTTCAACATTATTAACTGTTTAAATAAATAAAAATAGTTATGAATATCATAATTGATTATATTATGTCGCGACATCTGTTTCGCTGACCGATGTTAGCATCGTCAGGTCTTACAATCAACTAAAACATAAACCAGAAAGACTTAGTTTATATACAAAATTATTAGGAGGGGAAGAAACCACAAACAATATTGTAAACAATTATAATAAAGATGAAAAAAAAAGTAATTCAATATTGATGAATCGAAGTTTTTTGACTCATCCATCTGTTTCTGAACCTAATTACTATTTTTTCAAAGACAAAATATAACCAATTGTGATATTTATAACAAAGTTTTTGATTTACACTGTTAAAAATTAAATATGTATATTTTTTTCAATTTAGATTTATATTCCTTGTTCTATTACATGAATATTTATTTATATTAAAAAATAAACATTTGATACGTACGAGTATTTTTGTATTTATTTTATTTTATGTACTTTGTTTATACAACACTATTAAAATTACATGTCTGACATGTTTCGGACAACCAGTCCTTCTTCAGTGATACATATTATATTATAATATAATATAAAGATACATATTTAAAATACTATAAAATTGTTTACAAATATGATCAATTTTATAATATTTTAAATACTTATCTTTATAATATGCATCACTGAAAAAGGACTGGTTGTCCGAAACATGTCTGATATGTAATTTTAATAGTGTTATATATACAAAGTATATAAAAAAATAAAAATACAAATAAAACATCTACAACACAAAGTATGGGGAACGTAGAAGAAATTTGATACGTATTTTAAAATGAATGTTTTGTAAAATGATGTATGAAACTGCTTCATTTTAAAATTGAACGCCCTCGGGCCGTGTTCAATTTGCACATCAATCTTCCGAGATACAATTTCCAATCAGGATTTCTCCCCTTTCGTAATATTACGCGTTGATCTCTGAACAGTTCATTTTGTCCATCTGACATTCCATTTTGTGATGGACAAAAACCGTTAACGCTGATTGCTAATAAAGTAACTCGGTTTCCTGTCGCCAGATAGCGCCGTAATCTAATGAAGGCCCGGGCGTCAGTGCGTTGTTTTTCCACTCATTTCGCTAATTCTCTACACAAATCCACGGGATGATGTACGAAAAACAAATTCGTTAAAAATTTACAAGTAATTCATTGCTTTTGTTTGTATGGATAAAAAGCACTTTCTAAATTTAGTAAGGTTATGTTTTTAAATTGAAAATGGATCTAGTACTGTTTCATCGGGTAATAATTGTATTTATAGATAAAAGTTAATCCATTTAGTTCTTCTTCTTCTTTTTGTCCTGTCACACCTCCGTGGTGCAAAGGGCCTCAAGGAACCCTCTCCATCCAACTCTATCGCATGCCTGATGCCTAACATCATCCCAAGTAAGGCCTGCTGCCTTAATCTCGTCCTGCAGGGCTCTTCTCCAGGTGGCTCCAGGTCTGCCTCGCTTTCTCTTTCCCCCCATAGGGGACCAGTCTAGTGCGTCCTGAGCGATGCAAGCTGGGTTCCGTCTCAGAGTGTGACCGATCCACTGCCATTTGCGTCTAGCGAATTGTTCTCTAATTGGCTTTTCGCCTGCCATGGTCCAGAGAACGCGGCATTTGACACTGTTTGGGGCCAATAGATCTTGAATATTGAGCGAAGGCACCTATTTATAAACAGCTGAAGTTTTCCAATAACGTCCGCCCACCCCTGCGGGGAAACGGCGTGATGGTTTGTAGTTGTTGTTATTCTAGTAAACCTATGTTAATTGAAGAGTAAGCTATATAAAGTCTTTGCAATAATTGTTTAATAGTAAAATTAATGTTATATCCTCGCATACTTAAAGACGGTAAATAAATTGGGTGATGAGACCAGGTACCTGCTTTAAAATTTAGTTAAATCCTTGTTATTATCTTCGAACCGAGCTTCAAGAAAACGAAAGAAAATTAAACAAAGGATATCCGAACAAAACAAGGGACAATCATAAATAAATGGCGCAATTTGAATCCAAGATACACCGATAATCCTTATCTTTATGTTTTTAAATTACGAACAATAATATCGGAGGGAGCTTTGTTCTCCTCGCCTCTGTGGAGGGCCAACGAGCTGCAGTCCGCATCCCGAGCGGCCGGCATCGTCCGTACATTAAGAATTAATTAAAACGTTAGGTTGTTCCCCTAAAAGCCTTATTAACGCCTTCTCGAGATATATCGGCCCGCTGTGCTGCTCCTAACAGGGATCGTAAAAATAGAAAAGTAGCGCCGTTAATTCCGGGACTACATCTGATTTAAGGGTTTGCTTTCCCTCCAATTTTATGCCGCCCATCCGGATAATTTAGCCTTAGCGAAGTGAAACTCGTGAATTTCCGCGTTTATTTCATTTTTCATAAATGTGCGATCTCTAGTTTTAGCGATGTCACTCGACACAATCAGATCGATTCATTCGATTATTAATTCAAAAACATTCGAAAGTACATTTTAAAATACACACAAAAATTTATTTTATCAATTTATTTTTTTTATACAACATATCGTTTGAACCAAATTACAGTATTTAATTTGTTTTTATCTATTATATTGATTCTCGTGACATGTAAAAGGCAAGGTATATAGAATAAATATGGTAAGATATTCCGCGTTTTATTTTTGACATCTACTGCGCAGCTACGTCACGTGGAGACCCAAGCATTAGGTTGTGTAGTATGAGTTGAGTATATATTTATACATTGGGTATGGAATTTTTCTTTGTTTATTTATTACGTCTAATTAAAAGAAGTTTTTGTAATTGTATTAAATAAATTATGACAAATCGTTTTCTTTATTTAAGTTATTGTTTTTTTTATTTTTCTTTTTTTAGAGTTAGCATCTTCAATGAGCTTTAAGTTCATTGTTCTTATTTTGAAAAACATTTTACATCGATAAAAAAGATTTTTAACTGGATATGGCAAATCAACTCCATTTGATTTAGCTTGTTTATAGTTATTTAGGTTTGTTTATAGTTTCGTTTCGATTTCGAGTTCACCACATGACGTCACTTGACAGCAAATTATTAGAAAGGGATAGCATGCTACGTGCGCAATATCTTACCATATTATTCTATATACCTTGTGTAAAAGGTAATAAATCTAACGCCATTTTATTGTCACGTGTATTCTACTCCAGACCAATGACAGTGTTATAATCACATCGTCATAATCGGTGTTTTTTTAAGATATGATAAATCTCCTATTTAAAATCTCGAATTTCGTTTCAAAAATCTTTTTCAGATCACGGAAGGAGAGAACTATTTAATACCAGCCTTGAAATACTCGTATGTGACATTTGTGTAAAAAAGTTCGTTGTATATACTATAGATCCTAGTTCTCAAAGTGGGCGACAACGCCCCCTTGTGGGCGTTTGAGATTTTCAGAGGTGTAGTAGAAGACCCAGAAAAAATAAAAAGCGTGGGCAGATAAAAAATTATAATCTAAAAAGACAAAAAAAAACGCTAATCACGTAGGTAGGTACTAATAAAACAAAGTAAACTAAAATATTGGTTTATTTTGTTATTGTATGTATTGTAATCATTTTCTCTTTTTTGGAAATACTTTTATGGGAACGTTTATTTTTTTCTTGTAAAGGGGGCGGGGGTATATAAAAATATGGGAAACCTATGCCGTAGATGATTCTTCTTCTTTTTGGAGTGCAATCTCAGGTTTCCCGACATCGGGTATCACCCTGGTGTAGGCCTATCTGTCCTGTGCCAGACGGTTCATAGTGATGTCCTGGGAAGTTTGTTGCCTTCTCTGGAGGATTTTCTGTAGGGGTTTCCTTCCCTTAGCTGGGGGTATCCAGTTTTATGGCGCTGGAAACTCGCCATTTGCCCTATATCTATCTGCTATGATAGTAGTCACATTGCCCGGGGCTCTAAAGGACGCTAGAATGTTGGATTTTTTTTTACCTTGTATACAAGAGGTCGTTTGAACCCAAATACTGTATACCATTTTTATTTTAGCTTTTATATTGATCTTATGACATGTGATAGGTAGCCAATCTATCGCCATTTTATTTTCACGTGAATTCTATACCGGACCAAAGACAGCGTGACAATCACACTGTCATCGCCGGGAATCGAATCCGGGACCTTCGGAATGGAAGTCAGAGCTCTTTCCACTCTGCCATGAAGGTTGACAGTGACTTGGACTTGAGAGATGAAAAAACATATTATCAAAGTGAATAAAATTAATTTTATTTCGCTTTGAAAATATGTTTTTTCGTCTCTCAAAAGTTTTTTTTTTCAAAAGTAGTTTGGTGGTGTTGTTGCTACATGGCGTATTACGATATTTTTTAGAGGCATACTTTCCAACAAAGCATACCCCATCGTAGCCCTACTATTATTGATGATTGTTTTTTTAGAATTTAATTCAAAATTGTTTATGTTTATGATTGCTAAATATTTGTATTGTAAATGCTATTACTTGGTAGACCAGTATTTAAATTATATTTATGTATGGGTAGGACATCACTTAGTAGTTCCCTCGCTAAATGAAGTATGGACCAGAGCGATTAATTTGTTTTTCGTTTGATTAATGTTTATTTGTTTTTCAAATCGAATTTAAAGGATTTATTTACTAGTGATACCGAGAAAAGAGTAAAATTTAACGCCCCTATAAAACTGAATTATCTTCGTCCTTATTAACGGAAGATTGTTAAATTCGCTTTCGATTACTTTCGGCTAATTAAGTTTAGCAGAACGGGTCCGCTCTACAAAACATTTTAACGACATATTTCATTATTTAAACTTTAATTACTCGTAGATTATGGTTCTGAAAATCTAATATATATTTTTTTAAATATTAGAAGTATTTTTAATTTGATAAGTAGCCTGTCATTTCGGGAAAATGATTGTGCAATCACATATTTACCAGTGATTAGACAATCTTTTTTCGATATCCCTGTCTATTTTATCTTCTAAAACACAAAGTACTGTAAATACACATACGTACTTCCTATGGCCATACAACTCTTGAAGAGTTTTAGCCTCCTTGATGATTTTTCGCCAAGCTCCTCGATCCTACGCTTTTTGCTCCCAGCAGTCCGATTCGCCCAACCTAGTCAGGTCAGCCAGAACATTGTCCATTAGGCGCTGTCTAGGCCTTCCTAGAGGTCTTACTTCAGTCGGTCTAGACGCGTACAGGGTTTTGATTGCTCTGGTCTCTTCGGCTCGGCATACGTGCCCAATTCATGCTAGGTGACCGGCTCTCACGGTGCTCATTATAAAGGGCTGCTGGGTCATCATACGGATCTGTTGGTTGGTCCTATGCCTCCAAGTTCCCGCTGCAACACCAGATCTGGGTCTCAGGTGTCCTAAGTGTCCTATTCTCAAACCAGTAGATTCTTTGTTGTTCTTTTAGAGTCATTGTCCATGAATCAGAACCATATGTCACCACTGGCTTGATTGTGGTGTTATAAATACGCAGCTTGGTGTTTCTGGATAGAAGCTTGGACTTTAGGAACGTTCGCAAGGAGGCTGCAGCTCGTAGGCCTTTTTAAACTCTGTGTTCCAACTCCGCATGTATATCGTTGGTTTCCGCCATGAAAGTAGATATAGATAGCCACATATCGGTGTAAAATTAAAAAAATAGTAGAATTATTAAAAATATATTTTTTGGTTAATTGTTTTTATGCAAAACTACGATATTTACCTAAACAACATGGAATGGTACTATTTTAAATCTTAAATTGTAATGATAATCATTAAAATTTACTTGGTAAAAGAAAGTTAAATATTAGGTCCTTACATATGAAATTGGCGTTTTGTATGGGAGGAACATAAAGTTGATTTTTTTAAATATAATATATTTATTTAATCAAAGTATGTACCATTGCTATCTATGTACTTTTGCCATCTCATAGGTAGTTTATCGATCCCTTTACTAAAAAAACCATTCGGACGGGAATCAATAAAATCTTTGAAGTCGGTTTGGACTGCCCCATCGGAGTTGAATTTTTTCCCTTGCAAGATTATCCAAATTTCGAAAAAAATAGTAATCTGTTGGGGCAAGGTCCGGAGAGTACGGTGGATGTCTTAGACATTCCAATTGAAGCTCTTCTAATTTGGTAGCCGTCTGTTGTGCAGTGTGTGGTCTAGCGTTATCATGAAGCAGCAGTGGCCTAGAGCAATTAACCAGCCTCGGTTGTTTAGTAGCTAGCTTTTCCATCATGGTTTGCAGTTGCTGACAATAGACACCTGCCGTAATCGTCTGGCCAGATTTAAGAAAGCTGTAGTGAACGACACCAGCACTAGTCCACCAAACGCTCACAAGAAACTTTTTGGAGTCAATTTTCGCTTGGGGCATGGTTTGGCTGGTTCGCCAGGGTTCAGCCATTGCGATGAGCGCTTCCGATTATCATACAGGATCCACTTTTCATCACAGGTAATGATTCGATTCAAAATCCCTTCATTATTGTGCCGGTTGAGTAATGCAACGCAGCAGTCAACGCGCGTTTGTTGATTTGCTTCACTCAATTCGTGAGGTACCCACCTTTCAAGCTTTTTCACCTTCCCAATTTGCTTCAAGTGGATTAAAACAGTTTTATCACTAACACCGCAGCCTGCAGCTAACTCGGACGTGGTTTGCGATGGATCCGCTTCCACAATAGCCTTCAATTCTTCATTATCAACTTTGGTCTCCGGCCGTCCACGGGGCTTGTTCTGCAGGTCGAAATTTCCAGAACGAAAACGTTGCAACCAAAAACGCACTGTGTTTTCTTTTGCGGCACCATCGCCATACACATCATTAATCCTTCGAGCCGTTTCTGCAGCACTGGTGCCACGGTGGAACTCGTACTCGTAAATAACGCGATATTTCAAGTTTTCCATTTTGTAAACTGAGTGACGCAAATAAAAAAAACAATTGAGGAAAAAACAAATAAATTATAATTTTCGAAACACAAATACTTGAGTAAATAGCTGTATAAATTTGAATTTGGAATTCCTAACCAAAGAGAAGATATTTGAGATCAAAGTTGCCAGTACGGCAAAACGCCAATTTCATATGTAAGGACCTAATATCTTATGATTCTCATACTCGTATACAAAATATCTAATATGACGTTTTGACATTTACGTTTTGTAAGAGTTTAATATCTTATGAACCTCATGACGTTTTGACGACAAAAAATATTTTTCTCAGACAATCAAAGATTACATTTTATTATTATTTTTTGTTTATTATTGATAACAAACAGTTTTTTCTTGTAATTGATCTATGACATAATTTTAATCTTAAAGGATGCAAACTTGAGAATTTCCTTATTATGAGATGAACATAAGAAAAAGAGCTCCAGGTTGTACTTTTTAATTGCAGTTCTTCTGTTATATTTCATTTTAAATAATCACTTGTAAATCATCACTAAAATAATGTTATACAATATAATATCACAATTGATTTAATTTCTATGAAATTGTAGCCACAGCTGTTTTGCTAACCAATGTTCGCATCACCAGGTGTTACAATCAACTGATCAACCGTGATTCAATCAATTGTTGATTGTATCACCTGATGATGCTAACATTGGCTAGCGAAACAGCTGTCGCTACAATTTCATAGAAATTCATTCAAGCTAGCCGTGGTGCTCATATGCCCGAAATCAAATTTAAACAATTATGGCATAAATTGTGAATATGTATAGCTCTAAAAAAATACCCTTTATGTAATAATGTATATAAGGGTGTTTTTTAGAGGTATAAAAATTCAGAATGAAAGAAAAAACACATTAAAATAATGTTAATGTCTCTAATATTGGCTTGATTGAATAGATAATTTTATGCCATTATTGTTTAAATATGATTTCGGGCATATGAGCGCCACGGCTAGCTCGAATGAAGCGCAATCGTAAAGTCCAATTTTCGACAACTTTATCGAGCGACTGGGTGAAATGACGAAACGTACTGACTACAAATCAACTGTCAACTACTGTCAAATTGACAGTCTGTAGAAACAATGTTGCCAGTTTAAAAACCCAACCTCTAAAAAAACAACCTTTATATATTTGAAAATTAATTAATATTTTAAAATGCTTATTTCTATAATATTTCCATGATCATTCTCTCTGTAACGGACTAAGTCAACTAAATTAATATTATCAAATTCGCATATTTCAGTTTTTCTTGGATAATCTTGCTTACTACTTTTTATATTGCGAAAAGAATACATTCTACCAGGATCTAGTAAGATCTAATTAGTGAGTCAATATTTTCAAATTATGACGACGTTAATGCTCGGCAAGGAAGCAACAAAATTTAAATTGATCCTTCAACCAACATCCTTAATTAAACTTTATTAGCGTGACTTAATCACTTGCCTGCCTACTGCACAAACAACATGAATTTACAATAAAGTGAGTAAGTACTCGCATATTAATTATGTTTTAATACTATCTCTCCGGCAATACTTATCTCGTGAGGAGCTTTAATTTGTAGTTATGAAAATTTTCATTCAAATAAAATTGCGTATCACACCACTTGAGGTTTCTTGGGGGAGGATTTTGCGAATCTTCGGGGACCGGGGTGGTCTTTCTCTCCCTTGAGTACAAACGAGAACGACTATCAACACAGTTGCTATTAATGAATGTTACTTACGTTTATATGTTTTCTCTCTTTGCGTAGCTTATTAATATCGGGATATTTCATTATACGTATTAGATTTGATATATTATTATTAAGGAGCTAAAAATGTTATTTAATCGATAAGAAAACAAAAACATTTTGTGATTTTCTGATGAATTAAAACACAGTTTCTTCCACTTTTGAATTTTTCTCGACTTGATTATTTTACCTACTTGTGTGTCAATGGTCATTTATATTTGTTTTAAAATATTAACTGTTCCTTTACAAAATCAAAAGCTTTAGAATAATAAATCAAATCAAATAAACAAAAAAAAATCATATTCAAAATTTAAACCATTGATACATTTATATGATCCTAGGTACTTGCATTCGTTTTGTAATAATTTTGGTTAGTTAATATCGTTTTCCTGATGATGAAGGTGTAAAGGCCTTGAAACACGCCGAGAATAATAAACTTGAAAGTGTAAAAAATAACAGTGTTTTTATTCATAAAAAATCCTTATTATGGAACTCTGGAACTCCACAATGTTAACGCCTTGTTTATAAAAAAAAACATTTAAATTTACTAACTGGTAGTTTATCGTTACGTGTTTAGACCAATTTCTTAACTACGCTGTTGAAAAATAAACCATTTTGGAAAACGTATCTGCGTAAAGAAACCAGGTAAACAGAGTTAAGGCAAAAATTCCAAATTATAATATATTTTTCTTAACCACTTTATTTTGTAACGCCAACCGGTTTCGCTCCCGCAGGAGCTTCGCCAGGGTGAGAGTGTAGTTTACTCTTTGGAGTCAGTTTACTCTCTCACCCTGACGGAGCTCCAGCGGGAGCGAAACCGGTTGGTGTTACCAAATAAAGTGGTTTAGATACGAATACTAAAAGTGTATTATTATTTTATTTAATAATGTCACACCACAAATTAAATGCTTCATACGGAAGTTTATAATTATCCCCAGTTCATTTACTTCATTTTATATTAGAATATATATTGCCATCCAGGAACAAAGGGAAGATGGAGTGCCGGATCGATTAAAGTGTAAAGTGTGGCAGTCAATTCTTTCTGCCTACCCTCTCGAGGAGACGGCGTGATGGTTAGTTAGTTAGTTAGTTAGGAACAAAGGGGCGGGGTGGAGTATCCTTCAGGGCGATACGACGCTCTGCATCCGCGTCATGAAGCAATCCATGCTGCACCTAATGGAGTGCCCTTGCTGCCCTGTGCCGTTCACGGAGGAGGGTCTGGTTCGGGTGTCTGGCGATGCCGTCCAGCTAGCGGACATCTGGGCGGACCTTATTTGACCGCGTTGCCTTTGACACCTCAAATAAGAAGAACTAAACAAATCAACAACTTTCATTGAAAGTAAATGTTTTTATTAAAATATCTTTATAATTAGGAAATTGAAAATCTTTGTTTAATCCGCTATTTAATAAAAAATATTAAAACACACGACAAGTTTCGAAGGATACCTCCATCTTCAGGTGTAAAAATATAATTATCCCCTATTCGCTTTTATGTTAAAATATTTATCTAGTAGTTAAATAAATACATATATTATATTTTTACACCTGAAGATGGAGGAGGTATCCTCCGAAACATGTCGTGTTTTTTAATTTGTTTTATTAAATAGTGGATTAAACAAAAAATTTCAATTTCCTAAGTAAAATACTATGGAATTCCACATTAGCTTTCAATAAGTTAAAATATTTTTGACAAAGTTCGTTATATTTGCATTTGAAACTTTATCATATACAGATTTAATACACTTATAAATGCAGTGCAAATGAAAGTGCTGTGAACAAAATAATAAAAATATCATTAAGATGGTTTGGACACAAGTAAAGATTGAATAAATAGAGAATTAAACGACTTAAACAGAACTAGAAATGAATGTCGGCCACGTGTAGAGTCGGAGTAATCGACGTGCGTGCATGACACGATGTATGAATGTTGAGGAACAAGAGAAGTATGTTAGGAAAGAAAAGTGTGGCGATCCGTCCTTTCTGTCTATTTCTTCGGAGAAACGCCGTAATAATTGGGGCGACTTTACATGCGATTCTCAACAGCTTCCAACCGGTTAGTGTCGCGGTCGGCACAAGGACAGTCGGTTTGCCTAATCTCACTAAAATGACTATTACTAAGTCAATTTTCGGAATTTAGACCTAAAATTTTATACACATATATATAAAGGAATTGGTTTTAAATTAAAACAAAACAAAATTCACACAATCACAGTGGCTACACCGCTTAAGTTCGATATACAGGTACCTAACTTATAAAATAATATATTTTTATGGATTAATTGTATCTCAATAGAGACGAAGATATAAATTATTTGGAAAAAGAATATGGTAGTCGAGGCGTTTAAAGGATTTATGACCTGTCATTGGTTGGGTTAAGCGATCACTTTATGTTTAACAACATTCACCATTCCGCACTTCTTACGACACCACGTCTTTTCCAAGTTTTTGAAACTTGTATAAATGTTAATATTTTTTAATAACTTCACTGTTGGTAGGTCCATCTACACTAGCGCCATCTATTAAGATAATTAACAAAAATTTTACTACGTAGTGTTTTTTTTATAAAACATGAATAGCATTACATTATTTTATCTAAGTTCGTATAAAACTGTACATAGTAGGTACTTACTTACGAATTTAGTGCAGAATTTATCGATGCAGCTTTCCAAATGTCCCATTCTTATCGAGTGCCTAATAGAGTCGATTTCGAGAGCGCGCTGCCGATACAATATTCCCCGAGATCGATCACTCACTGGCACAAGTGTTCCTATTGTCGGAACTAAATCAGAAGCCATCACACTTAACCCCGTGACCCCTGCCGCTCGCAAACAACATGTGTCGTATTTTAAAACTTCTTTTCCATGTCAATTGTCTCGCCCGCCATTTTATGACGCCCGGGGTTTACGGCCGCCTGCGAGATGACAGCATCTGTTGACTTTCTTACAGCCCGACAGAGTGGATTGTTTGATCGTAAAATGTGCCCACTTTGTATGAATTATTAATTGGATTAACTTCAAGTTTCGAATAAGATGAAATGTTGTAAACTTTCTCTTTAATTTAATGCTTTTCGTAATGTTGTTTTATCAAAAGACTTGTTAATTTAATCAAAACTAATCTTTTGACATCGTTTATATCGTACGTAGAGTACAATATTTTTATTAAATTGGAAAAGATCGAGAAATAAACAAATCCATTGATAAATTATTTGTTGTTTCTCGAACAACCAAAATGAAAACGTCTGTTTTCTAAATGTTTTATTATACTTTTGAAAAATGACATGTTTCGCATTTCTAAGGCATTATCAGAAAACAGACCATTCGTATTATTTATACCAGCGCCCTTGAGATGAGCAATTCATAAAAATGGCGCTTTATAAATTATCCAATTTATTATATTATTATTATTATTATCGAAAATATTTCATTTACCTCCTTTTCTATTGCTTTCTTATGCATATTCGTCATTTGGGATTACTCATATCCTGATGTTATAACTACTCTTTAATCTTTGCTTTATTTCTTCGAGCAGTCATTTCGAAATTTTTAATTGAAACTCTAAGAGTTCAAATATATTATGCATTTGGATTTATAGTATATCGTATAAAAGTAAGGGTTAAGTAGATGGTTTTATAATTATTGTCAATTAGTCGGATTGTCAATGCATCTGAGTCGTGCTCGGAGCATATTCCAGGCGGATAGACCAACCTACGCGAAAGCTTAGTCCCCAAAGCTATTCGAAGCATGCGTAAATTGTCTGGAATATCAACAATACAAAGATCTGAGATAAAGTGCTTTGAAAACCGTCCAGTGTAGTTTATGCTGGATTTTTTCAGGACATTTGAGCCAGTGAAGATTATATGTTTCAACATTCACCCAAAATAATTTATTATTTTAGGCTTTTTTAATCATGACTTGTTTTTCTTTCTTTTTAATGAGAATGTGACTAAAATAAAAGTTTTCCAGTAAAAGTCATAAAATATTATCCAAGTTTCCTTTGCTCGTCTGTTTCCTGTGTGTTTTTCCCGCAAACGGTCAACATCCCTGTGTAGTCTAAAATTAACCGCCCCCACTCTCTCCCCCTAAGCCTCAAGTTAATATACGCACGTATTTGAAAAACACCTAGAGGACAATGTTAAATACTTAAGTGTAGGTCCGACAGCGTTACCTTAAAGTGGGTTATCATGTCAGCAATGAATTAAACGGTCTTTAGTTTAACCCCAACTTGTTTCCGATGAAACCGTTTCCGTGAGGGATGAGGGGGCGGGGGGAGGCTACAAATTAAAGAAAATTACGTGTTTGTAAATATCAAAGTGAAATTCGGAATTTGCCGGTTTTACCTCGAAATGTTTATTTAAGGTCGGGCCTCTGCCCGCGGGCACATTAATTAAAACATTCCTTTGATTAAGTGCTCGGATGCTGGGCTTATCAACGGCCGCGGAAGTTGCGCACACTCTGATATCTTCACTGCGTATAAATCTTCAGCATGTGGTACCTGGGCTCCGCTGATTCTCCGCAAAAGGAAGTTTACATAATTGTGTCAGCAAATTCTAGTTTGATATTTTAGTATGGACGATGATAACCTAATTCCATTTTATTATATTTATTTTATAGATGTGCACTAGTACATGTTCATTTTTATAATCATAACATTTTCTTTCTTGAGAATTACAATAAATGAGTATGTAGATTGTTTCTTGAACTACGATATACAAATCCATATTAAATATTTTATGAGAATTGAAACGAGAATTAAAACTGGAAGTTTTATTGGAAATGATATGTTTTGCATTTCTAAGGCGTTATCAAATGTGTACCACGATACACATACTACATTTAATAATACTTTTCTAAGGTTACCAGAAATTATAGTAAAACTTCTAGAAAACAATGGTTTTCATTCGTATTAATTCAAATAAAATAGATGTTTATTGAAATTATAGATATATTGTTGAATAAATAAAAAAACTAACTAACCATCACGCCATTTCCCCGGAGGGGTAGGCAGAGAGGATGGATCGTCACAATGACCTGTCCTGGCATACCTCTCGGGCTTCCTCTACATTCATACATCGTACCATGCACGCACGTCGATTATTCCGACTTCGAATGTGGCCGCCTTTTAGTAATTGATTAATTTGGTCATGCCATGTTTTCCTCGGTCGTCCTCGGCTTCTTTTCCCACTCACGCTGCTTGTGTACAACTTTTTAACCATTCTACTCTCATGCATTCGTTTTATATGTCCAAACCATCTCAGGGAATAAAACTTAACATTATTTCAGCGCAAGCTTAATCGATGAAAAAAGTGAGAGAAAAAAATCTCTGGATGCGTGCATAGAACCATCTGAATGGAATTATTACAGTTCTATTTTTATTTTAGTAGTTATTTTGCTTTTTTTAAATCAATTGAATATATGTTTCCTTTTCAGCATAAAAAACAACCCTCGGGGAATAAAATTTTTCTTGGTAAGACAGTCGTTAACCTTCCAACTGACCGGTAATTCTTCCTATTATAATTCCTTTTCTGGAAGGAAGATGGGTCTCCTCGGCGCCAAAAAAATAATCATTACCCTTTCGGCGGACATCCCTTCTGACCCTTAGGGCCGGCATTATGTTCGGGGATTCTATACCGACAATGGAAGGTTAACACGCTCCCTGAAGATCCGTCTCTCCAGAGAATTATCTTTATTTCCATGTAAGTAGATTAGCCAAGGTAGAACGTCTAAGAAAAAGTGATATCCGCATTAAAAATGAACATTTGGTTTTATTTATGTGAATTTGTACTACATGTTTTGTCACAGAAGTGCAGAAAATATATAAATAAACATAATAATCATTTTGGGAAGGAATACACTACCTCAGATTACTTAATTGCTATAGTAATATAATATAATACATTTTACTAAATTTAACAACATTTCTCTAAAATATTGGATATTCCTTCCTATAGATAATTTATTTTTTAAACACTATAGAATTTCATTATTCCGTTTTTTTAAATTAAATATCATTCGTACTATAAGAATTAAGATATCAACGTAAAATATATTATTTTTTTAATAAATTGACAGTTTTTTTATGTATTTGGTATACAACCACTTTATTCTTGAGGATGAGGGCCTACCGGTTTCGATGTATCTGAGCTTTCTCAGGGATTTATACATACATTATATATAAATCCCTAAGAAAGCTAGCTTCTTATAAAAAAAAAATATTGGCGATTTTCTCATGAATTACACTGGTCATCCCATTTCAAAGAAATGTTATCATTGCAGAAGAGTGATTTCATTTTGTTAAATGTAGCTCTTGCTGCCTCAATTCTGAGTTATAGAGATTGCGTTAGTATGCTGCCGAGGTATTAAAATTTCTCCACTCTTTTAGGTGTTGAAATTTCTTCACAAAGCTTCTAATTTTTTTTTATGTTTCACATTTTTCTATTAAGTACCGGCAATCATAAAAAATGTATTGATTTCGTTTCAATTTTCATTAGAACATAATTACAAAACCGATATGTAAATTATAAATGTGCTTAGTTAGACTTTCGGTTATCTCCCTTTCTCGATACATTCCCGAAGACTTACTGCAACGGAAGCCCCCAGTAAGTAACGGCGAGATTGATATAGTGCAGAAGAAAAACTTTTAATCCATACAATTTCTTCTTTATTCCATTCCCATTTGGTCCTTATCTCCCCCGCACAGCCTTGCATGTGGAGGTAATACTTCTCCGAAATCGCTTTAACATCGGAAAAGTTGCGAAAATAAATTTAATCTCGAAACACCCCCTGCCTTAACGGAAATCAACCTACAGCATGATATTAAAGCCTTCAGCTGACAGGGGTAGACCGTGAAAGTTATAATTTAATATCTTCTTCTTCTTTCGGTGCCGTGTCAGGTGCCCTCAACGTTGGCGATCACTGCAGCAAAGGCATCTCTGTCCTGCGCCACTTGGAACAGGTTCTGAACTCTTGTAATTTCTGTCCGCTATTTTATGTTCCGCAGCCAGGACAGTTATTACGCTCCCTGCTCCCTTTATTACGTTATAAAACGTTATATAATTACGTTTTAAACCATATTTTTATAAATGCAAACAGAAGTTTTTTATTGCTTTGAACATTTCAGCAATTGAGAAATATTTAAAAAAAATGTTATTTTAAAAAATAATAATATTCTAATTATTAAAATATTTTGTTTCTTGTTCCAGGTATGTATCAACGCTCAAACTCTTCATAGTAGCGGAAAAACTCAGTAGCAGTCGGGTATGTTAAATTTAAAAATGTTTGTAGGTTTATTTTAAAAGCAATATTTAAGTATCGAAAAGTCGCCTTGATTGAACTGATAGTGTCGAAACACAGGTATAATTTATCATTAATACGAATGAAAACGTCTGTTTTCTAAAAGTTTTATTATATTTTATGTGAATGACACGCTTCGCCTGTTCTAGGCATTATCAAATGTCATTTGATAATGCCTTAGTCAGGCGAAACATGTCATTCACATAAAATATAATAAAACTTCTAGAAAACAGGCCTTTTTTATTCGTATTAATTATTTAATATGGAGTTTTACATTATTATATTTTTTCTATCATTGTAAAAACAATATAATTTTTACATACAAATAAAATTAAATAAAATTACACACATGTTTCGGGACACAGAAGCCATTATACATAACAAATATTATATAAAAACAATTTTTATCAGGAATGTGGTCAGTTTTGACATACTATATACACATTCATGTTAAAATTTATTTAATTTGTTTGTATATATTATATTTTTAATTATACTGATGAAGGGCTTCTATGTCCGGAAACATGTTTGTAATTTTATCTTATTTTGCAAAGAAAGAAAAATATATAATTATGAATCCACAACACAAAGTAATGGTGAATATAGACGAAATTATTGTTCGTTGAATTTTTAAAGAAAAAATTAACATAATTTATTTTTGGAAAATGAAAATAACTTTGTTTAATCCACAAAATATCAAAAAAATATTTAAAAAACACGACACGTTTCGGAGGATACCTCCATCTTCAGGTGTAAAAATATAACAAAAACATTTAATTATATTTTTACACCTGAAGATGGAGGTATCTTCCGAATCATGTCGTGTTTTTTTTAATATTTTGTGGATTAAACAATGTTATTTTCAATTTCCTAAGTATATTACTATGGAATTTCAAATTGTTATTGCCTTAGCGTTCAATAATTTATTTTCTTTTTATTTTAAAAGAAACGTATGCTTCAAATTGAAGTTTTAATATGTATGTAAAATGAGTATAAAATAATTTAAGCAAAATGAGAATTTGAAGTCGAACGTTATTTAGGTTAATGTTGCGGTTAATAATGGGCAGGAAGCCTTGTTATTAATTCAATCGTCAAAAGTTCTTCGAACGAGCGAAATTCCTTGCAAATGCGCAATGGAATAAGGTCATAAAAGTGGAATGAGTACTTTCTATTAACACTTAAAATACGTGTTGTACTCCCGTTGCGGTTATACTGCCATTAGCGAACGGGGAATTGGTCCTCTTAGGAATATGTACCTGTTATGTATCCCGGCATATTCTGTGTGTTAAGTCGATTCCGTTCTCCTCGCTTCCGTTTTATATGACAATAAAGGCCGTCGTTAGTGCATCGACAGTGCAGCTGCGCCCTCCCTTCGCCGCTACTCCCACCCCCTTGCGCCGAAGACAGGTGCACTTTTTGCAATTTAATGAACGGAGGAGGACAGTTTCATCATCTTAATAACAAACGAGGGCGATCTTTCGAGAAGAAACTAGAAACTCAATTGAAAGGTGTGATATATTGATAGCTTTTCTTTGCCCTACTGTCGAAATAATACTGATATCAAATACAAATTGCTTCTATTATAAACTGACTAACTAACCATCACGCCGCTCTCCGAAGGGGTAGGCAGAAAGAATGGTCTGCCACATTTTTTTTTCCTGACATATTTCTCTCGATTCCTCAACACTCATACATCGTACCATGCACGCGCGTCGACTGCTCTGACTCTTCCTCACGCGGCCAACATTCAATATTTGATTTGTTTGATCGTCCCATGTTTTCCTCAGTTTTCCTCTATTTCTAGTTCCATTTACATCGTTAACTTATACTTAATTAAACATTCTGTATTCAGCCTTGCGTTTCATATGTCTTAACCAACGCAGTGATCCTTTCATAATAATTTGTTCATAATACTTTCTTCCGCTCGACATTCTTCCATGATATCAGCATTTGAAATTTAAGCATTTAAGCTGCTCTCTTGATTATTCTACCAGTTCCAGGCTTCACTTCCTTAAATTGTCTACATCTGAATTTAAAAAAAATGTTTTTTACACTCTTATGTTTATTTATCTTAAGATGTTTCAAATGTTTCATATGTTTTTCAATGGAAAACGGTTTGAACATGGGCCTTAGGTTAATTTATATAAAAAAAATGTTTTAAAAATTGGCAAACATTTTTATTGTTAATTTATTACTAGCTGACATATATATTTTTTTAATTTAGTGTTTGATTAATTTATAATATAATAACATATTCTAGAAGTTTAATAATGTATTTAATGTTTTTATTTTGTTTTGCCTTACAAATTTTGGTTAATATAAATAACGTTGACGATTTCCTTGTTAGTTGAAACATGCCATTCTCGTTACGTAGTAAAATTTAAAAAATGTTCGTTTCTTTGTTGATATAATAAATAGATTTAAAAATAAAATAAAACATTTTCACTTAATATAAACCACTTTATTCAGTTAGTAGCGCCAACCTCTGTATAAAAGCTCTGAGAAAGCTCGATACAGAGTGAAACCGACTCAATAAAGTGGTTTATACTAAGTGAAAAGTGTTTTATTTTATTTTTATATCAATCCACCAAGAAATGACTTCGTATCATAATTTAAAAACCTGTTAGTTGTTTTTAGGAACTTCACGATCATAGTATATTAATTTTAAATATTTGTATTGCAATTTAAATTTTTATTGCTTCTTAAACCTACTCAACTTTAAAATGTTTTTGTTTTACTTATTCTTATTTGATTAATTATGTATTTATGTCTTCATCTGGGTATATATTAGTAACGCACAAGGGTTGTATCATATGAATTACGTTAATCCACAACAGACACAGCGCGGTTAATCTAACGTGAAATCCAATTTTTGGATGTAGGATTTTAGTAGATTGTTTAGTATATGTATGTATTTACAATATTTTATAAATCCTTTGGGACGAGTAGAGCCAAGTTTCCATTATGTAAGTTAATGATCAACAACACAGAAATGAATCTGTTTAAATATATATAGTACTTTCTTATTCAAAATTATGTACATGAAATTAAACAACTCATTATACATTTTGTCTGGAAAGTTAATTCATTTCTTGAACACATTAATTTCATAATCATCGGGGAGCATACAAGACTAACATTAAAACATTAATTTCGTCAAGAATGTAATAATTCCCAACTGACAATGTGTATTAGAAAATAATACACAAACGAGGAAAACCAATTTACTCAGAAGAGTGTAAATAAATTTTCAGAGTATTTGAAAGACAGGAGTAGGCTCTTGCGTTAATATTATCATGCCTTTCCGTGAGTGGCTCTTTACACTGAATACTCAAGACTCGACATGCCGGGATACGAGTATGTAACTGACGCGGTATAATTTGCTTGTCATTGCGCTTATTGGAAATACTTAAATCCTAAAGCGCGATACGCCAAGCTGTCATGTCTGGATTTAAAACAACTTTTTAAAATCTTGTAAAATTGTATTTCATTTCGAACGTACAGCATTCAAAGGATAATATCAAAATCTTACTGAATTGAGTTAACAAGTTTTCAAATATTACTCTATACCTACAAAATAATAATGAATACAGCTAGAAATGAGATCTCCTAGATTTTCATGAGAAAATTATTTACGTAATATATAGAATATTAAAAAAATAATCCAGTGTAAATGAAAACGTTGCGAATGAAATAACGGATGAATCATTTAGGTTTTTACCAATTTTGAAACGATTTTTTCCATTTAGTAATTACATGGATCGCCAACCCTCATGCGGATACAAAAATCATGAAAAATAAAGAAGAGCAATATGTTTAAATTTAGTTTTTAAATTTAAAATAACTACAATCGACTATTTTTAAATATACCATTATATAGTATGAAATAATTCTGAATATAATAATCATCCTTAATTGCTTTTTAATTATATATCGCATATCCTCTGAAAAACTGTCGTAACACAGAAAATGTTTGTTTTCAATGAAAATAATAAAAAATATTGTTGTCATCAAATTTATTTAATAATCCACGAATAGATTGATGAATTTACATACAATAAAAACAATATACGCTTATTATTCATTATCATTATAACATAGTAAGTTCATGTAAGGTTAAAAAAATATTAAAATGTGTTTTTCTCAGAACTGCTTTTTTTGTGTTGTGACAGTTTTTCAGAGAATGTGCGATATATTGAACCCAACTAATAATTACGTAAACACAAAAATACTTTTAGAATCAATTAACACTAATGACATTGGTTTATATATAGAATCATTAGAATTTAACCCTCCTTTAACATTCCATAAATAAACTTCAGAAACTTTGTAAATGTAAATACCATAAGATGGCAGTGAGCTGCCGAAGAAATAATTTGAATAAAGAGCAAAAATATTTAAATAAAATTACTTGTGCATACATGTTGAAGGTTTGTTTTTTTACTTTCATTAACTATTTAAATGAACTTCTGCGGATAAATTAACAATATAAATATCATAAGAATAAGAAGAAGAATCATTGAAATTTATTATTCAAAGATATTCATGGTTAAATTCTTAGAGATAAAGGAATCAGCAGTTTTTAATGATAAAAAGTTTAATATTTCTTATAAATACAAAATGTATACTTTAACTAGAATAATGTATTTACCTGGGAATTACGAATATCGTTTTAGCTTTTATTACAAGTTTATTTTGCCTTAAAATTGTGAAATATCAAATGGTATTCTTTTCGAATATTATCATTCAGCAAAGAAAATCGACGCAATTTATCTCCATTCCCCGTTTTCAGAAGTTCACATTTATTTTATTCCGCGAGATAAAACTAAAAACACAGTCTTCATGTTTCAGGGCTGTTCACACGAACATCTATCATCATTCTTGCCCTAGTAAACTAAACTGGAGATGTGTTTCCTGTTTCCTTGCAAGAGATATGGCGAACATCATTTTTGTCTATTACCCATATATCTACGCGTATAATAGTTATTATTATTTGGTTACATTAACAAAAACGATATCAATACATCATGATAATAATTAACACTTTGGAAAGAGAATTTTGAATACTATATTATCTCTTTAATGTATTAACTATTTTTATGAAATAAAAATATTGTTCACGACATGTTTCGGAGGTAACCTCCTCCATTCTCATGTGTAAATATAACTAGTTGTATTTATCTATATTGTATCAACATCTGAGAACGGAGAGGATTACCTATTTTTTTTATTGTAGGGTAACATACAGTGATTGTTACAATAATACACATACAAATGAACAACCATCCAGTTAAATAAAGACACAGAAGGTTACCCGCCGCTTAACCGAAGCTGTTATAGGACGCAGCGGCGCCCCTTAGTCAGGTTCGCTCAAACAATCCCTAGGCCCGCCCCCCATCCACGCAAAACTTACATTAGCTAGAGAATGCACCATTCCAGAAAAAAAAGCGAACCCCAAAAAGAGTCAGAGAAAATACCTCCAAAACATGTAGTTTATACTATTTTTAACTTACCATCTAACCATTACGCCATCTCCCCGAAGGGGTAGACAGAAAGAATGGAGAGCCACGCTGTTCTTTCCTGACATATTTCTCTCGCTTCTCCAACATTAATTCATCACGTGGCCGACATTCAATATTTGATTTATTTGATAGTGTCACGTTTACCTCGGTTTTTCTTCATTTCTAGTTCCATTTACATCGTTAACATATACATTTTTTTACCAAATTTTCTTCATTAATTATTTCTATGTATTTAAACCATGTTAATGTTAATATATACACTAATTGGGTTCAAATAACCTGTTGTATACAAAAATGAGGAAAGCAACGGAAAACAACCAAATTAAAAATTCAAGTTGTATTTCTATAACTAGTAAAAATGTTACGCTTTTCTGCAAACTAATCCCTAGGATTGAAGCTTTAAAAAACAGACTTATGATTTAGCTAGTTTAAGTATTGATCTCAAAATATAAAATATATAAAAAATACATGGATCTGGCAAAAGAAGGATAAAAGTATGATAGATAATACTATGTGTATGATAGAGTGTCGAATGAAAATATAAGAAGTAAATGCGGTGCGATTGATGGTGTCATGAACAAAATAATGAAAGGATCATTAAGATGGTTTGGACATATGGAAAGAATGAATGAAGAATGAATGGTAAAAAAATTATATGTCATGATGTAAATGGAACCAGAAATAGAGGAAGACCGAAGAAAACGTGGCACGATCAAATAAATCAAATATTGAATGTCGCCCATGTGAGGAGTCAGAGAAATCGACGCGCGTGCATGACACGATGTATGAATGTTGAGGAAGCGAGAGAAATATGTCAGGAAAGAAAAGTGTGGCAGTCCATTCTTTCTGCCTACCCCTTCGGGGAGACGACGTGATGGTTAGTTAGTTAGTTAAAAAATATGTTTAGAAGAATAAACAGACACTTTAAAGGAATGTACAAAATCTGTTGTACGTTCTTAAATATATAGCGGTATAAGTCAAATACAACAAATCGGAGGTATCCTTTTTCCATCGTCAATAAATTTGTCAAAAATGGCCGTGCTCCCCCTCTCCTTCTAGCAACATTAACTCGTTTATAATTGACTTATCGCAATCCTTGCGTGCTAAATAAATCTCCTCCGGTGGCAGATAGCATAGCCAGCTGAGCGTCTTTCCAATTTACTGAGGGGCTTAATTCATGAAAGAATTAACTCCAAGTTATTAAGTTTCTACCATTGAAGGAAAAATACCTTAAGAAACGCCATGAATGAATAAATATGTGATTTAATTGTATCTCAATAGAGACGAAGATGCAAATTGGAAACTGGATATGGTTGATCAAGGTGTTTACAGGACTTATGACCTGTCATTGGTTGGGTTAAGCGCACGCTTTATGTATTAGAATTACAACATTCCCCATTCCACCTTTGTCATGACCATGTCTGACAATTTTTGGAAGTTGTATATATGTTAAAGTCCTACACCAGATTTCACATGTCAGTTTCAATATGCCATCTATGAAGCTTTTGATTACATATGTTAATCTTTTTAAGATAATATATTTAAGAATAAATATGTGTCGTATCCAAGGTATATAGAATAATATGGTAAGATATTGCGCACGTAGCATGCTATCCCTTTCTAATAATTTGCTGTCAAGTGACGTCATGTGGTGAACTCGAAATCGAAACGAAACTATAAACAAACCTAAATAACTATAAACAAGCTAAATCAAATGGAGTTGATTTGCCATATCCAGTTAAAAATCTTTTTTATCGATGTAAAATGTTTTTCAAAATAAGAACAATGAACTTAAAGCTCATTGAAGATGCTAACTCTAAAAAAAGAAAAATAAAAAAAACAATAACTTAAATAAAGAAAACGATTTGTCATAATTTATTTAATACAATTACAAAAACTTCTTTTAATTAGACGTAATAAATAAACAAAGAAAAATTCCATACCCAATGTATAAATATATACTCAACTCATACTACACAACCTAATGCTTGGGTCTCCACGTGACGTAGCTGCGCAGTAGATGTCAAAAATAAAACGCGGAATATCTTACCATATTTATTCTATATACCTTGTGTCGTATCTAATATTTACAACAACAATTATTCATTATTATTACTTTTTATTTTTTTTCATTTTACATCATCGCAGCATGAGCCAAATCGATGTAAAGGGTATTATAGCTATCATAGAGATTCTCGTGACATGTGATAGGTAGCTAATCTATCGCCATTTTATTTTCACGTGAATTCTACACCAGACCAAAGACAGTGTGACAATCACACTGCCCTCGCCGGGAATCGAACCCGTAACCTTCGGGGTGGCAGTCAATGCACTTACCACTCGGCCACGAAGGTCGTCTATAATAGTACTTAAAAATTCCTGTAATGTTTTCAAGTTTTATATCATTAAAACAAAAAAATAATCGTATTGTAAAACAATGATAGAGTTTTGAATGAAAATATAAGAAGATAATGCGGTGCGAATGAATGTGTTATGAACAAAAAATTTAAGGAATCATTAAGATATATTGGACACATGGAAAGAATTAATTGAGAAAGAATGGTAAATATATATATAACTAAATAACTAACTAACTAACCATCACGCCGTCTCCCCGAAGGGGTAGGCAGAAAGAATGGACTGCCACACCTTTCTTTCCTGACATATTTCTCTCGCTTCCTCAACATTCATACATCGTGTCATGCACGCGCGTCGATTTCTCTGACTCCTCACATGGCCGACATTCAATATTTGATTTATTTGATCGTGCCACGTTTTCCTCGGTCTTCCTCTATTTCTGGTTCCATTTACATCATTAACATATAATTTTTTTACCATTCTTTCTTCATTCATTCTTTCCATATGTCCAAACCATCTTAATGATCCTTTCATTATTTTGTTCATGACACCATCATTCGCACCGCATTCACTTCTTATATTTTCATTCGACACTCTATCATACACACAATATCCACACATTCGTCTGAGAGATCTCATTTCTACTGCATTTATTCTACTTTCATCCTTACTTTGCCAGTTCCATGCTTCGCTTCCATACATAAGAGAATATATATATATATATATATATATATATATATATATATATATATATATATATATATATATATATATATATATATATATATATATATATATATATATATATATATATATATATATATATATATATATATATATATATATATATATATATATATATATATATATATATATATATATATATATATATATATATATATATATATATATATATATATATACATATATATATATATATATATATAGATGTGAATGGAACTAGAAATAGAGGAAGATGGTTGAAAAAGTGGCATGATCAAATAAATTTAATATTCAATGTCGGCCACGTAAGGAGTCGGAGCAATCGACCATCCTGCAAACTTATTGACCATGGCACGCCATGCGCTCCTGTCATCCGTAATTCTCCAGGCTGCAGCTAATGAGAGATCAGTCAGATCCCTGATTTGATCGGACCAACGGCTCAGTGGCCGTCCTTGTGGTCGACAACCGTCCACTTTGCCCATGATGATGAGCATTTCAAGGTTGTCCTGATTTCTCCAGGCTATGTGTCAAAAATATTTCAGCACTCTCTGAGAGCACATCCGCGAGAATCATGCCTTAATATCCAGCTGGTCAATGATTGACTGGTTTGTTCTTCTTGCCGTCCAGGGTATACTCAGTACTCAGTACTCAGTAAATTTAAAAACATTAGCTAAACGCATCACTACCTATGTATAAGTTTGTGTAAAAACATCTTCCAATACAATAAAAATGTAGAACTTTGTCATTGCGAAACTGTGGATTTTCACACTGGTTATAGAATTGGGTTCCAAGCAAGTAACATACCAAACAAATTTTGTTTGACAGTTCCCCCATATTCTTTACTCTCTGGTCTCAACCTACATTCAATCGGTAGGAATAAAGAAAACCCACATATTTCACGGATAATCATTCAATCTTCTGGGTGGAATTGGTGTAGTAAATTTCTTTCGATTTAAGGCCCGTGCCAAAAATGCGAATTGTGCGAACAATTTTTTTTAATGTATAAAAGTTTTTATTAATGATTCGAGTATGTGCGTTTAAACTTTGATGTTTGATTTACAGTCAAATGTGAAAAAATCATATAATTTTGACTTGTATTGTATGGTTTTTAGTACCCCATTGCTTTAACGATTTAGAGATTCTAAAAAATTCATATTGTTATTATAATATGCACATTTTTTACGACAGTCTTCAATGTTTCAAGTGAAATGATTTCAATATTTCATATTATATGAAAATGACTGTAAAATTATTATGTAATAAAGGCGGCCACATCCTAAGTACAAAAAATCGAAAAACGTGCATGTTACGATGTATGAATGTAGAGAAGCTCGAAAAGCATGTCAAGACAGAGCAATGGGCGGTCCATCCCTTCTGTCTACACTTCCGGGAAAACGATGAGTTGTTTAGTTAATTAGTTAGTTATAAATTTAATTTTAAAATATAATATATCTATGGGCAGTAGGTACTTGCGTGTGCACTGCATGCATGTATTTATATTTTTCTCTAATGCGTTCCTGGTACTTTGTTGTATTTTTATAATATTTTACCTGTACTTAATAGATGCCTTAAACATTTTCCTGTTTGTAATGTCTATTGAGTTAATAAACTGATTTGATTTGATTTTTACTTTATTTTTAATGTTGTTTAAAACATTTCGCGGACCGGGTGCTTTTACCCCGAGCTTTTACCCGAATAAACACGTTTCTAACGTAACCATGTTCTACTGGTCTTCGGTATATATTTTTTACTATTCACGTACCAGTTTTTCACATTAAAACAAGATCCATCTCCATTACCTGGACCCCTTTCCGATAAAATTAAACGTAATGCATTAATTACCTTCGACGTATCGCCTCGCATATCCCACCTCGGGAAATAAATTCCGCTTAGCTGCAGCCTCTCCAAGATCGTGGTACTGTAAATACGTATATATGAACCTTAACGTGCTACCATATGGAGATACCGCCGGCAAATGGATCCAATGTCCGCACAGACTTCCGGTAACTGAGATTTATGAGCTAGTTAATTTGTATTAGAGTCAGCTTGACGGTGCAGCCATCATTAGATAGATTCAAGTAAAGGATTTAGAGACATAGTAAATCATTTTTAAGGGTTTTCGACATTCTTTTCAATTTCCATCGTGATATATTGTAATGTATACATATGTAATCATTATAGAAATGACTCCAAGGGAGACACTTTCAAATAATCTCTCCTTCTTTGAATATAAATATTTAAAATATATAATTTCTGTTTTATAAATTCACATTTTAATTTAATTTAAACCACTTTTATTTCATAATATAGAACCAACTGTCATATGTTTAGTCACAAAAATAAATAGATATATTTCAAACTCTTTTTTTGCAAATTTTAGCAAATTTCAATTGTTAAAATGGTATGACAAATTGAAATGCCTGTTTATTTTTTATTGAAAAAAAATGTATGTAAACAAAATATATACTGTACAGTAATTATTAAATGTTTTTAATTTAAAATAAATACTAAAACAACCAAGTACAACATTTTTCAAATGATTTCTCTTGTGGGAATAAATCACAAATTTAATTGTATCGACGTATTTCTTTAAAATTAACTAACTAACTAACAAACACGCCGTCTCCCCGAAGGGATAGGCAGAAAAGATGGACTGCCACACTTCAACCGATGCGACACTCCATTCTTCTCTTTTCGCCCCCGTGTGAAACGCGGTGTGATAGGTTGCAAAACAGAGTGTATCTCACATTATTTTTAAAGCATTTAATTTTACTAAAAATTCATGTATTTATGTAATGTATTCCATTAATGATGATGTATATGAATTTGTATGGCTTTAAATTCAATTTGAATTAATCAAGATGAAAATAAACCGCTATTCAACTCGCCTACTGAATGCAGATAAGATTGTATTTCTAGTCCCTATTTAGAATAAACACCACAAGCTAAGTTAATATTCCTAATAAAATAGACGAACAGCAAGTCTATGGTTGTCGTATTTATAATCCGTTTGTCTATGCCTCTCAGACTTGTCAGAGGAAACTAAATTAAATAAAAGGTATCGCGTTAGTACAGCGAGAATTTGAGAAATCCGATCAAGTTTGTCTCTGCCTTTGTATTCAATTAATTCCGGAATAAGGAGCGATATGCTCCCGTGACAATTTTATAATTTGATTGTTCCTGTAATCCTTTAACGTCCCCTTGACTTAATGCCGCCAGCCAACTGCGTCTCGCCTCGCATCTGATTCCAAGAATTGGTTTTCTAATGAAATATTCAGTTATTCAATCTTTCAAGCCAACTCATTATTCCGCAAACGCTTATGAAATCAACCAAAATCAATATGAGATTAGACGTTCATTATGAGAGATATTTTGGTGTGAAATAAATAAATAAAATTTTTGTAGATTAAAAAAAAAATCACATCAAATTATTAACTGAATGATATTTCCCACTTGATATTATCCATGTTCTTATAAATATATTGTAGGTAAGGTTAGGTTAGGTTAGGTTAGCGGCCCACAAAATGTTCCATAATTAAAATGAATTACATATTTGTCGATGGAATTAAAATAATTAAATAATAATTCTTAAGAAAAGGGTTAACGATTATTTTTAATTTGGCAAGAAAAATTTAAACACGGTTTTATCCACATTATCGTATTTATTAAATGTATTTACAGTATAAAAAATACTTATTGTGGAGTTTTACAACACAGAAGAAATAATAATTATAATAGACCTTGTTCAAGATGATTTAAAATAGATCTTATGAAGAGCACTAATAAGGGGAGGGTATGAAATAGGAACTTTACTTTGGAATGGGATTTTGCAGGATTGTAGTGCCCCCTAAGAGTCGTCCATAGACATAGTAAGAAAGCGCAATAGACAGACAATTTGTAAAAAAAAGCCTTTAAACTTATCGTTGCTTATACAGGTATATTATTAAATTTTTTTATTTTTATTAAATCAAATCAAATCAAATTATCAACTTAATAGATATTACAAACGGGAAAATGTTTAAGGCATATATTAAGTACAGGTAAAATATCATAAAAATATTACAACAAAGTACCAGGAACGCATTAGAGATGATTCGACATTAGGAAGACAAGATACTTTCTATTTGCCCTATTTGCCCCCTGAACGTACTTTCACTAACATGAAAGACGTCGATCTCCGAGGAGACCGCGTTCAGCAGACTAATTGCTCTTCCCACCGGTGTCACCAGAGGCAGATTGGTTCTGGCGGCCGGTAGGTAAAACAATCTGTGCTGTTGCTGTCGGAGATATCTATCGGGGACAAATAGACCAACATCCTCCAGTACGGCCGAGTTCTCGAAGTATCCCCTAATTAATCTGAAGAAATGGGTTATTAGATGTCCATCTCTTCGAAGCTGTAAAGAATTGGTTCCGAGCATTCCCAGAAGAAATGCCGTGGGATAGAGCCACGGATAGTTACCATATTCCCTCATGTAGAGATACCTCAGAAATTTTTTCTGAACCCTCTCCAGCATAACGGAATATCTCGCCTCGTGAGGATTCCATATCACAGAACCACTTTCGAGCCTGCTTCGAACCAATGCGTTGTACGAGGGACTCGTATAGGACTCTGAGCACATTGGGATCCCTGAAAACTCTTCCGGTCCGGACGATGAACCCCAACATCCTCAGTGCAATGCCACAAATCCTTTCGACATGTGCACGAAAAGTCAGCCTACTCTCATAGATGATTCGGAGATCCTTCATCGTAGATACATGTGCCAGTTGCTGGTTGTTCATTGTGTATCTAGAAATTTCGCCACTAGTTTCAATAGCTAGGTGGCTGAGCGGATAGGTTGCCTTCTCAATTTTGCTGGGCGGCCGGTCTCTGGTTCGAATCCCGGTTCATGCGTTTTTTTCTGATATATAATAAAAGGAACGGTGATTTTTTTTCTTATAGAAATTGACTATCTATTGCGCTTCCTGACTTTGACTATGGACAACTCTTAAGGGGTATTACAATCCTGCGAAATCCCATTCCGAAGTCAATTTCCTATTTCATGCCCTCCCCTTGTAAGTGTTTAATTTAACACATATTTTTAGTGTAAACTGATGTTCGCAAAAAATTAAATAATTTTATAAAATTTTTAAGTATTGGGAATATTTCGTTTCTTTAATTTATCCACCTTTGTCACCTTTGAAATCATTAATTGACATATTTTAAAAAGAAATGTGAAAGCTTCCGCTTTCAGTTTACGTGTATACGAGGTCTGTTCAAAAAGTATCGCGAATTTAATATTTTTTCAAAAAGTATTTATTTATTCATGAATATCTATTTTGTCCCCTTCAAAGTAATTCCCCTCGGATATAATACATTTATGCCAACGTTTTTTCCAATCCTCGAAGCACTTAAAAAAATCATTTTTTGTGATCTTGTTCAGCTCCTCCTTCGATGCCGTCTTTATCTCCTCAATCGTGGCGTAGCGTCGTCCTTTCATGGGCCTCTTCAGTTTTGGAAACAGGAAAAAGTCACAGGGGGCCAGGTCTGGGGAATACGGTGGCTGCGGCACCATTACTGTGTTGTTTTTGGCCAAATATTCGCGCACAAGCAACGATGTGTGAGCAGGGGCGTTATCATGGTGCAAAAGCCAGTTTTTGTTCTTCCACAAATCCGGGCGTTTCTGGCGGATTGCTTCGCGCAAATTGCGCATAACTTGCAGGTAATATTCCTTATTGACCGTACTACCCTGTGGCAAGAACTCATGATGCACCACGCCCCTGCAATCGAAGAAAACTGTGAGCAAAACCTTCACGTTCGACCGAACTTGGCGCGCTTTTTTTGGTCTTGGCTCATGCGGCAGCTTCCATTGGGATGATTGAGCTTTGGTTTCCACGTCATAACCATAAACCCATGATTCGTCACCAGTTATGACCCTCTGGAGCACATTTGGGTCGTCACGGACCAAGTCCAACATCTCCTGAGCAATGTTAACGCGATGCTGTTTTTGGTCGAAATTGAGCAATTTTGGCACGAATTTCGCGGCGACCCGACTCATGCCCAAATCATTGGTTAAAATCGAATGGCACGAGCCAATCGATATGTTTAGGTCCTCAGCAACTTCTCTAACGGTGATTCGACGATTGGCTAATACTATTTTCTTCACTTTATCAATGTTTTCGTCTGTTGTTGACGTGCTCGGGCGTCCGGCACGCTCTTCGTCGTTCATATCTTCTCGGCCCTCTGAGAACATTTTGTACCACCGATAAACGTTGCTTTGGTCCAAGGTAGCTTCACCATATGCCACAGTCAACATTCGAAATGCGTCCGCGCACTTTATTTTGTTTTTCACACAAAATTTGATACAGATTCTTTGATCCATTTTTTGGAATAGGCAAAAATCGAAGACGAGCCAAAACACATCCAAGCAAAACAGCTGTCAAAAATTAACTAAACATTCAAAATGGCCGACCTTGTCAGCATAAGTAAGGGACATGAGTACCAACATAACGCTACAAAAAATCAAAAATCAAATATACGTAGCCAGCGGAAATTCAAAATTCGCGATACTTTTTGAACAGACCTCGTATGTACGAGTACGTGCAGTAATTTACCCATTATTCAAATGGCTTACGGTTGAGCACCGAAAAAAACGCATTTAATAAACGATCCACACAAAACGTCACATAAAACAAAGGTCTGGAGCCGCCCCTGGCGTAAATTAAATTCTAATAAAGCAGTCTCCCTTTGTGCGAGGTCTGAACACGTCAGGCCCGGCCCAGGGCTGTGTACCGGGTGCCGAGAGCCGGGTGCCGTTTCAGGCAATATATTCTCTGGATATACAGGTACACCTGATATCTACCTTTCAGGGAATAATAAGGATGACGAATTCTTCGAATGTGTTTGTATTGAATAAACCTGTCCGAGACAGATGCGGTGGGGTATGTGAAGCACCATCACCACGTACACAGTGGAATCTTTGATTTTTTTTCGAATTGGATTCTTTAATTTGAAATAAAGAAAAATAAAACAATAACTTTCAAAATTTCAAAAAACATTTATACACATGTTTCGTTGAAATGAATAGAATCCAATGGCAGTATTTAATGCCTAGATGTATTTTTAATAGGTATTCTTTCTTTTTTAAATCGAACATTCAAGAATATATTTATGCGAACATTCACATATATGTCATAGTTAGCCTAGGTTAGGTAATCATTTCGAAAAAAATTATACACGATAATTGTAACGTAATTAAAAAAAATTTTAATAAATAAAATTTACTGAATGTTTCTCGAACAAAAAAATAATATGCTCAAATATTGACACTTCAAACCCTTACCCTATTTTTTTTAAATATAAAAAGAAGTACATTAATATAATAGGAAGAAAATTTTATTATTTTGAAATTTGCCATTTGATTATAAAACAAATGTTCACTACTGCATTGGTTACAGTGAATTAATATTATATATTATATATTTTGTTATTTTCAGTTTGTATCATAGAATGTACCAACTTAAGCTATAACTGTACGTTATTTATTTATTTCAGATAACAGATAGCAATTGGCAAACATAAAACAACTCATGTAGAAACAATGCAAGACCAATTACATATTACATAAATAGACAAAGGCAGGACAATCTAGAATAATGTACAACGGGCTAAACCTCTACAACAACCTACCATTAAAACAAAAAGTCTTACTTAAAAATAACATTAAAATAAACCTCAATCATAATATATTGACATGTAAGATGTAAATATCATTATATTTAATAACCCAATCGGGGGTTTTATACACACATATACATACATGCACTTACATGCACATACATATAAACACATATACATTTAAACATTCGTGCATTGACGACCTTCGTGGCCGAGTGGTAAGTACATAGACTGCCACCCCGAAGGTTCCGGGTTCGATTCCCGGCGAGGGCAGTGTGATTGTCACACTGTCATTGGTCTGGTGTAGAATTCACGTGACAATAAAATGTCGATAGAATATCTACCTCTCATGTCACGAGAATCATTATGATAGCTATAATACCCTTTACATCGATTTGGCTCATGCTGTCATGATGTAAAGAGCGATTCAACAAAATAATAATAATAATATATAATAAGAATAAAAACAAAAGCAATATTAGTAATAAAATACAGTAGTAAATCCAAAATTAAATACAAAATATCAATTACACCTGAATGATGCTCCAACCATTCATTCCAATTCAGATAAACAAACAAACTTACTAACCAACCATCACGCCGTCTCCCCGAAACGGTAGGCAGAAAGAATGGACTGTCACACTTTAACCGATGCGGCACTCCATCCTTCTCTTTTCGCCCCGCGGGAGACGCGGTGTGATGGGTTGCGAACCTCATCGCCACCAATAGGCATCTCCCGCGCACACTTCGATCTTCCAACATCCACAAAATAAATCTAAAACCAATAATATAAAATACAATGATATAAAATAAAATAACAAAATAAAAATAATTTATTACAAAATGCTATTTTTAGATGGTGCACATTTGTTTATTTAATTTATGTTCCACGAATCCACCGTTTTTTTTTAATTTAGCACATAATGTAATAACACATAATGTTTTTCCGATGTTGCACATGTTGACATGGACGATCCGGACTTTTGTGATTATTTAATTTATGTTACACGTATCCACCGTTTTTTAAATTAGCTGTTATATGATTTAATTAATTTTCCACGTATCCACTTTTTTTATTTGGCAGTAATTAGGCACTTAAAACCAACCAACACCAGCAAGAACTTTAAAAGAATATTTTAGAAATTATTCAAATTGTCATTGGAACATTGAAATTTTTATTTTTACACCTGGCAAAATTCTTTATATAAACGAAAAAACTTGTATAATTTTGACATCAAAACAGTACAAACTTATTACGTCTCACAATTAACTATTATAAAGTGCGGCAACAATCAAATTGACCAAAACAATTCACTTATACACGTAATTTATCCAAATTCACGGGAGCACCACAAGAACCAAACTAAATTTTCAAAATCAGAATTAGTAAATTTTTTAGTAAATAGATAAACAACATAAATATTATTAAAGCATTTGTTTTATTAATACGTATAATATAATTCAAAGTATGGTAACATATTATTTAAGCATATCCATTTCAAATATTACTATTGTAAAGAAAGTTTTTGAAAAGACACGTTTAAAAAAGTAATTTTCCCTAAAACGTGAAAATTCGTATTTTGGAAAAACAGATTAAGATTCAGGCTCCCATTAGAAATCCTGTGTCACGTGTTCGGGCCGCCATGAATTAAACATGGCGCTCGTGTGGAAAAGAAACGAGAAAGTAATAATGGAATTGGTTCCACAAAAGTAATTATCTGAAAGTGAAATGTGTTCCTCTGATGTATGTAATAAGTATTTATTTATACGATTCGCTCGTGAATCAAAATACAATGCTTTATTAATTCGGATACCTGAGGATTTTATTTCAGCTTATTTTACCGCACCTGGTATAGTAATCCGATTGTTGTTGTTCGGACGCGTTCGATTATCGTTTACTACTTATTGATTTATTAATTTCCACATATAAATATTGATGTTTATATGTGATATACGCCGCGCGACTGGAGGCGAGCAGTTATCATGCCTCTGTACAAAGGAAGGGGTCGCGTGTGGAATGTGGAAACCACACAAATATTAGTATATTGAGTATCGATGGTAAAGTCTATGACAGAATTTTAATAGAACGAGTAAGAAAGATGACGAGTGACAGTATTTTGGATATGTAAGGTGCCTTTACAAATAGCATTGGATATATAGATCAAATTTTGGCACTTCGTACATTGACAGAGATGTTTCTGGCTAAAAACCATGAAACTTTCCTGTACGTTTGTCGATTTGCAAAATATTAGGTCCTTACATATGAAATTGGCGTTTTGTATGGGAGGAACATAAAGTTTTTTTTTTTAATATAATATATTTATTTAATCAAAGTATGTACCATTGCTATCTATGCACTTTTGCCATCTCATAGGTAGTTCATCGATCCCTTTACTAAAAAAACCATTCGGACGGGAATCAATAAAATCTTTGAAGTCGGTTTGGACTGCCCCATCGGAGTTGAATTTTTTCCCTTGCAAGAAGTTATCCAAATTTCGAAAAAAATAGTAATCTGTTGGGGCAAGGTCCGGAGAGTACGGTGGATGTCTTAGACATTCCAATTGAAGCTCTTCTAATTTGGTAGCCGTCTGTTGTGCAGTGTGTGGTCTAGCGTTATCATGAAGCAGCAGTGGCCTAGAGCGATTAACCAGCCTCGGTTGTTTAGCAGCTAGCTTTTCCATCATGGTTTGCAGTTGCTGACAATAGACATCTGCCGTAATCGTCTGGCCAGATTTAAGAAAGCTGTAGTGAACGACACCAGCACTAGTCCACCAAACGCTCACAAGTAACTTTTTTGGAGTCAATTTTCGCTTGGGGCATGGTTTGGCTGGTTCGGCAGGGTTCAGCCATTGCGATGAGCGCTTCCGATTATCATACAGGATCCACTTTTCATCACAGGTAATGATTCGATTCAAAATCCCTTCATTATTGTGCCGGTTGAGTAATGCAACGCAACAGTCAACGCGCGTTTGTTGATTTGCTTCACTCAATTCGTGAGGTACCCACCTTTCAAGCTTTTTCACCTTCCCAATTTGCTTCAAGTGGATTAAAACAGTTTTATCACTAACACCGCAGCCTGCAGCTAACTCGGACGTGGTTTGCGATGGATCCGCTTCCACAATAGCCTTCAATTCTTCATTATCAACTTTGGTCTCCGGCCGTCCACGGGGCTTGTTCTGCAGGTCGAAATTTCCAGAACGAAAACGTTGGAACCAAAAACGCACTGTGTTTTCTTTTGCGGCACCGTCGCCATACACATCATTAATCCTTCGAGCCGTTTCTGCAGCACTGGTGCCACGGTGGAACTCGTACTCGTAAATAACGCGATATTTCAAGTTTTCCATTTTGTAAACTGAGTGACGCAAAGAAAAAAAACAATTGAGGAAAAACAAATGAATTATAATTTTCGAAACACAAATACTTGAGTAAATAGCTGTATAAATTTGAATTTGGAATTTCTAACCAAAGAGAAGATATTTGAGATCAAAGTTGCCAGTACGGCAAAACGCCAATTTCATATGTAAGGACCTAATATGTGCACTAGTACATGTTCATTTTTATAATCATAACATTTTCTTTCTTGAGAATTACAATAAATGAGTATGTAAAGTTCCCTTTGGTTATTTAATCTATGTATGGACATGTGAAAGAGCTTAAAGGGTTGGATGTAGGTGCCAAAATTTGGAGAGTGTCAGTAAGCTGTCTATTGTATGCGGGTGAAGCTGTCCTACTTGCAGACAACGAGCATAAACTACAAGTCCTGGTGTCTAGTATGTATGAGGTATGCAAGCGATACGATTTTATGAGGTATATAAATAAGTTCAAGGTAATGATTTGCGAAAAAAAGAATGTCTGCAACATCAGAGTGAATGGTAAACATTTGAAACAAGAGGATGAATTCGTTTATTTAGGTAGGTAGTAAGTTTACAAATTATAGTAAATAGTATGTCTGTATCGATAATAACGTAATATTTAGTGTTTCTTGAACAATGATGTACGAGTATATGCCCATATTAAAGTATTAATACGAATTGAAAACGTCTGTTTTCTAGAAGTTTTTTTATAGTTCATGTTAATGACGTTTGATAATGCTTTTTACACAGTCTAAACATGTCATTCACATACAATTTAATAAAACTTCTAGAAAATCGAGGATTTTTATTCGTATTCATAATATAACGTAAATTGTACATTACTATAATAATTTGGAACAAAAAATCACTTAAGACTTTATGGCTCTCGGGTTAAACCATAGTTATTTCAGGTTTTAATTGACATTATTTATACACATTTATGCCTACCTCCGAGAACTATCATAATTCTTCTTCTTCTTCAGCTTTGTTCCCTCCACTGCATATATATACGAGTATATGCCTATTCCATTTTTCTCTACTAAAATCAAATCAAATCAAATCAAATCAGTTTATTTACTCAAAAGACATTGCAAACAGCATAAATGTTTAAGGCAGCTATTGAGTACAGGTAAGAACGCCCCTTCCTGAACCCATGTTTTTCTGTTATAATGTGGGGTTCTACTTTGGGAAATATAAATTTGTGCAAAATAAATTCAAACAGTTTGGCTGGAGCCGACAATCTTGTCCTTTCCGCATCCAGGTCGTTCTAGCTATTCGGACAATGTCATCAGCCCATCTTTTAGGTGGCCTCCCAACACTTCTTTTCTTTGTCCAAGTCCTCCATTTAGATTTTTCCAGATGCCCATCTGATACACAAAAATATTTGTAATCATTCTGGTCAATTCATTGGCATATAGATAGGAATAATACTCAAGGCGGCTTCTAAAACAATACGCTAATAGGCGATAGCCTTCGCATTGTGTTAATAAAGTAGTTTACTAAATGCTAAAAATCATTCTCTATAGATGGCGTTAATGGGTGGATTATATAAGTTAATCTTAAAAAGATTAACATGCGTAATCAAATCTACATGGATGGCCAATTGAAACTGACACGTGAAGATAAGTATGGATTTGGAGCATATATACAACTTCCAAAAAAATTATCATGCATGATCATAAAAACAAAGGTGGAATGGGGAATGTTGTAATTACATAAAGCGTGCGCTTAACCCAACCAATGACAGGTCATAAGTCCTGTAAACACCTTGATCATCCATATTCAGTTTCCAGTTTGCGTCTTCGTCTCTATTGAGATACAATTAAATTTGAATTAACCACCCACCATGGGTGAAAATCCAAGATTCGTATACAAGTATAAGTATGCATTCACAAAAATATTTGATACTGTCTTGATTGGCAATGTCGTATCATAATATCGTACGCCAATAAAGTTTTCGGTAAATTTGAGTGTATTGAAAACTGAATATTTTATTCCACGTGATATATTTTTACATCGGGTATTAAGCACGGCTACCGGACACTAACAGAATATGACAAAAGATTGACCGCACCTGTACAAAGATTATATTCGGACCACCTTGAATATTTAATAGACTTTCTTACTTTCGTACCGAAGCAACATATTTGTTCGGTTGACTGAATCAGCCAAATCGGTTCTTATATCTCATTCATGGGCGTAGTAAAATATTAAGAATTGTTATGAAGGTTTTAATATCAGAAGGTATTAAAGGTCTATTTTGTATTTGAATAAATATAATTACACTTGGTATTACAAACCTTTATTTCACTTAACACATACTCGTATATCTTTTGGTTACAACATAACCTTTACCTATCAATGTATACAAGGCTTATGTTATAACTGAAACATGTCGGTGAAAGTTATTAAGTGAAATAAAGTGTTGTAATACCACTTTGTATTGTGGATTCATATTTGAATAAATTTTATTACACTTGGAATTACAACACTTTATTTCACTTTACACAGGCATGTTTCGGTTATAACACAACCTTTATTAATTCAAAGTTAAAATTGTGTTCATTGATAAAGGTTTTTTATAACTGAAACATGTCTGTGAAAAGTGAAATAAAGTGTTGTAATACCAAGTGTAATTATATTTATTCAAATATGAATCCACAACCAAAGTGAAGGCGAATATAATAATATATTTCAGAAATCTTTCGATCCTTGATAGTTGACAACAGCTCCCTGTCAACTTTAGCTCGCCTCAAGACTTTAAGATATTAAGTGTAATTAATTGGAACAATATCCTCTGAACATTATTTTTTTCAAATTTATTTTTGGTATTTTGAAGTGTTTAGTGACTACACAACACCGTTACGCGCGGATTTTTTCAGTCACGGTTAGTATGAATGTTAGTTTCACGTACAGCCCCTGCAGTAGAATATTGCGTATCCTCTGAACATTATTTTTTTCAGATTTATTTTTGTTATTTTAAAGTGGGTAGTGAATACACAACACCGTTACGCGCGGATTATTTGCTGTCACAGTTAATATAAAGGTTAATTTCACGTGCAGCCACTGCAATAGAATATAGCGTACCCGTAATGCAGGATGCTCCAGCAAAGCGCTTTTAACAGGCAAGAAACTTTCCTGTTTTTCGATTTGCCCGTTGAATTTTATTACGCATAAACTGGCGTAAACGTATGGACGGGGAGTGGATAAAAAGTTTCGCAGGTGGGCCGCAATCTTTAAAGCATGCACGTCCTTTTGAGTTACACTCTGTAATACTTTCAACCGTGTTATTGCTTTATTAAATAACAGTTGTAAATTCTGCAGACAGTGTACGCATGTAGGAACAAATAAAACAATATTTTTGTTTGTTTTTCTTATTTTGCTGCATATCCATTTCCAGCCACATTCTTAGTCGGAAAAATCGACGAGCGTGCGTATAACGATGAATGAATATAGAGAAAGCTTGAGATGTATGTCAGGATAAAGCAGTTTGGCAGTCCATCTTTTCTGGCTACCCCTGTGGGTTAATAAATACAAATAACTAACTAACAATCACGCCGTCTCTCCGAAGGGGTAGGCAGAAAGAATGGAGTGCCGCATTTTTCTTTCCTGACATACATTCTCTCGCTTCCTCAACATTCATAGATCGTGTCATGCACGCGCGTCGATTTCTCTGACTCCTCACATGACCGACATTCAATATTTTATTTATTTGATCGTGCCACGTTTTCTTCGGTTTTTAGAATATTTAGGAAATAGAGATTTCTGGTTTCATTTACATCGTTAAAATATAATTTCTTCACCATTCGTTCTTCATTTATTCTTTTCATATGTCCAAACCATCTTTATGATCCTTTCATTATTTTGTTCATAACACCATCATTCGCAACACATTCACTTCTTATATCTTCATTCGACACTCTATCATACGCAGAGTATCCACACATTCGTCTAAGAGATCTCATTTCTACTGCATTTATTCTACTTTCATCCTTCTTTTGCCAGTTCTATGCTTCACTTCCATACATAAGGGTCGGTAGAAGAGCACCATTGTGCACTGCCATTCTATGTTTTTTGGATAGGTTTTTGTTTGCGATGACAACTTTAAGTGCACCATTAACTTTGTTGCATGCCCTAACCCTTCTTTCAAAATCCCTCTCCACTCGCCCATCTCTTGTAAACATACTACCTAAATACACGAACTCATCAACTTGCTCCAAATTTAACCATTCACGCTAATGTTGCACACTACAAATAATGACTACAATTAAATACAAATAATGTTTGTAAATAAACTGTCGAAGTTGATAAAGGTCGAAGAAAACACTATATGACCAAACAAATCAATTTTATAATAAGAGACATAAATATGCAAATCCCAAGATGTGTTCAGGAGCGCAAAAAAAATATGCGTATACTCCTTTGGAGAAATAGCGTCAGTTAGTTCAGTAAATTTCGTGTGTGCTCTTTGTAGTTCAGAACTGCCAAATTGAATATTTTTGTACAAAAAAACGGCAATAGGTTTCAGAAGTAAATTTATATTATCTCAATGTGTAGTTCTCAACGCAATTGAAATTTTAAAATGCTTTTCGACATGGCTTGCTTTTAGTGTAAGCCAATGTGCTTCAAGCCACAATGTTCCGTTTTATTGGTCGCGCTGTCGGTGCTTTTGATGGTGTTTCCGAAGTTAAAAATAAAAAAAATGTTTATCCGGTTAGTTAGCTTATTTTCAAACACGACCCACAGCCATTTTCCACTTGAGTTAAGAGGAAAACAAGTCACCAAAGGCCTCGTCAATTTTCCACCCCGATTTGGTTCGACTTTTCCAATTTTCATTTGGATAGCGAAGGGAATCTCTCCGGGATATTTGTATCACTGCCGAGTATCTTTTATGCTAATTTCAATAAATACTGCGACTTTTTTTTTCTTGTATTTCTTTTAATGTTATCGCACAAAAGGGGTTACCCTTATATAACTTAACGAGAGTACCAAAGGTTTTTTTGTACACAAAGACATTTTTGCAAAATCGTGCGCTATGGAACTATGTATTTTAAAAACAAAATTTTAAGGTTCAGCTTGTACTGAAATCCACATTAAAGGCATTAATTTCATTATTTCAGTGTACAATATAAAAGAAAACAATAAAAAACACATTGACTTCTCTAAATTCGCTAACTTTTTTATTGAAATATGAGTATTACTATTAAAATTAAAAATTCTCTAAAAAAATAGCACAATCACCAGTAATTGACCACTTCAGGTTATATTGATACAATACATAGATTTTGTTACTTTGTCACATTATGAAACACCCTAACATATAAAAATATGTAAATATTCAAAGAATTACATAAGAAATAACATTAAAAAAACACTTACCACACTTTTCCTAACAAAAAAACTAATAACAATCTCAAAACAACAACGGGAAGACGCACTTTTACCGTTTGACAAGGCATAGTTCAAAACTGATAGTTTTGTTTATTACCAACAGTTGTCTCTGCCTACCTCTTTTGTCATAGTTTCTTGGGATTAAAGTTTTTTTGACTGGACGCATAGAGCAATTTAAATTGTTTTATTAACCAACGGTCATTTACTGGGGGGCGGTCAAATACTGGTACTTCGACCCTATGTTATTTTAATGGAATGGTAAAATGTTTTATATTCATGTGCAAGGAAATCCATATTTCGATCAAAATATTTTTTTGTCTGTCCGAAGTAAATCGCGGAAATCATAAAATAAACATGAGTGTTTCATTCGTAGTAAAGTTTGAAGTGATATTTAAAAAAACAGACTATCCACAATTTTAACGAGACTTTATTTTTTAAATCATTTATTGCAATGTTGTGTGTAGGCGTGTAGAAACCAACCCTTTTTAAACATGAATTTATCCATATAATATAAACTGCGTTAAATTTTTAAGCTTCTATTTACATATATTAAAATTGAAATAACCGCATAATTTGTTTCATAAGTACAATTTGTGTATTATTACTTGTACTATGACTATATAGACAAGATAAAACTCTATGGGAAATATTTTTCTCGTCTCTAATACATTTCATGGAATACCATATTTTTCCTTGCTAATGTATTAACGTTTAGATAATCCCTTCGCAATGCGGTTAATATCATGTCCATAAACAATAATATAGTAAAACAAATAGAAAAAATTAATTATAATTATTATTTGTTAACGATTTTTATCTTTATATATCAATGTGTAGCATTATTTTTAAAATCTAGCATTTATTATATAATGTTTATTACATTAAAATAAAATAAAATAATTATAACTCATATTTTTTAAAACACGTTTTAATTTTGTTGTATAACTATATGAATAAGAAAGAGATGTAAGGCAGATGACTGCATCATGGATAAAATTAAAAAAGGATCCCTGAGATGATTGGGACATATGGAACGAATGGATGAGAGTAGAATGGTTAAAAAGTTGTACACAAGCAGCGTGAGTGGAAAAAGAAGCCGAGGACGACCGAGGAAAACATGGCGTGACCAAATTAATCAATTACTAAAACGCGGTCACATTCGAAGTCGGAATAATCGACGTGCGTGGATGGTACGATGTATGAATGTAGAGGAAGCCCGAGAGGTATGCCAGAACAGAGCATTGTAGTGATCCATCCTCTCTGCCTACCCCTCCGAGGAAATGGCGTGATGGTTAGTTAGTTAGTCAGTTACTATAAAATAATAATTTTATATATAACTACTTTAAATATTATATTATGAGGTTATATGGGATAACGTGATGTTATTACTATGATTAAACAGTTTTTGTTTTTAAAATCTGATAACGGAGATGAAAATTTACGAGTAAATTGTAAAGCGTGTCTACGTAATTCATAGTTGTACTGATATTATAGATAACACGTGTTATCCAACCCATGATATTGGCGCTGGAAATTCAATTTCTCATTAAATATGATTTTGACGTGACCTGTTTTCCAACATCAAAATTCATATTTCTGTAACTTTACAATATTGTAAAACGCCTTCCACAAGGATTGACAAAACATATATTGTTAATGTATTTATCTGCTATCATATCGGTTATATTTTAATTGGCGTGCTTTTATTTTTACCTCCAGAATAGAGCAGTGGCTCCAAGATTTATTGGCCCAATTAACGTTTTGGCACGCCCCGGTGGCAAATTCTCACCAAACTCGGCTAGAAGAAGCGGCAATATTAACTTGTTAAGAATCACCCAATTGTATTGCATTAAAAATAATTACACCGGTTTAGACCTGAAGGTGTGCCGAGTTTGAGACGGAGTTACTCTGCCGCGCCGCCCGCCGGGAAGTGGACCTCAGACGCCGGAAGAAATTCAAGGAGTTTTCCCGAACTTTTTCCCAGTCTGATAAGTTTCCTTTGGAATTAACTCGCCGGCGATCGTTGGGAATCTTTGACTTGGATGTTTACTTCTCCGGAATCTTAAAGTCGCAACCTTTCTCAGAAGATACGGTGTTTTAGGTGATCAAAGTCACACGAAAATAAAATACTTTAAAAGTTTCTTATGCTGAATAAAAAATTCACATTTCGACTCAGAAATAAGTTAGTAAGTTACGTGTAGTAAAAATAAATGTTCTAAATTAATTATGGTCTAAAGAGTGTATACGTGAGAATCGTTATTTATAATGGAATGAAACAATCATGGAATTAAAATAAATGTACATTCGAACTCGGTTATTACGCACAAGGAAATAGCCATGATCTCGGATGGACTTGGGGACTTGGACTTGGATCTTCTGGCTTACAGAGGTTCAGCTCATGTGGCTATTCCTCTTACGTCTGATGGGAACATTGTTGGAAGGTGATTTGGTGGGTTGTTAGTTTATTCGGGGGCATGATTTGTGTGACCCGGAGTGTTCCTCTGAAGGAGAATCGATTTTGGGCGCTTGTGGCGGCTGGAAGTGTTTGGGTCGTAATTAGAGAGGTCTTTTATTGTGGGGTTGGGATGTGAAGGGAGTCCTTTGTAAAAACGTTCGGCAAGTTTCAGAATGAATTCATCTATCATCGGGATTCCCGATTCTAGGTGCAGTTGTGTAATCCTGGTCCATGAAGGCGCACCAAGCGATAAACGGATAGCCTTATTTTGCAGGATTTGGAGTTTTTGTATGTGACTCGAAGCTGCATAGCCCCAGATTGGGGCTGCATAAGTGAAGATCGGCCTTATAACCGTTTTGTATATCAGGAGTTTATAGTCGATGCTTAGTTTACTGTTTCTAGCTAACATTGGGTAGAGGGCTGAGATTGCTTTTGACGATGTAACGAGGAAATATTCATTGAAATTTTAAATAGTCCATTGTTTTGTCCGAAACACAATGATAGTTATTATAAAACTCTGTTTACGTATCACAATTAATATATTTTCATTTAAAAAAAAAATTCGCGACAGCTGTTTCGTCAAACTATGTTGACATCATCAGGTGTTACAATAATGTTTCAAATTTTAAAATAAAACTTTCGTAATTATTCGAAACATTATTTATATTATTATTGAGGGTAATAACAGAGAATACCGTATACAAGGCCAATTACATGCTTACACAAATATTGCATAGGAACTGACATAAGGTTAAATATATAAGAATAATATAGTAAAATTTTAATGAGTCAAAGAGAAAAAAAAGTAGTAGTGAATAATTAAAGATAAAATATAATATAAAATGTATAAAAAAGAAGAGAATAAAGAAAAGCAAAATAAATAAAATTGTGTTTGTGTGTATTTGTTAAAGAAAATATTCAATGAATAATAGTAAACACGATTGTTTAGTGGTTTTACTTGGATTTAATTTATATAAATTGTGTCAAATTTGTTTCGCCTTGCGAGGGCAATCTCAAACTGAGAGCAGTTTGAGAATGCCCAGCGAATTCTCAAACTGTAAGCAGCTAACCACTACGCAATCGTGTTTACAATTATAAATGAATAATGAAGTTTTACAAAATTAATACCTACACCATCAAGAAATGATTCAAATTGACTTAGGAACAAATACACATAAAGTTCCAATCAGGAAATTTTTATTTTAACAGTTAATAAATTATTGTAACAGCTGATGATGTAAACATAGGTTGACGAGTTAGTTGTTGCTAAAAATAATAAAAAATAAAAATTGTGATACATGAACAGAGTTTTATAATTTAACAGTTGACATTTTAGTTTATGATTTTCTCCATATTTGTATGTATTCACATTTAAAACGAGCTACTTCGCTCTAATTTTGTATTTTTATTTGAATTGCAATTTTTTTGTCTTACGTGACCCCTCCAGATGTTTTGTGTCTTTGTGTGATGGGTATTTTGTAAGCATTTAAAAATACATACTTTCTGATATAACGAGGTATTGCTAATGAAGATCAAATTAAGTCGGTCCCGTCTTCCTCGCAATAACCAAGTTCAAAAGTATATTTATTGTTTCTTGAACTATGATGTAAAACTCCATATTAAATGTTTAATCTCAATGAAACCGTTTGTCTTCTAGGAGTTTTATAAAGTTTAAAATATGAAAGGACACATTTCGCTCGTCTAAGGCATTTTTTTTTTTTTTTTTGTTTTAAAAAGACTAATTACCAAGGATTTAAATCAATGATATTAGAATTTATTTTACAATCTTCAATGTGAGCAGAAAATAGCTCATTATTATGAAGAAGGAATCTGGTCGTGTCCAGGCTTGAAACCAAGTCCCCTGGATTCGATAATGCCTTAGAAGGGCGAAACATGTCATTCCTTGTAAAACTGATTAAAACTCCTTGAAGACAGACGTTTTAATTTATATTGATTATTCGACAGTTTTATTATGAAGGATTTTTTTATAAAAAAAATAATATATTTTCTTCCGTATCCGTATCCGTATCATCACGGCGCCTCCCAGAAAGGGTAGGCAGAAATATTGGACTGCCACACTTTAACCGATGCGGTACTCCATTCTTCTCTTTTCGCCCCCGCGGAAAACGCGGTGTGATGGGTTGCGAACCTCATCGCCTATTACATATTTTCATTATTATATAATGTTTAATTTTAACTCTCTAATACCGTTTAAACAGAATTTCTCTTATTATTTATTTTATACCAAATTAAAACATCATTGAGCATTTATTTAGAGGCTTTATCCTTAAATAGGTTTGATGAATAATTTAAATATTAATTTGACTAAATTAACCCTGTTTAAGAATATTGTGTTTTCCCCCTGTTATTATCCACTTAACAAATACGACGCGTGTATGACATTTAACCATTGATTTATTATTCAAATGTGAAATCCCCAATCATTTCCTCGTGTCCCCAAAGTTTCACTTTTTAGCAATTAGGTAATGAAATATTCAGACCCGGCCTCGCCTTTCCCTGAATTTTTCATATTATTCCGAGACAATAATTCACCCTTGGAGAGAAAAGAAAACTTATTTAAAAGTTATCCAAGTGAAGAAATAGCTCTAGAAAAGCATTGAATTATTTATTGCGATCCATTTATTAGTTACATTTTGATCGATTTAAAATGAAAGTATTTCTATGCTTTTTGTCCGTTTGGAGATATTTCTATAAAATTCGAACGTTTATTATGTTTATCAATATTTTGAAAAGTTTTGCTACTTTCACAGCTAATCAAATGATTTTACTGAAATCTCTTGATGAAAGTTTATTTTAAATAATAATTTAATAAAACGATGTTTTTTAACTACTTTCACTGTTGTCTTTATTTCGACAGCAACAGGTTTGGCTGTCAAAATAAAGACAAAAGTGGAAGTAGTTAAAAAAACGTCGTTTTATTTAATTATTACTTTTACAGTTCTTAGTTTTTGTAAACCATTTCAATGGCATTTGATCTAACCCCAAAATATGTGAAAATTATTTTGTATATCAAATCCTTCGCTATTTTAATCTTATTATGTTTTTTACAGTTTTTTCTGTTCATTTTTTATAATGAATGAATTCTCATTCATTTTGATAATTTTGACTTTTATCGCATAATCCAATCATAAGTTTTTGTTTATCAGGATATTTTATATATACTGATACCCCACATATTAAAAGGTGAACTGTTATCTGTACTACGCTAGAGACAGTAGTCCCGTCGCAATCGGCTCTTTTACTTGTGACACGTTGTAGTGCACACACGTCTACAACCATGTGCTCTCTCTTGTCTTAGACATGTATAGCTTTCGTGCTCGCGTGTCTCCTAAGGTAAGAAAGGGAAGAAAGTTCTCCGCTTCCTCACGTCAGTTCAGTTCATCAACGTTACGATTTTGTCCGTGTCTTATCCATGATAGACAATAATCCCTAAATATTTTACTTTAATTTAATCTACATATAAATATAACCTATAAAACCGTTACCAAAAGAAACTTAATTAATGAAGAAATACCAATTGTCCGTATATTGAGAAAATCAAAAAATGAATCACATTTATATTTCTCTTAAATTTTTCGTCTATCTATACTTCATGTATTTTAAAGATCGGCCATGTTAGAAGTCGGGAGAATCGACGTGCGTGTATCACTCGCGGTATGAATGTGGAGGATTCCAGAGACGTATGTCAGGATCAAGTAGTGTGGCAGTCCATTTTCTCTGCCAAACCCTTCAGGAAACGGCATGATGGTTCGTTTATTTCGTAAATTGATTAATCGAAATGTATTATTTGTAAGTGATAATATTTTATATACAAATCGATATATTTAAAAAAAATTAAGTTAGTTATTAACCTATTTATAAAGAATTTTAAAAGTCTTTTGCTAATTTTTAAACCACTTTATTCTTATCGAAAACTGTTTAATTACATATTCTATTAGTATTATTTCCATTTCAAATATCCTTTAATATTAGATATAAAAAAATCATAACCAAATATCATTTTATTTTCCTAAGATTATATTATAATTTTATTAGGATATGTAATAAAATTTGTTTTCCAAGGAATATTTTTAACCTTTCGTATAATTTGAAACAGGGATGATTCACACTCTTAATATTATTTATACCACTTTCAAAATTCTTAAATAAACTAAAAATACAATGTTCGTATTTTTACAACATTAATACGAACCTCGTTGAAAAATTTGGGATATATATTTTTATTATGTTTTCATGAATATTTTAAAAAAATTCGTTAAGATAAAAAATACGAATACGTATGACTAAATTAAGAATCTCTATTTTGTAATATGCTTTCAAAGACGTCTCGAGTAAGATTCGTTAAAAAATTTATCGTCTTCCAAAAGTTATCCATAAAGTTCATATCACTCAAGGACTTGGCATAAAATCATCCAATTTATAAATGAAACTCATTAAATGAATCAAATTCTATGATAAAAAATAATCTTCCCCTAAGAACTTTCGGTTCGGATACTAAATTATATTTATATCCGCATTGAAAACGCATCCCTGATTTTATACCTTATTACACGGATCATTACCATAAAAGTGTTAACCCCAGTCGATATTCTCCCCCTACTCCCGAAAGAGAAAACCATCCACCGTTTTTATGCTAAGCTCATAACAGTACTTTGTTTTATGATCTAACAGATGAATACGTAGAGATGCCTCGCTTTATTTTCAGGATGCTAAAAAAGTACCAACTTCCGTAATACTAGTTTTTTTTTAAATATATTTTATATCTAATTTAAGTTAACTGTGCATAAATAACCAACATATACGGTATATGATGAAAAAAAAAACCTACCCAAAAAAGCTTAGATGACAGTGCAGAATGGTCTTCTCGTACCGACCGTCATGTATCGAAGTGAAGCATGGAACTCGCAAAAGAAGGATGAAATCTGTAAATCTGTATTTGATGGTGTCAAATCCAAATATAAGAAGTTAATGCAGTGCAAATGAAAGAGTCGTGATCAAAAAAATTAGAGGATCTTTAAAACGGTTTAGAATGAATGAAGAAAAAATAATATATAAACAACGCACACGGAACTAGAAATAGATGAAGACCGATAAAAACGTAACACGATGAAATCAATGAAATGCTAAATGTCGGTGACGCGAGGAGACTGAGAAATGGACGTACGTGCATGACACGATGTACGAATGTTGAGGATTCAAGATAAATATGTCAGGAAACTTCTGTCAAGAAACGGTGTTGCGGTTCTTTCTTTTTGCCTACCGCTTTGGAGAGACTCTGGTGGTTAGTTAAATAGATTATATGATATTAAAAAAAAAAACTATAAAACATTATACCGTATAAACGTTGCTTAAAATATTTATCATTTACAAAGTATAATATATGGTTTTCATACCCCCCAACTTGTAGATAGACATTAGAGAGTAAAAAAAGTATAAATTAAAATTATTTTAATCATTAAAACCGGTTTTTTATATACCAAAGGCAAAAATACATAATAATTAAATACTCGTATGATAGAATCATGACGTTATCTTGTTATCTCAAATGTGTTTTGTTTCTTGTAATCATATTTCGTTAGTATGTAAGGGTTTCTTAAATTATTTTTTTCGTTATATTGTACATTATGGGTCCAAAAACATTTGAACATTTTAAATCCAATGTGTAAAAGGTTGGTTCCTTTTAAATTACACTATTAATTGTGTCAATTTCGAGTGCTGTATATTTATTGTGATTTCTGATGATCTAGATCAGTGTTTCTTAACCGTATTGAAAGAATCGACCCCTTTACTATGTTTAAATTATCCAGCGCCCCCCTCCCCCTACAAAATGCTTAATTCAAAATTTACACTTTTCCCCACGTATGTATTTTATGCGATCGATTTCCTACTATAAATAAATAAAAAATAGGAGAAATAAAAATAAAACACATGATTATTTTTATAAACATTATGTATTTATTGCCTTTTGTCATATTAACATTACACACAACATTATAATATTATTTCAATAAAAAAAGTATATAATTCAATACGAAATATGACATTTTTAATAAAAAATTTAAAAATTAATTTAATGAGATTCTTGAGCCTCGTGTGATTGCGCCAATTTCGTAATATTAGGTTCAAATTTACTTAAATACAATCTCAAATTTCCTCTTTGGCTTATTTGTAATCGATTTCGTGATTTTTGAATATTTGCATTACTACACTAAAACAATTTTTTCCACTAAATACGACGGAGGAAATACCTTATTTTTGTATTTCGACATAACGCCCACTGGAACTCCTGCAGCGCCCCTTAAATTCTAAAAAAATATAAACGCCCCCCCAGACCTCTAAAACTCCCACAAGGGGGCCCTGGCGCCCCCATTAAGAATCACTGATCTAGATAGTTCGAAAAATTTTAGAACAATTTTGTTAATTTAATATTTGAACAACATATGTAGGGGCCCATTTTTCAAATAAGTTCTCTGAGTACACTCACCGAATGCGATATTTCTATTTTATGAAGTAAAAGAGCACCGATAAAACGCCTCTTTATCTTGCTCCCGCGCGGGAGGAGAAACAAATTAGCCTGTTGACCCTCGCCCCTCTTGGCTTCCCGCCAGGACGTTCTCCTAGCAGAAACTAGCGATCTCTGTTTGTTTTCGTAGAAACTTAAGTGTTTTTGATATAATCCTCTCACAAAGCAACAAGGAAATGTAACACATCTTATTTATTAAATAGTCCATTGTTTTGACCGAAACACTTTAATATATGTTGACATCATCAGGTGTTACAATAATATATCAAATGTCAAATTTTCGTGATGTTTCTAATCTTTATGTTTATTTGTTCCTATTTCAATTTGAATAATTTCTTTGATGTAATTTTGATGTTCTTGCTGAAATTGAGTAAGGTACCTAAATATTTTAATTAAAAGAACGGTTAGTTACTATTTATAGGAGAAAATATTAAAGGTGGAAAATATAAAAATTAAATAATAATAATAATAAAACAGTAATTAGAAGGAACAATTACACATAGTACAGAGTCAAAAACGATGAAACATAATAAATTAAAAAACGATAAACAATAACAGGAAGTACATAGATTTCATTAATAGGATAGGTGACAAAAGTTGAAGGTAGTACTATTATTTTTTAGCTAGATTGTACAGGGGAAACGTTTTTAATTTACTATATACTAATGGGGAATAAGAAGGAATTTGGTTATTTATAACATTTAGTTTACATTTTCTGGCCTTTAAAATTTATAACATCTTATTTATGTTTCAAGTGAGCATTTTAAAATTATCACTTGTACGAGTATATTTTTCGCATACAATTATTTTTCTCTCTTTGTTTCCTCATTATTGATGGTCGTTATCTATGGAACTGCCCGTGGTTAAAACAAAATGTCTCCAATCCTCTCTGTTCTCCGCACCACCAAGTAGAGGTTTCCCCATGTCATCTCCTTAACGCTCCCTTCCCTATGATAGGTATCTTCTACATGGTGCTTCTAATAATCATCAATATCTCTATAAATATAATAAATACAAGGTTAAGATTTTAGGTATTCCTCCATAATATATTTACGCATTGATTTAAAAAATAATATTAATTAGAAGCAGAATTTATCGGGTACATGGTAGGTATTTTGTGAACATCGAAAACAAATTCGCGTATAAACAGCGCTGTGAGTGCGCGACACTATATTTACATCTCACTCTTGAATACTTCACTGTGGAAGCGCGAGGAGCTCAATGTTCTCACTGCCGCCGGCAGTAGCTCTCGGGCTTGCAACCATAGTGGACCTATGCCCGTTCCGTGAGCGTTGGCAGAAAGTTTTTTAATGTTTTTTTTTGTAAATAAATCTCAATTATTATGATTTTTGATCGGGTACTGACTACCCATCACCGGAACGCGCGTTTTTATTTTAGCACCGTAAGGTAAAGGTTAATCTGGTCACACCACCGCGCAAGAGATCTGCATCTACTTTTTTTGCTGGAACACTTCCTGTGACAATACTTTTTCCAGGTAACCAAGCTCTTTCCTGGCAATGTGACAAAAGAAACTCTATACTTGCCGACTGTATATTGCATATAATATAAATATTGATATGTGCAAACGTACGTAAAGACGTGTGGTGTAGCTATAATATTCGGCACCCCTGGAAACGACACAAAATCGGCCAAACCTTTCATCACATCGACAAGAGAAAAAAGAGATATAGCCCCATTTTAGAGCAATCTATGCCATATACAATTTTGGCTTGTCATTGATCTGTAGAAGAGTAAGATTAATAATTAGTTATACATGTATGTCATTACAGAATAATTATTTAAGTAAATAAAAAAACTAAATTAAATTAATAAAAGCAGTGCTCTTTAAATGCACTTTTGAATATTGTGATTTCTCATGATAGTAAGAATGTATTACAGTTTTAATATCTACCAACATTATTGTTTCTTGAAATAGAGCATGGTGAACTTGCTATAAAATTGATTAGACGAAACATGTCATTCCCTTTAAATGTATAATATAATAATTTATAATCGTTTCAAATGCACGTTTACTTCATTATCTATCATTATTTAAACATTGTTCAAAAAATTTTAATATTTTTATTTCATTTAAAACATGATGTTTTCGTATAGATTCATAAAAAAACAACTTCTTTCTATCATTCATTTATCCATTCTTAAAGATACATTTTAACGTTATTGTATTTTTTCAACTACACTTCACTATATTTACAATTTGACAAGTGACCTTATTTTATAAAATGACAATTTTTTTTTGTTGTTTAAGTTGTATATTTAAAGAAATCAAATTATATCAATTACAATATGTCGGAGGGAAGATTTTATTGTGCTAATGAGAACCAAAGGAAGAAAGGAAACCCGCCGGAACGACCCGCCCGAAGCGATCCCTCAGCCAAGTACAGAAAACGTTTGCGCTTTACGATCGCCCCTACGCTACGTGACGTCATCGATAGCTGTTTCGCCCCCCGCCCCTTAACTAACCCCCGGGACCGTTTGATTCGTAGCCAAAATTGGATTACCTGGTTAGGATAATACCGGCGCTCTTTTGTTTCGCTTCCGACTGAACAAAAGACAATCGGATTGCCTGAATGCCGCTCAGAGAGCAAAATGTCTTTAGGGCGGGTAAATTTCGATTTTCTTGGAAGTAAGTTGATCTAAAACTACGGGAGATCAAAAGAACTTCCGCTGTGAGATGAAGTACGAGCATAGTTGTGCGTTCTGTACCGGGAAGTTTATTTCCTTTACAGTAAGTACTCGTAATTCGATAGGAAGTGAATGTTTTTTTAATATTTTATCTGGGATGTTTGAGGGCTCGCCCTTCAAAAAAACCTTTTCATATTCCATCACTCAAAATAATTCGCACCAAAATAAATGTTTGTACAAAAATACAAAAATTGCTATGCAATTTATCTCACTTTGAAGACACTATTTCATTAATTTTGTATGAATTCAAATACTGTTTTTTTTCTAATTTTAAGTGTATTTTTTTCGAATGTTTAAAACCTTCATCATTAAGAAAACGATATAAATCATTATTTGTATTGTCCTCTTAATGATGAAGGTGTAAAAACTTCAAACGTATCGTGAAAAATAAACTAAAAAGTGGAAAAAATAGCGTTTTAATTCATACAAATTTGTCATTATATAATTCCCGTGTTAACGCCATAAGTTTATCAGATGCTATTTTGTATTGTATCAAATCTCATGTTTTAATGGAAATCCTATCCATCTTAAATTATATCAAATAATTCTATAGAACTTTGTCATTTTAATGTTTCATCGCATTTTCTTCGATCGACGTTTAGAGGTTCAATGCAATCTCTTATTCAGGGTAATTTTTTTCAGGATAGAATATAATTAACGACTTGTAATTATACGTATATCTCGATGATTTCTCATTTTTATTATAAATAAGTGGTATAGATTACATAATACTAGTTATTAAAAAATAAATTGAAATTAAAAACAAATTACCTTAACTCTTTTTTAATCGTATTATGCATTATTAAACGGGAAAAGAGCCAGGATTGAAGCATGTGGAATCTGTGTACAAAAATGTCCGAACCCATAAGATGGAAATTATGGCTAAGAAGAATAGAATTTAGATAACATTTAAGATATCAGATATAAGATATCGGATTCCTTAATTTCCACACATGTTTTGATTTTTTCTTCACTTGCTAAATGTTCTACATCACAGAAATAATATAAAGACCTACCAGATTGTCAAGGAATAAGGTTAAATTAACAAATTTTTAAATGGCGAATATTTTGTGAAGAGATTTCGAAAATTTCTCATGTTTGTATTTTTATCATAAAAAATTTATAGTGTTAAATTTTCAAAATATGATATAAATAATACTTTTAGTTTTTTTTATGAATCATTCAAATTATGAAAAAGGACAAATATTTTTTTCAATCTCTCTCTTGCACTATGAACTCGATCGGAATGCGATCATTTCATTATTTCAAATTTTTTATTTAATTTTTAACAAATTTTTGTGAATTTAAACACTGTTTCGAAGGCTCACCTTCATCATCGGGAGAACGATATAAACGTTTATATCGTTCTCCCGATGATGAAGGTGTAAAGCCTTCGAAACATGTCACGAAAAACAAACTCAAAAGTGGAAAACACAGTGTTTTAATTCATAAAAATTCGTCATTATGAAATTTCACAGTGTTAACGCCTTAAGTGTATCTAAAATAAAAAATATAAATTTCATTTTTATTTAACCAAGTGTTATTCACCTATACATATATTTCATATCTGAAATTCATTATTAAATACATGTTTTATTATAATACGTGACATTTTGATATATTGATGCTACCAAAATTGTTGTTGATAATATTAAAAGATTACAGTTTTTTTTTTGCTTCATTTCTTCGCCATTAAGAAAGTACTTCTCAAAGTTTCGGTTTAACGGCCCATGGCGGTGTTAAAACCCCGTCAAAACGAATGAAGAACAATCTTTAAATTTGAAAGTTACCAACATAACGATCCTGCAGAATGTAGTTGCTTGTGTTTCGAATTCAGCCGATTAGGGTTAGCTTGTCGGAAGCATAATGGCGGGGAGGCGCGAACCTTTCCCGCAAGTTTGGTGATTGATGCCTGCGGCCGACTTCACAGCACTCGCTGCGCCACAGCGGAGAAACGGGGAAACTTGTACTGAAAGGTACCCCCTAGTAGGTACCTACTTATAGATGCAATAATGTTAATCAGTAGCTTCAGTGATACCAGCTAAAGGAAACTACAACTTTACTTTGAGCACTGCGCAGTCCTTAGGGACGCCTTACTTGGCAATTTAATATTTACATTAGTAGTTCTTTTTTTAATTATTTGATTACAATATCAAAGAGAGTTTGTAAATCGGTCTTTCATAAAAACTAATATTTTATTTTATTAAACTTAATTTTTAAGAGACTTTTTAAAATGTATATTTTATTAACTTAATTTTTTATCATTTAAAAATTATTATCGTTCTAAACACATTAATATATTTTTAGGATTAATTGTATCTCAATAGAGACGAAGATGCAAATTGGAAACAGAATATGTTGGTCGAGGCGTTTACAGGACTTATGAACTGTCATTGGTTAGGTTGAGCGCACGTTTTTTTTGTAATACAACATTCCCCATTCCGCCCTTCTTACGACCACCACGTCAGAGAAATTTTTGGAAGATGTATTCTGTTTCCAATTTGCATCTTCGTCTCTATTGAGATACAATTAATCCTTAAAATGATAACCCGCCATGGGTGAAATCCAGTATTCGTCTACATGTATTTGTATACATTCAAAACATTAATATATTTTTTTAAATACGATATTTATAAATAGAAATTAAGATAGCATTTTAACTAACTAACTAACTAAGCATCACGCCGTCTCCCCGAAAGGGTAGGCAGAAAGAATGGACTATCACACGTTTACTGATGCGGCACTCCATCCTTCTCTTTTCGTCCCGCGGGAGACGCGGTGTGATGGGTTGCGAACCTCATCGCCACCAATAAGCATCTCCCGCGCATACTTCGATCGTCCAACACTCACAAAATAAATCTAAAACAAATAATATAAAATCAATGATATAAAATAAGATAACAAAATAAAAATAATTTAACACAAAATGTTCTTTTTAGATGGTGCACATTTTGTCTATTTAATTTATGTTCCACGTATCCACCGTTTTTTTAATTAACACATAATGTTTTTTTTCGATGTTGCACATGTTGACATGGACGATTCGGACTTTTGTGTTTATTTAATTCATGTTACACGTATCCACCGTTTTTTAAATTAGCTGTAATTAGGCACTTAACCAGCAAGAACTTTAAAATAATATTGAAGAAATTATTTTATTGAAGATAGTATTTTAATTTTCAAAAAAATATCAATGAAATTATATCAATCTATTCGGATATTCCAAGAACTTAACGAAGTTTTTCGTCAACAAACTTTGATATCCGCAGTAGTCCATAATACGACTAAAAACTTTTCTACTGAAAAGGAACTATCTCCCGTATGCAAATCTTAAAACAGCCACCAGATCAGGATTTACATAAGCCCTTCTGGTTTTCTTCTCCAGGCCTAAGGTAACACGAAAAAGTATTTTTGGTGCACCGAAGATTTCCATAACACCTCGAGTCGTGTTTGAGTTCGCTTTACATTTATTCAGATTCGTATAAAGCGTATGTTCCTGTGCTTCATTGAGTATCTTTCTATTTTACGAGTGTCTGTTTTCTAAACATTTCCCACCCAAACACATTTGGAGATCAAACATACTACCCTCAATTTTTAAATATGAAGTTGATTTTTTAATGAATCAAAACAACATTTTTTCCACTGTTTATTTCTAGAAAACGTTCTTTAAAACGTATTCCAAAGGTTTTGTACCTTCATCACCGGAAGAACGATAAAATAATGATATTAAGTTTACATTATTCTCCTGATGATGAAGGTATAAAACCTTCAAAACGTGTCGAGAAAAATGAACTCAAAAGCGGATAAAATAGTGTTGAACGTTCCAGTGTTAATGCCTTAAATTTCTAAAAAAACTAGCTAACCATCACGTCGTCTTCCCAAAGGGGTAGGCAGAAAAAATGGACTGCCACACTTTTTTTTCGTGACATATTTCTCGCGCTTCATTAACGTTCATACATCGTGATATGCACGCGCGTCGATTTCTCCTCCTCTCTCACTCCTTGCGTGGCCAAAATTCAATATACGATTTATTTCATCGTGCCACGTTTTCCTCGGTCTTCCTCTATTTCTGGTTCCATTTACATCGTTAACATATAATTTTTTTACCATTCTTTCTTCATTCATTCTTTCCATATGTCCAAACCATCTTAATGATCTTTTCATTATTTTGTTCATAATACCATCATTCACACCGCATTCACTTCTTATATTTTCATCATACACAGAGTATTCACACATTCGTCTAAGAGATCTCATTTGTACTGCATTTATTCTACTTTCATCCTTCTTTTGCCAGTTCCATATATATTAAAATAAATGAGAACGCCTGTCCTGGAGGATTGTCCTGGAGGAGGATAGGAATTTTATTATATTAAATTATAGATAGAATGACATTTTTCGCCCTTCTCAGGCAAAATCATATGCGTCCAATGCCTTAGTAGGGCGAAACATGTCATTTCATCTAAAATATTATAATACTCCTATAAAACAGACGTTTTCATTTATATTAATTATTTAATATGAAGTTTTATGTCATTTTTCAAGAAACAATTAATAGCCTTAAATATCATTTGTTTATCAAAAAATTTAATATTTATTCTAAACATGTCTGATGTTAATTGTTTATTATTCATGTTGGGTAAGATAGATACTACATGGTCAGACGTTCAGACGACGGCCTTCGTGGCTGAGTGGTAAGAGCTCTGACTTCCATTCCGAAGGTTCCGGGTTCGATCCCCGGCGATGGCAGTGTGATTGTCACACTGTCTTTGGTCTGGTGTAGAATTCTCGTGACAATAAAATGGCGATAGATTGGCTACCTATCACATGTCATAAGAATCAATATAATAGCTAAAAAATAAATGTATACAGTAATTGGGTTCAGACGACCTGTTGTATGCAAAAAAAAAAAAAAATTAAAAAAAAAAAATCTGGGGATCGTAACTATCTTTAAGATATGCTTTCATCGATCTCAGTCCTTGAACCGGGCGGTGGTCTAGGGGATAGAACGCTTGGCTTCTGATCCAAGGGACTAGGGTTCGAGCCTAGACACGTCCAGGTTCCTTCTTCATAATTATAAGCTATTTTCTGCTCACATTGAAGATTGTAAAATCAATTTTAATATCATTGATATAAATCCTTGATGTAAGTCTTTTATTTAAAATAATAATAATAAAAATATATAATAATAATCTCTAACTAACTAACTAACTAACTAACTAACCATCACGCCGTTTTCCCGAAAGGGTAGACAGAAAGAATGGACTGCAACACTTTGCAACACTGCTGCACTCCATTCTTCTCTTTTCGCCAACGCGAGAGACGCGGTGTGATGGGTTGCAAACCTCATCGCCACCAATAGGCATCTCCCGCGCACACTTCAATCATTCAACGTCTACATAATAAATCTAAAACAAATTATACAAAATACAATGATATAAAATAAAATAACACATAAAAATAATTTAACACATAATGTTCTTTTAGATGGTGCACTTGTCGTCAGCTGGACGATCCGGACATTTGTGTTTATTTAATTTTTTATTCCACTGTTTTCATTTTAATTAGGCACTTAAAACAATCCAACACCAGCAAAAACTTGAAAATTTGATTGAAGAATTTATTCAAATTGTCATTGGAACAAATGAAAATAATAATAATAATAATCTCTTCTATGTATATGTGCCGCTTTCATCTATTGGTCCATAAATGCATTAGACTTTTTATCTCAAAAATAATTTTGAACCTTTTACGATTATTCGTTTTTTCTATACTCGTACCATCAATCGGTGCGTGATAATTATAAAATTGAATTATTTCATTGAAATTGATCTATTTCAGAGAGAGTTAAATCTTTTGCATTATTTATTCAACGTAAATTAGCATCGTTAATCGGCGGAATCCGATTTCGACACCGAGATAAACGGATTAGTGTGGGCAGATCCGAATTGGAACCGATCGCACGCTGCAATGTGTGGAGCCGCAGGACTGGATTAGGATTCAACCGGCCACAGATATTATTCAATTGTGAAAGATTACAATTTTTAAATGGGGGAATATTTTATATATGAGCCATGTTGATTTTAGTATGACCTTTTTTCATTGAAAATTTGATTTGAGTAAAGTCTATTTTTTTTCCTAATTATATTATTTAATTTATGTGGAGATTTTTCTATTAATGCTATCCATATACTTGAGAAGATTCCCTGTTTAATTTTATAAAATCTAAATCAGTCTGTCAATAATAATTTATCTGTTTATTTATTACATATGAAATCAAATCAAATCAAATCTGACCAATGCATGATTTTTTTACATCATAGTAAATATATAAATGTAACAATAAAAGAAAAGTTTTACAATGCAATATGATAATACAATATGTTACTTCTTAAAATCAATTATGCCTCAATTTAAAATGGTTATTAATTATTTTACTTCTATATAATTATATTTTATTTGACGAATAAATAGCCTGAATTGCAATTGGTGACAAATTGCATTATCGATTATTCAATAAAGTCATGTCATGTTTGTTTATGTTTTTTTTTATTGTTTCTAGAATAATTATGTAAAACTCCATATTATATATTTAATATAAATGAAAACGTCTGTCTTCTAGGAGTTTTATTAATTTTATTATGAAATTACATGTTTCGCCCTTCTAAGGCATTATAAAATATAACATTTGATAACAATTGACTTATAAACATTAGATAATGTCTTAGAAGGGCGAAACATTTCATTCCATATAAAATTTAATAAAACTGCTAGAGGAGAGATGTTTTTATTCATATTTTTTTTTGATTTTTTATTATTAATTAAATCGCTGTTTTTTACTAGTGAGTTTATTTTTCTCAGCATGTTTCGAGGGTTATAATATATCTTCATCATCTAGAGAACGATGTACAATAAATATAAGTAATTCAACAAAACGCATGAACCAATGTTACGACCTAATCTTCTTCTTCTTTCGGTGCCATGTCAGGTCCCCCCAACATTGGCGATCAATACAGCAAAGGCATCTCTATCCTGCGCCACTTGGAACAGGTTCTAAACTCTTGTCATTTCTATGCATTTTTTCATGTTCCTTAGCACATGACCCAAATATGAGACCTTTCTAATTTTCACACTCAGCTGTCTTTGGCTCTCTGTAGTGCGTCTGATGACTTATGCAAAAACAAATTGGAAAGTATTCTATACGTTTGTTGAAGAAACAACTTTTTATTGTTAGGTTAGAATTCTTAAACCTCAGGATATGTAAATCTAACGGTAAACTCTTGATATTGAGTCTGTTGTATTCAAACAGTAACATGAAATTGTTGACTAGTCAGAAAGAGCCATGGAAAGAGTCATGTTAGGAATAAGCCTAAAATATAGAGTCAGAAACGATACGGTGAGAGAAAAAACAAAGATCACTAACATCATCCACCGGGTGGCGACTATCAAATGGCAATGGACAGGTCACGTAGCCAGAAGCTCAAATGAAAAGTGGACAAGAAGACTGCTGACTTGAAGACCGTGGACGGCGAAGAGAATTGCAGGGCGACCGCAACTACGGTGGAAAGATGATCTAAGCAGACACGTCGGAATAACCTGGATGCAGTCTGCACGGGACAGAATTACATGGAAGGAAATGGAGGAGGCCTTTGTCCAGGAGTGGACAGGAATAGGCTGAGGGAGAAGAAGAGAAGAAGTGCATTAAAAATTGCGGCTAGTTTGCAATGGAATGTTCCTAAATTGCACGTTTGGATGTGATTTTACATTACAAACGCAACATGTGAACATCATTTACGTAAATGCATTGTACGCGTTCAGTGCCCTCGGCTTATAATACGATTAGGCTCGGATTAGTGTTTCATCCAAATGCATTCATTATTGGGCATTGCTCCCTCTCTATTTATTTTAATTTGCATAATACTGAATTGTATGATAGAGCAATTCGACAGATTCAACAATGTTATTTTTTGATAATTGCATAGCCTTTCACATTGCATTAATAAAGATTTTCTGCTTAATGTTTACACCTCATCTTAATAGATGACGCTAGTGTAGATTGAACTAAAAAATGTGAAGTGTTTGTCAACATTGTAGCATATATACATCTTCCGAATGGGGAATGTTGTTAACATAAAACGATCGCTTAACCCAACCAATGACAAGTCATGTAAGCGCCTCGACCACTATATTCTGTTCCCAAAAAACAATTTACATCTTCGTCTCTATTGAGATACAATTAATCCACAAAATGATATTATTGTCTGAACCAAGAATGACGCTTAAAAAAGTTCATATACGTCGAAAATCACGATTTAAACGTCGCAAATTAGCTTGTTATACGTAATTTTTCTTCTCCCCCTTTATGTAGATGTTGCGATATCTTTAGACAGAATATCATATTTGGTCCTTTGAAGAAGACGTCCAGCTTCCTTTTCATTTCTTTAAAGTTATCCTAGTGATATACGGCTCTCTGGAGTTTCTTACATCACGATCTTAAGAATCCTCATTGGGTCCATCCTCTCGATGTGATCCCTCCAGAATCGTCTTCTCTGCCTACTCTATCTCACTTTGTCATCAGTTTTGCTAGATCTGCGAATCTATTATTTGTGTGTCCTATATTTAAAGGTTATTATTATTATTTTATTGAATCGCTCTTTACACCATGACAGCATGAGCCGAATCGATGTAAAGAATACTATAGCTATCATAGTGATTCTCGTGACATGTGATAAGTAGCTAATCTATCGCCATTTAATTGTCATCTAAATCCTACACCAGACCAAAGACAGTGTGACAATCACACTGCCCTCGCCGGGAATCGAACCCGGAACCTTCAAGGTGGCAGCCAATGCACTTACCACTTGGCCACGAAGGTCGTCATTTTATAGGTCGTCGAAGGTTATACCCACGATAGGTAGCATTGTATTCATTTCTATTCTTATCAGATCTTTGGTTCTGACAATGACTGCTATGCTTCGATTCCGTAAATAATTTATGGGTCTGAAGCATTTTTTGTACCTCTTTGATTATGTATTCGTATTGTATATACAATATATGTCAAAGCGCTCAAGTATTGCTAAATTTGTCAAGCCATTTTAATGAAAAATGAGCTCTTTAGAAACAAGAGTTATAAAATATCCGATTTGATTTGTAGTTTCACATCTGTGTTCCACTAACTGTGATTCAATTTTAAATTCATCTTTCATTCATCTCTTTCAATCTGGATTCTGCAAAAATTTACTTATTCAATCACTAAAATGTGTTTTTTATATTAATCGATTTACATCAAAATGAGTCACTACTATAAAATTTACATTAATTGAGATCATTTTATTTACTAAACATCAAAATATATTTTTATTTATTTACTTATTAACTTATTAACTTAACTTATTAACTTTAACTTATTAACTTTACTTATTAACCCTTATGTATGGAAGTGAAGCATGGAACTGGCAAAAGAAGGATGAAAGTAGAATAAATGCAGTAGAAATGAGATCTCTAAGACGAATGTGTGGCAAATATGTATATGATAGAGTGACAAATGCAAGTATAAGAAGTGAATGTGGTGCGAATGAAAGTGTTATGAACAAAATAAGGAAAGGGTCATTAAGATGGTTTGGACACATGGAAAGAATGAGTGAAGACAGAATGGTAAAGAAGGTATATGTAAACGGCGTGAACGGAGCTAGAAATAGAGGAAGGCCAAGGAAAACGTGGCACGATCAAATCAATCAAATATTGAATGTCGGACACGGAGAAATCGACGTGCATGCATGACAAGATGTATGAATGTAGAGGAAGCGAGAGAAGTATGTCAGGACAGAACAGTGTGGCGTTCCATTCTTTCTGCCTACCCCTCCGGGGAGACGGCGTGATGGTTAGTTAGTTAGTTTTTATTAACTTATTTAAGCCAAGAAAAACTTACATCGTTTTTCACTTTATTTTAAAAAAGTACAATTATATAATCAAATATTAAATAATTTAGAAAATTCTGCTATAAAAATGACAGAATTCGTTTCAAATACATAAAATCTTTTAGGAGATCTTACCGTTTAAATATTCATAAAACTACTTAATTTAACTTTTACTAATGTAGATTTTTAATACAATTTTTCCTTACATGCTTTTATGATAAATATATTTTCTCGTAGTACTTTATAATAAAATCTATTAAAGAACAAAACTTTGTCGAATATCTCTTTAGCTTTTTTCATGTAATAATAAATAATTAGACTAATTTGTATAGCGTCGTTTTCGTGAATAGCTCACCTCAAGGGCGCTTTGACAATGTTTTTAGTCATGAGAGCTGCATGTGTCACCAGCAATCAGATAACCGTTGTTTACATTTTATGGGATATTTTGAAAAGGTGGGTTTTTAGGTGAGATTTAAAGTCTGTCGGATTGTCAATGCATCTGAGGCGTGCAGGAAGCATATTCCAGGCGGACGGACCTGCCACTGCGAAGGCCCGATCTCCGAAATTTGTCTGGGGGTTGCGCTTTGGCTCAACTAATCTGCCTATTGCCGAGGAGTTTGCTGATCGAAGCGTAGATTGCCGCAAGTTAGGGCTATCAGCAACACAAAGTTCAGATATATTGGCTGGTGCCATTCCGTGAAGCGCTTTAAAAACCGTCCAGCATAGTTTATACTGGATTCTTTCAGGACACTTGAGCCAATGAATGTAGTAACAAATTATTATAAAATATTATATATGTGCACTGTTGCAAGCTAACTATTCCAAAATTAAAAAACTACGCAAAAACAAACGCACAGGCTCAATGGGTATATAATTTTGAAATCGTAAAATTTTATTGTTTTTCTTTTATTTTATCCGGAAACGAAGTATTAAGTGAACGTTTCCATTAGCCGTGGCATATATTTCTTGTTTTTCATTTCTCATTTGAATTAGGTTTGAATTGGCACTTTTATCTTAATCTCTCGGAAAAGGCGAAGCACATTCGTGCCGAAACTACGGCGTAAGCACTTACTTAATGATGGTATAATGTAACATGAAATCATCGATTCGTGAACGCTTACTCACTCATTTGAATGTATGGGCACAAACAGTCCGTAATATGTGGGTTTTTTTTTAACGAAAGAAGAAAAACAAGGGAACCTGATATAAAAATATTATATCATTTCAAGAATACATTTATTCACATCACCTAATATTTTTATTCATAGTTATATTAAATATATCATATTTTATAGAATCTTGGATATGTTAGTGACTCATGATATCCTCTTTGATTTGTATTTTGAGAACTTTGTAGACTCATTTTTCATCTAGAAAGATCCCATACAATCTATTTTCACCTGTCGCGAAAATCTACGCATTGATGGAAAATAAATTGTTCTTAAATATTAATCGGGCTTTTTAATTAAAAAAAAAACGATTTAGTTAGTGAATCACACATAAAATAATATTTATAAATTGACTTGTATTATATACGAGTCGTTTCATAAAAAAAATCCATTTTTATTTACTTTCATAATGTATCTTTCATATGAAGCGCTTTGTGGTGGTAATTTATTAAAACAACTATGTGATTGTTTTTTCTATTAGCCTGGAAGCGAAACCGGTTGGTATTAGAAACAACAATTAAGATTATGTTAAAAAAAAAAAAAAAAAAAAAAACACACATATTTAAAACAAATAACACACATGTTTAGATTTATTTTTAGTATATTTTGTCATTGAAAATATATCAGGGATATCAGTAAATCAATGTGTGCTTATTCTTCTTGTTGCTCTTCTAATAATAATAATTATAGACGACCTTCGTAGCCGAGTGGTAAGTGCATTGGCTGCCACCCCAAAGGTTCCGGGTTCAATTCCAACACTGCCTGATTGTCAATCTTTGGTCTGGTGTAGAATTCACGTGACAATAAAATGGCGATAGATTAGCTACCTATTACATGTCACGAGAATCACTATGATAGCTATAATAATACCCTTTTTATCGATTTGGCTCATGGTTTTATGATGTAAGGAGCGATTCAACAAAATAATAATTATAATAATATATCCATTGTCATGTTTGTGTTATATAGGGCCTTAATATTTTTCTCCACTTGATTTTTTCACACAATTAATATTTAACATCAATACATGTGAAACTTACCATTTTATTATATATAAGCCTTGAAGAGTTGTTTTTTAAATAACCCAAGGTCTTTTTTTTTCATTTTCTTATCTACCAGTGAGAATCAGTCAAGTGCATTCAAAGTGATGCTGATGGTATCCTCAATCCTTAGTCATTTGTATCTAGCAACTCGTTCTTTTTTTTATATACAACAGATCGTCCTAACCCAATTACCGTATACAATTTGTATTCAACTGTTCTCTTGATTCACATGACGTGTTATAGGTAGCTAATCAATCGCCATTTTATTGTCACGTGAATTCTACATTAGACCAAAGACAACGTGAAAATCATACTGCATTCACCGGAAATCGAACCCGGAATCTTCAGTATGGTAATCAGATCTCTTGCCAATCTGCCACAAAGGTCGTTTCTAGCTTTTCATCTCCCATAAATCAGAGATATTCAATAAATTATTTATGGGACCAAAATATTTTAAATATTGTGCGTTGCTACCTATTTATAAACACCTGGAGTTTTCTAATCACGTTTGTGATGTTTTTTCAAGGCTCAAGCCTGTGCGTGCTTATTGCTTAAAAATTGTATTACATATACTTTATTTTATAAAAAATAATTATTTTGTATTTCCATAAAATTATGTACATACGTATGCTAATTCTCAAATCGCTCTTATTTGCTTTTCAGTGGTGAACTTTCCCTTATATCCGGGCGTGGAAATGAAAAAGGTCCCACTCACAACAGCATTTGTCCATTTAGTTAATTCAATATGGACAACCCCCGACATTATAGCGCAAAATGTTCTAAAAGCAAATTGAAATCATAATTGCGTCGTTCATTTTTAATTTTAATTAGCACGTGCGAAAAATACGCGGCTTCAAGGGCGCCAGGTAGCTGTTTCAGGTTATTTAATTCCAGCATTGTCCAGACACAATAATTAGGTACATACGTGTAAAATAAATTGGTGCGTTTAGAGTAACCTCGACACGTTACATAGGCCCAGGCCACTGGACTACCGCGCTACATGAAGGTAAAAGTAAAAATGTATTTTCGGAATCGGTAGGTACGTAAAATTAGGTCATTCCACGGGGATAGTTACTTTAGAGGGTATACTTAATTTAGTTAGGAACACTTGGGTGTACAGAGTAGGTACCTACATACCTGTTGTGAATAGGGCATCAGAACCATTAAAAAATCATTTACCCTTATAATAATGTAAAGTGACACAAAATTACTTAATTCATATATTTTCTTCTGTTCACTATACTTTGTGTTGTCGACGTTTTATATTTTTCTTTTTTTATATACTTTGTATACAACATTCACTTCTTAAACAAATTCAAATTAAATATCAAACATGTTTCGGACTACCCACCCCTTCCTCATTGATATTTAATAGATATTCAAAATATTATAAAATTGTTTACAAGTATGGTCAGTTTTGACAGATGTTATAAAGATTTATTTTGAAAGTTTTTGCTTTTGTTATAACAAATATTACGAATAAATTTAAAATAATAATTTAAAAATTTTATTGGGGTTTAGGTTTTAACTTACAACAAAGGAAATAAATCAAAGATTGGACTTGACGTTTAATTTATTTGATGATTTATAATATTTTTTTATTTACAAAATTTCGAGATTGTTCAAAGTTATCTTTCTATTGAACTCTCTATCGAATTCTATCGAAATGATTACATGAAAAAATTTCAACGCTTTATTAAATTATTTATTAAATAAATTATCTCTTTCAATGAGATGGTTTGCGAATTCAGATAAGTTATTAAAGGTATTGAAATAATAATAAGCATTGTTTCATTCACTCAAAAAGGTAAGTGGAAAAAAAAGGAGAGAGGTTTATATTGAAATCGATAGTATTATTTATTGATTCCTAGACTTCTCCGTTTTACACGATTTCGTCTACAATTGAAGGTATGGAGAGGTTTGCCGTTTCAATAATCAAACGAAATTATGTAATGTGAATTTATCTCTGAAACTGATAATCATTTAAAAGTTGGTTGCAGGAAAAAACAAGAAATCGTACTCAAAGACCAATTATAATAAAAAAAAACAACAATAAAAATTTGGTTATTAAGTCCTTTAGTTATGACGCGATTTATAGAAAAGAAGGCTATACCACAGTGGGTTCTTTGTAGACAGACATCTGAATAATATTATTATTTTTAATTTAACTGTACTTTGATTTGTCCATTATTAATGAAGGAAAGTTTTACATTTAGTTTAAATTACCACAAATAAATGTAATTGAAAGCTACAGGAATGTTAGTACCGGAGGACGATCTAGGGCAGGGATGGCGAAAGACGGACCCGCGGGAGAAATTATCTGACTCCCTTGAACTTGGAGAAATGATTCACCTTGGTGAGCGAGTTAGCGATGACTCTCGGAAGTCGTGAATTAAAAAAAAACGTCTGCTTTTTTTAGCCGACGTCACATTATCAGAAGTCCGGAAAATCGAATTGGTTACTGCCGAATTCTACTAGCCGGAAGTCGCTAATGGGCTAAGAAAAAAAAATTATCGCCATCGACTTCCTTCTAAATAAAAATCTGTTACGATTTTCATTGTTATGAAAACTCTAGCCAGCGCTTTTATTATATAAAACTGACCCACTTGCGAAAAAGGTTCGCCATCCCTGATTTAGGGTCTAGGGGATATCTAAATATGAATTTAAACCATGAGTAGGCGAAAAGAGAAGAAAATTTAATAGCTTTAAAAAAAATTCCCCCTCATCAAGGTGTTCATCATTCCATCTTTAAAATTCACAAAAATACAAATTCCAATTATTTAGTTAATTGTTTACAGAAGCTGTTTGGAATGCAATTAAAAAATGGAACAGTTTATTATCCAATAAGTATACACTTTAATATAGTTAATAATCAATTATACGAGTATCATTATGATCATTATACAATATGGTTCGTTGGTAAACATTAAAATTAGCGTAGGTACCCTTAGCCAGGAACTATTTCCGCCTGATCCAGGCTTGACCCACTGGCAGCACTGCCAAGCCAACATGGCGGGCGATGCCAGCGCCACGCTCCACTTATGAACTACAATAATCCTAGAACGCCAAATTAACAAAACAAGTGTATGTTTTCCCGCAATTTTAATAATGGAGACAAGCTCCTGACGCCGAATAAATGCTAAAATGTAGCGCATAATATTTATGTTTATTTCCATGGCCGTATAAATATTCAAAGCGACACATCCGTAGCAACGAAAAGGTGAATTATATGGTAAAGCACAATTTCCGAAGTAATGTATTATCTGAATTTCTAATACAAGGTCTTTAAATGGTTTCATCTTCTTTGCTAGATTCAATTCAAAGGATTGGATTGCAGCAAAGTATAACATATGAGTATTTGCAGGTTTTGGGATGCCACTTGTCTTTAATGTGATAGTTTCCCGTTGCTTTCTACATTTGTATACAGCAGTTTATTTGAACCCAATTATAGAACACAACTTTTAAGCTATTGATTCTTGACATGTCATAGGTAGCTAATATATCACCATTTTATTGTCACGTGAATTCCACACAAGACAAAAGCCAGTGTGATAATCATACTGTCATCGCCGGGAATCAAACCCGGGACCTTCGGTGTGACAGTGTCTCATAAGTGTAGTCATATGAAAATGGTGTCACAGGTGCATCAAAATGAAAAATAACAATAGAGAAAAGTTTTTTCTTCTTTCATTTTTTTAAGAATATAAAGCCATTTGTTCCACATATGTGAGATAAATAACCTCATTTCAGAGAACAAACAGCGATTTAATTGAAGAAATATTCTTATAGAATTTCACAGAGTTAATAATGTGTTCTTTTTTTACAATGTGTTAATAATTTTTGCGTTTGTTTTCATCACGAAACTCCATTTCAATTTGAATACGCTTAAATGTGTAGTTTATAGGAAATTTATTAAATTATATTATATTTATAGAAAACATTACATAGTCTATTGTTTTGGCCGAAAATTTATGTATAAAATTTATAAAACTATTATGATATCAAAAAAATATATAATTCACTTTTTGGATGTGGCGACAGTTGTTTTGCCAACCGATTTTGGCTTCATCAGGTTATTGCAAGGAACTCGCGACACTCAAAATGTATAATAAAAAATGTGATATCCTAGCCGTGTTGAAAATATTACAATTTAATTTTAAAAAATGTTGTACTCATTATAATTAAATCATTATTAATGTAATATTAGAATTAATACGAATGAAAACGTCAGTTTTCTAGAAGATTCATTATATTTTATGCGAATGACAAATTTCGCCCTTCTAAGGCATTATCAAATGTTACAAAAAATTAGAAACATTTGATAATGCCTAAGAAGGGTAAAACGTGTCATTCCCATAAAATATAATAAAATTTCTAGAAAACTGATGTTTTCATTCGTATTAATTATTTAATTTAGAATTTTACATCATTGTTCAAGAAACAATAAGTAATATTAAGAAATTGATTTGTAATATACTATTGAACTAATTATATTGTGAAATCAAATTCTCAAATTATCAATCAAAATCCTTAACACTAATGCAAAATTTTCACTTGAAATGCTAAGCACCACAAATGGAAAACCGTGGCTGGGGAGTATAGTTGGGGGGTGGTTAAATATGTTCATGTATGCATTAGGAGATGACATTGGGGTACAAGTTGGTCACTGATTATCATACGTTCGAAGCCATAGCTTGTAGTGGGGTACAATTTCTGGGAACTAATCGCCTGCCCACCATACACCAGTTGTTGGTTATATATCGACTTTGCTTATACCGACTGCTAAATATCCTAGATATTCCATTATTAAATTTAATCTTTCAAAAAAAAGCAAGTGCTTCTTATGATATTTTTTTTTTGAGAATGGTAAAAACCTAAAAATAAGTTAAACATACATTTATTATTCAGATATTAACATTTTAATATGCTTCAAATAATAAAGCGTAGTTCTTAGAAGTCCTTATTTTACTTGACATTTTAGTTTCTTATTTGGAGTGGTTTTATTAATTGAATTATTAGCTTAACCTTCTTTGAAAGAAGTGCAAACATTTGATTCATACATCCTCTGCCATTCATAATGGCACCTTGTACATCCCAAACTTTGTCACTCGTCATCTTTCTTACTTTTTCTATTAAAAATTTGCCATAGACTTTACCAACGAGACTTAAAAGACTAATAGGTCTGTGGTTTCCACATTCCATACGCAATTCTTTTCCTTTATACAGAGGCATAATAACTGCTTCTCCCCCAGTCAACCGACGTATATCCCTTCTCCAAGCACAGGTTAAATAGTTACATCTATACCCAAATTATTATATATTCATGCAGAAGCCACTTCGCCACCGCTTTTAACAAAATCTATGATCCGATCTTTCCATCTCAATCGTACTTATTTAATCATTTATAGGTCACTCACACTAGTTGTAAAACTTTTTAATCACGTTTGTATCACCACCATAAATTTTATTAAAATACTCTATCCATATTTGTTGTATGATCTTACTCTCAGTTAACATTCTTCCCTCATATAATATTCTTTCACATATCCGTTATCATTCATATGAAATTTATTTTACAAACTTTGGCAAACCTTTATATCACCCCCAAAAACAATGTAAAAGACGTCGTCAAGACTTCTTAAATTTGTATAAAAGACGAAAAAATATAAAGGATGATTAATTTTTTAAATGAAAAAAAAAAGATTGCGTTAAATAACAACTGACAAATATTATGACGTAATAATGGAAGCAATTAATTATTATAATTAATTTCAAAATATTATTTTCGAAGACAACAGGCTTACAAAATTTTTCAACAATTCCATTCTATGTTAATGATGGTTACACTACGACGTCGTTAACCGTCGCGTTGCCATGTGGTAAATTGAGTTTCCACTGCCAATTTAAAGTTGATTTTCTTAAAACCTATGGACCCTAATATTATAAAAAAATTTGTAATCCTCCATTGAAGTGTTCTCAATATTTCGTAATAAAAAAAAAGCAAAAAATTACTTCCTTCATCCCAAAAAAAATATTTTCTAAGACTGCCCTCACCTTCATTCGTGTTAAGGTAGAATTTGTTTTGCTAATATTTACAACTTTATCAAAAGTGACAAATACTTACTCGCTGTTTTGAAGTATTATAAATTATATCTTTGGCTTTTTCAATATGTACGTAATAATACCGACTGTAGACGGAAACGCAGGATGCAACTTAATAATATCAGAAATGTGAAAATATTAACACTTTACCAAAAGGGACAAATATTAATACGTACTCGTTGTCTTGAACGTACTATACATTTTGCCTAGGTGCCTTTATCATACGTAAAATCTCGTAAAGTCTAGCCGCGCCGGCCGCCGCGCGGCGCTTGTCTTTACATGCGTGTCCAGTCACTCCTATGTTATGACGCATTACATATCAGAAATCGCATGGTTCCAGAAAAAAATTAATAATGATATGTTTTTCAAATAATCCATGTATGTTATAGATATCGATCTATTCCTAATGAAATTCCCTACAAGATGACATAAATTAAATTTTGATTCATCTAGTCATATGCTTGATATTTAGATAAAGTTAGCGGTAAACTGAACTTACCACATGGGAGCAAGCGTTTTGTTTTGAACACGGTACGTTAAGGGTTAATGAATTCATCGGTGCATAAGGGCTGTACATTGTTAGACAAATTACAAGGGATGACAAATTTAGGTCACTTACTTTAATCTATCACTCGTCCTGCCGCAGGGCGTCACATTGTGTCGTCATCAACGTCAAATTTAGTCACGACGATTTTCGGCCCCGGCCGACCCTGTAATCTAGGGGCGGTGCTCTGGCTCACCATTAGATCCGGCCCTGTTAATGGAACAATAATTTATGAGAATTTAAATTGTTAAAAAACAGACTTGTATTGCTAAACGCCACTTGAGATTTCTGTGTTACGAGAATCGTTGTATGAGAAAAATACTATACTAGAGACGTTGAATATAAATATTTTACATATACTATAATGTAAAATGATAATTCAAATCATATTTTTTATAAAGTAAGATTACTCAAAATGCATTTATTGTTTCTTGTACAATGGTGTACAACTCCATATTAAATAATAAATATGAATAAAAACGTCTGTCTTCTAGGAGTTTTATTATATTTTAGATTGAATGACATGTCTCGCCCTTCTAAGGCACTATCAAATGTATGTAATCATTTGATAATGCCTTAGAAGGTTAGAACATGTCATTTCATCTAAAATATAATAAAACTCTTTTAGGACACACGTTTTCATTCAAATTAATTGCTCATTATATCATTATTTAAAAGTAAAAATAAATGTGTTTAGTAATCATAAAGAATAAAATAAAGTAACTAACTACAACAACTTACTCACCTTCACGCCGTCTCTCGGACCTTCGGTATTTCATTTTTCATTTCATTTCATTTTCATTTATTTTGATAAAAAGCAGATTATAAGAAGAGAAGCATTAAAAAAAATTTATAGCAGTCTTGCTACTCTGCCACGAAGGTTTTCAACTTCGTTTTACTTTCTGGAATTTAAAATTACAATTTTTTAATTTTTTATTTTTATGTTTCAATCCTATGAATTGGCTTGCAGCAAAGTCTATTACCCGGAACCGTTGCGAGTATGTGTAGCCTAAAATCCTACAAGCAAACCTGTAACCGATTTCTTTGGCCAAGTAGTTTTATTTTAGGAAAAAAATATTAAATTTTCCCTTAAATATTATTAACCCATTAACACAACAGTAAACACCCTAAAACTTCTAATAAGAGAGTATAAATAAAATTGTATAAACGCGGTATAAATAAAAATTTACCGGAATAGAGGTTGAAATATTCCAATTATTTATTTGCGAGAAGTGTGCGATATTGCAGTATAATATGGCGTACGCGAATAAAATAATAATTTCCTAGTACTTTATCGCAGCTTGAAATTCGCGGTCTGGAATCAAGATAAAGCTGTTTAATTATTATTACAGGCCAACTCAAGCGTGAAGGTGAATTTCTTAATAAACGGTTAATAAACTTGCAATTAATTTGATGTGTAATAAATACGCTATTTCCTAGTTTAATATTAACCAACATCCCACCTAACACCTCCGCGCATAATAACACACTTTCCCCAATACTCTCGTGTATACTTTATCCATTACTTTATATCCAAGATTACATCATAGCGAGAAATACACATCGGGATCAAGAACGAGAGTGTCAACTATACTCAACTAACTTCGGTGTATATCGTCGTTCCAGTCATTTTTCTATGCTGATTGCGGCAAAATTCACATGGACGAATGTAGGACTCCTGCCCGTTGGACCTATCTGCTAAAAATCCCTATCTGATGCTTCCCATTTGCAACGGTACCATCTTTCGGCATTCCTTCGTAGTAATGTTGGCATTGCAGAAGGAATTAACCATGTCTCTCGCGCATCGTTAATTCCTTCCTTCTTCCTTTGATTTTCATCGTCCTCCTTTTCCGACATTATCGTGTTTATCATTTTTTTATGGTTTCCCATATATTCCTGCTCTTCGGCATGCCCTCCACCATATCATCGGGCTGAAGCTACTTTCCGCTTATCTTCCAAGAAGAATACTTTATATTTTCCTATTTTCCTGTCATAATAGATACCAAACTGTAAGCCAAATTGCGACATAGTCACTCTTATTCTAGATACCGGATTTCCAGCGCATCGTGCGACACACTAAACACTGGACTGTAAGTAAGCGCATTGTTCAACATAGATGACGTTCTACAAAACCGAAGTTATCCGATTATGGCCCACGGTCTCTTTCTTAAGCCCGATGTGAATTATTTATTGCCAAGTGTTGTATTAGCAGTTTAATAATTTTCAGAAACTGGGTGTTGTGATGAAAAAGTAACGCATGTCCCCATTATAGGAAACTTTTTCAAGTAACATTAATTTACAACAAAAAAAGTTAATTTTTCGTATTATTAAATATTTTATGAGGTTTTCCATATTTCCACCAAAAATGTAAAAAGGTAAAGATTTTTTAACCCTACGTTGCCATCTGTGGTATAATTACCAGCATTCTTCTTCTTTACCCTCGCCTCTTTCAGTTACTTGGGGTTGTTTTTTTTATCCTTTAGCGCCAGGTATTTCTTTGGTAAGCAGCTTCCTCCTTAAGGCCTAGGGCCTTCATTTCTCTCTGCACATTCGTCAACCAGGTGGTTTGAGGTCTTCCTCTCCCTCTCTTACTAGTCACGGAAAGACAATTTTTCACGACATGGTCGTGAGGTCTCCTCATCACGTGACCGTGCCATCGGAGCCTTGTTTCTGACAACTTTTCTTTTATGTGGGCAACCTTGAAACTTCCCCTCACATATACGTTACGCAATTGTATTTTACTGTGATTCCTCCCGATTGATTACCACGTTTATTTGAAGTCATTTTATTTTATTAACGATACAAATATTCATTAACGATATTTTATATTTATCATAAAACAATTTGTTTATATATATTCTCATTTATCCACCATTGAAGACAACTATCGTTCTAATACCATTACGAGTAACATAATTTTTTAAGCAGCAAGGAATATAACATTTTTTCGACATCAAGGGATATTACATTTTTTCTCTAAAGTACTCTTTGGAACACTTTTATTCCGTTCCCGCCATTTCATTAGCTCCCAACCATTTATTACGCAGTTCTTGAGCACACATGGCCGTGTGCGTTTTCAAATGAGGTTATTAAAATGAATGGTGAAAGCGTAATAGGATACAACAAAGTACGCGCAGATTTCGCGAAATTTCGTCATTTATTTTCAAACGAGAGAACCTACACCTATTCGCGAACATCACACACACACACACACACACACACACATACTGAGAACGCTGATATTAGCGGTGAACAAAAATTAATTTCTTAACTAAACAAGTACGTTTCTTGCTAGGGTTGCTATCACATAAAACAAGCTCTTGTATTTTAAAGTAATTCTCGTATTTTAATATTGATTCGTTCGTTAAATAATGATTAATGTTACAATATCAACTACATATAATTGTTCTCTTCTTCTTCTTCTTCTTCTGCTTTATTTAGGACTGAGTCCTGTTATTTCTCGTAGCCTGTTCCTGGGATACAGATGTCCAACTGTCTCGCCATCTTTTAGGTGGTCTTCCTATCGGTCGATTTCCTGTTGGTACTTTATTTGCGGCTACATTGATCACTCTTTCAGAACATGCTCTTTCCACATGATATCCCCAGTGGCGTATTCTCAGTCTTCCCCATCGCACGACATCTTCTACATTGCAGATCTTTCTTATTTCATAATTTCTTATTCTGTCTCGGAGTGTCGTTCCCGCAACGGATCGGAGAGTCTTCATAATTTTTGATATGTTTAATTAAAAGCATAATTTTAAATCTTAATATTAAATGTATCCATTACATTTCTTCTATATTCGCCATCACTGTGTGTTGTGGATTCACATTTGAGTATTTGTTTAATGGATTCTACTTTCACAACACTTATTTACACTTTTCATAAACATGTTTCGGGACATAGAGCTCTTCCTCACTCTACACTGAGGAAGGGATTCTGTATCACGGTACATGTTTAGGCAAAGTGGAAAAAACTGTTAGTAAAATACATGTTTTTCAAAAAGTTGTGACAATAACTACTTCAAAAAGTACTACGTACATAATTAATATGATTAAGAGGGTCTGTTTTTTTAGAGGTTTTATTATATTTTATGTGAATGGCATGTTTCGCCTTGCATTATCAAATGTGCAAATATTTGATAATGCCTATGACAGGGGTAACAAGTCATTCACATAAAATATAATACAACTTTTAGAAAACATTCATTCGTATAAATTATTTAACATGAAGTTTTACATCATTGTTCAAGAAACAATAAATATTTTACTTCGTACACGATATTATAATGCTAAATTACTTAAAGGTAATATTGATTAATATGTCTGATTTCATCAATATTCAATATTATAGCGACCTAAGTTATTTACTATATTTATTTAAAATATTAAATATGGAATAAATTAATTTGAAACAACACGATTGTCCGATGTCAAGAAGCCAAAAACACAATCGATAAAAATGTAATTAAAATTTGTTTAAAATAAAATTGTCTATTTCTTTATGACGAGGGACTGGTTTGTTTTGCAATAAAACAGTATAAACATGCAGAGAAACAATGTATCATACAGTGAGTGTTCTTAATGCTTCGTGAAAGCTGTGGTAAAAATGCTAAACATATCGCAATACTTAAGAACTTAATTTTCTTCGTATTTGGTGCATTTTACTTCCCTTCTCACCTTGACGGGAAAGGAGGAGCCGAGAGGCGGGGTGGAAGAGAGATAAGAGATGATTGATTACAAATCGGAGTAACGATAGGAGAAAGCAGGCGCTCCCAACATCTCGTCAAAAGGTATTGCGGCATCACTCATTCTTCCTGTGAATTAATCTACCTAGCAAGGGCGTTCTATTCTCCTTATAGTTGGGCTCTGGTAACAAGATATACTTACTTTTTGTATATTGCGTTACCTTAGATGTTTTGAATACATATCGATAACTTATTTTCAATACATTTTATTACTTATTTACGTAGATTCTGGGGAAAAACAAAATATACTTTTATATGAAGAACTTAATATTGTGTAACTTTTTTAAAACTTAAAATATTAAAAGATTTAAATAATGAAAATAAATAAAAAATATTAAGAATATTTCTATGTTTATTTTTAGTGTAAAATCTACTTATTAATTTTCGTCTTCGACCGGTTTCGGCAGCTCGCTGCCATCTTCTGGTAGCGAGCTGCAACGAGCTGCCGAAACCGGTCTAAGACGAAAATTAATTAGTAGATTTTACACTAAAAATAAACATAAAAAAATTCTTAATAATTTTTTTTTATTTTCATTATTTACAATGAACTTCTACCAAGAAATTTCAATTAACAACATCAATAATTAAAAGATTTGGTATAACAACACTATATTTCACTTAACATAGACATGTTTCGGTTATAACATAACCTTTATCAATTCAATGTTAAAACTTTGTACATTGATAAAGGGTATGTTTTAACCGAAACATGTCTGTGTTAAGTGAAATAAAGTATAATAATATATAATCAAATATGAATCCACAACACAAAGTTAAGGCGAATATAGAAGAAATATTAAAAGACTCTTAAATTTAGTTTCAACACCGTTATATTGGGTTTTAAATACTAACGACCCGTTTCGCTCCAAACTATAATACATAAGTTTCATCGGTGTAACAAAATATACTAAATAATGAAGGTGAACATATATTTATAACATCAACTGTACCGAATATTTTTTAAATTAAAAAACAAACATGTAACGGACACAGAAGTCCTTCATCGGTGATAAAAATATTTGAAATTTTCATGTACACATGTGGTCAGTTTTGACAGATATTCAAGTATTTTTTTCGGAACGTTTATGCTTTTGTTATAACAAATATTTTTAATACATCTAAACATATATTTTCAAGTTCTTTTTGGATTATTATTATTATTATTATGTATTATTAATCTTACAACAAAGAATAAATTAACTTTTGGACTTGAAATTAACATTATAAAAGGGATTCTTCTTCTTCTTCTTCTTCTTCTTTTTGTCCTGTCACACCTCCGTGGTGCATAAGGCCTCAAGGAATCTTCTCCACCCGACTCTATCGCATGCCTGATGCTTAACATCGTCCCAAGTGAGACCTGCTGCCTTAACCTCGCCCTGCAGGGTTCTTCTCCAGGTGGCTCTAGGTCTGCCTCGCTTTCTCTTTCCCCCCATAGGGGACCAGTCTAGTGCGCCCTGAGCGATGCAGGCTGGGTTCCGTCTCAGAGTGTGACCGATCCACTGCCATTTGTGCCTAGCAACTTGTTCTCTAATTGGCTTTTCACCTGCCATGGTCCAGAGAACGGCATTTGACACTGTTTGGGGCCAATAGATTTTGAATATTGAGCGAAGGCACCTATTTATAAACACCTGGAGTTTACCAATTACGTCTGCGGTAGATTTCCAAGTCTCAGATCCGTACAGCAGTACGCTTTTAACGCTACTGCTGAATATTTGGAGCTTGAGCTTTCTCGAAATGATACCGGAGCGCCATACAGGGCGAAGCATAACGAAAGCTCCCCTTGCCTTGTTAAGTCTGCTGGCTACATCCTCCTCCGTACCTCCTGAGCCTGCTATCATACTACCGAGGTAGCAGAAGCTGGTCGTGGTCACATGGTATAAAAGGGATTAAGATATATTTATTTTATCATTCTCTCCATTTAATTTTAGCGTTCGGTCCATTCTCTCTGCCTACTCCTGCGGGGAAATGACGTGATGATTTGTTTGTTTGTTTCATTATTAAAATAATGTTCATTAAGATATATTACTTGTTATTCTTTAGTTTCTTTTGTTACCCTGGTAAAGCTGCACTTAGAGCCAAATCGGTTTTTACAATTTAAAAAAAAAAACTAACGTGGTATAAAAACAAAATATAGTAGTCTTATTTGTATTTTTCATTTTCTACATAAATGGAGTAGGCCGCCCTTACATGATTTCTCAAAGTCGCGTAAAAAAATATTAATTCCGTATACAAAATATTAAAAACAAATGAATTCGAAATCTTTTCATTGAGTTATTAATTAACACAACTAACCATTAACTAATGTTTGTTATGGTATCAAACATTCAGAAAATATTGATCATTGACAATATTTTAGTTTTCAAATGATCACTCCTTGAATTGAAAAACTTTCAAATAAACTGATTTTTCATCTAACGTTTTTAGATATCCAGATTAAAACGCTTTTTAATGTTTACGTTTTTTGGAAATTGGACAATGTCATGACTATTTTTACTTTTGGTACAGCAGCCCTAGAATATGTTTTGCTGCAATTTAACCATTCTCGAAGGTTTCTTTCGCTTAGTGTGCTTATGTGATATTTATTGCAATGTTGGCAGTTCATTTTTTCAATTGAAATTTATTTTTCTGTACAAACCAATCGCGTATAGAAATATCAAGCAATTTTTGTACATTTCATGCGTGGCTACCTTATCAGGAAAAATATAATTAATACGAATGAGATGCCTATCGGTGGCGATGAGGTTCGCAACCCATCACACTTCGTCTCCCGCGGAGGCGAAAAGAGAAGGATGGAATGCCGCATCGGTTTAAGTGTGCCAAATGGTTAATTAGTTAGATATTTACGAATGAAAACGTCGTTTTCTAGAAGTTTCATTATATTTTATGTGAATGACATGTTTCGCCTATCATTTGTTATAATTAAATTAAATCAAACATTTGATAATGCCTTAAACAAGCAAAACATGTCATTCACATAAAAAAAATTAATACAACTTTTAGAAAACAGACATTTTCTTTTGTATTAAAACGCGTTTGCTAAGCGTTGTTAAACTTAGATTTTTATGACGTTTATTAAATAAGAATTGGAGTCCTTCAACGTATTGGCGAAATGGAGAGCGATAATAATCTTGTAATTCGTAAATTCAAGAAGTACAAATTCTGTGTTGTTTCTGTCAAAATTAGTTATTCCAGCGTACAATTTTGTAGGCCGCATTATTTGGCCCCCTTATCGAACGTGATCTTAAACAATCGACCAATCTTAATATACATCGCTGGCGGCGCTAATAATGTTGATTTTGTTGACCACAAAAAGTACACATCGTCACAAGAGCAATGCCAAAAGTTCCTATAAATTTTACCCCAATTTCAGGAAGTTTGGGTACGAACGCAATACTGTTCGGATACAATCTCTCGGATCGCGGGCCCGCCCAGTTTCCTTGCCAGATGTGTTTCCTAACCTTGTTTTAAAATGTTTATCAGCTGATATTATTGAACATATTCCATTTGGAATTACGCAGTTCAAATTAGTTCGAACCGGCAATTTCCCGGCGGTCACGAAGGGCGCTTTAATTAACGATATAAAACGAGCCAAAACGGCGCTGTACCCGAAAAAAGTAACGTGTGTTTATAGAAAAATTGGGGAGTGTTGCGTTTTGGACAAAAACAGAACACGCCACAAACCAATTTTTAATTTTCGTTTGAGCAGTTTTCCACTCACGCACGACTTGCCGACTGGCCGGCACAACGCCAACACTATCGTGGCTCTGTTATTTACAGTCGCGGAAGTTTCCATACAAAAATCCATCCAGTTTTCATTCCGTTGTGCACATATTTTCAACCCGTACAAAACAAAGGATACAAAAAATATAGAACTAACTAACTAACCATCACGCCGTCTCTCCGAATGGGTAGGGAGAAAGAATGGACTGCCACACTTTTCTTTCCTGACATATTTCTCTCGATTCCTCAACATCGTGTCATGCACGCGCGTCGATTTCTCTGACTCCTCACATGACCGACATTCAACATTAGATTTATTTTATCGTGACACGTTTTCCTCGGTCTTTCTCTATTTCTGGTTCCATTTACAACATATGTATTTTTTACCATTATTTTATCATCCATTCTTTTCATATGTCTAAACCATCTTAATGATCCTTTCATTAAGATGGTGATATTTTCATTCGACACTATCATACACAGAGTATCCACTCATTCGTCTAAGTGATCTCATTTCTACTGCATTTATTCTACTTTCATCCTTCTTTTGCCAGTTCCATGGTTTCGCTTCCATACATAAGGGCCGATAGAAAAACACCATTGTGCACTGCCATTCTAGCTTTTATAGGTTTTTGTTTGCGATGACAACTTTAAGTGCACTTTGGGGCCTGCCCCAATCCTTCTTTCAATATCCCTCTCCACTCGCCCATCTCTTGTTAACATACTACCTAAATACACGAACTCATCTACTTGCTCCAAATTTTCACCATTCACGCTAATGTTGCAGACTGTCATGATTGACTGTCAAAAATATAGTATAATGCTAAAAGCAAATATATTTTTTTATTGAAATTTTCGATTCCTCCTGTAAGATTTTATATTCCACAATATGTAATCAAACGCCTAAAATATTTCATTAAAATTTTAGACCAGTATGTAAAAGAGCTTAAAGGATTGAATGCAGGTGCCAAAATGGGCGTAGTGTCAGTAAGCTGTCTATTGTATGCGAACGACGCTGTCCTATTAATTGCAAAAAATGAACATGAAATACAAATTCTGGTGTCTAGTATGTATGAAGTATGCATGTGATATGATCTGATGATGAATGTGAATAATCCAAAGTAATAATTTTCGAAAAATAAGAAAGCATGACAATCTGCAACATTAGTTTGAATGGTGAAAATCTGGAACTAGTATGATTTTTTTATTTTCAGGAAGTATGTTAACAAATGATGGGCCGAGTGGAGCGGGATTTTGAAAAAATGGACGAGGCAGCAACAAAATGGTGCGCTTAAAACTGTTATTGCGAATAAAAAATTATCAAAATAACTAAGATGGGAGTGCACAATGGTGTTCTTGTTCCAGCCCTTGTGTATGGAGGTGAAGCAAGAAACTGGCACGAGGAGGATGAAAGTAGAAAATGCAGTAAAAATTTGATCTCTTGGAAGAATGGGTAGTAAATCTGTATGTGTTAGAGTATCAAATGCAAATATGAAAACGAATGAAAGTGTTATGAATAAAATAAAGAGAGGGTCCCATTCATCGCCAAATGTTTGTAGAAACAGCGCGCCGGTACGCCATGTATTTTCTCCCAAACTATCGAAAAATATCGATACTTTTTCGTTTGTTAATATTTTTAAATATTCATAGATGTCGTTGTGAGAAAATCGGAATTAATTTTGAAATACATCTTTCTAATATTGCGTAGCGCGCAAGGCTGCGCTTATGGCGATCGTTTACGTAGAGCGCACATGTGTGCTTACGGCGATCGTCGGGTTAAGATGGTTTTGCCAATGGAACGAATGAATAAAGCCAAAATGCTAAAGAAAATATAGATATGTTAACGATATGAACGGATCAAAAGTATTGGAAAGAAGAAACAAGACAGAGGAAAAGGTGGCATGATATAAAAATCGACTTGCGTGCATGAATGTTGAGGAAGCGAGAGATGTATTATATTAAATATCAAGAGAGAACAGTGTGGTCATCCATTCTTTCTGTCAATTCCCTCGGGGAGGCGGCTAGTGATTATTAGTTAGTTAGTATTTTTCGGCAATTTTTATATCATACCAATGGATTATTATGCGTTGCACGCAGATTATTTGTTCCGCAACAATCCGACCCGCATCAAAACATAAAAATATCCCACTTGGTTAGTTTTCTTCCTAGATTAGAAGAATACATGCGTAGCCAATTGAAAGCTTATAAATCGTCTGTCTTGATTTATATACAATTCGGTTTACCCTCTGGACTAATACAACCCCACTCGAGCCGCAACTAAGTCCGGAATGGTTTCGCTAACGTTTTATTCATACGGTTTTCCTTATCAATTATATTCTCATAAGATATGTTAGGGAACTAATGAAGAGGAAACGTATTTCAATCCATCTTCCCGACTGCGATCAATCTTCCGCAGTAACCCTTTGTTTGATATTGATACGCCAGATTTTGGGACGTTTAGCATTTTATGTTGCTCTTATTTAAGACCTCAAGTTTTTTGAACTCAAGACCTCAAGTTTTTTTTAACTACGAATAGCAAACGTCTGTGATCAGAAATTAATTTTCTACTTTAATGGCAAAATTTTGGAAATAATCATAATTAAAGGGTGCCGAATTATTTGGTTATATAATCAAGAGAATTACATTACTGTTATATTGTTTAAATTTGAATTAATGGAAATATGATATTGTATTGTTGTGGTTTGCAATTAAATTAAATAGATTTATAAAAAAACATTTTGAATATCCCGTCTTTGGTGCAATTATTTTTCATTTATTTTTTCTTGAACAATGGTATAAAACTCCATATTAAATAATTAATGCGAATGAAAGCGTATGTTTTCTAAAAGCATTATTAGCGCTTAGATATTATTAATTCATAAAAATGGCTCTCATAAATAATCCAATTTGTTATTATTATGGGAATTGCATGTTTCGCCAGATTAAGCATTGTAAAATGTGATCAAACATGTCGAACCGTGAGTGTAAAACCGAGATAAGTGCAAATATACATTTCGGAGATATGGGAGTTTAAAGACTTCATATTGCTTGAAAAAACTGTTTTTTTTAAATAAACCAATGATTTTCGGTTTATAGTAATATACCTATAAACCGAAAATCATTGGTTTATTTAAAAAAAAAAACAGTTTTTCCAAGCAATATGAAGTCTTTAAACTCCCATGTCTCCAAAATTTATATTTGCAGTTATCTCGGTTTTACACTCACGGTGCGATGTGATAATGCCTTAATAAGATTAAGACTGTCATTCCCATAAAATGTAATAAAACGTCTAGAACCAGACTTTTTCATTCGTATTAATTTTATCCTACAGAGTTACAATTTTATCTTAGAGAGGTACAATTTTATCCTACAGAGATAAAGCCCTAATAAGATGAAAATTTTGAAATAATTATCACGACAAAAACATTATCCGTGATAATTTTCCTTCTAGCGTTAAATTAATTAGTAATAGAAAAGTTTTGATAATGTAAAATAGTATTGGAATATTTCAAGTTAATCCCATAGTTTGTTTTGTATTATTCATTCAACAGTGTTAGCCCACGTTATAAAAGATATTAATGAATTTTCTGATTAAACTAGAAAAACACAGTTTTCGAGGTTTGAATTGTTAAGCAAAAAGATATATTCCTGTTAAGCTGCGAAAACCATTTTTCCAGCACACATTAGGCAAACATCTGGTAATTTTATGTTAATAAATGATAATCTAAATATTCAACAAATTCCGCTTTGTAAATCTGCGCGAAAGAGTTCCATATTTCAGCCAACCGGCGAGGATATCGTACCGAACAGCGCACGAATTAAGTTTTATGAGGTTCTCGGCAATATAAACCAAGTCGATTAAAATGTAATAGAGGGCTTAAGCAGTGCTGAAATTACAGAAAAACACAGAGGGAACCGCGATAAGCAGCCATTCCGTTTTCTAAGGAAAACACAAAGCAACCATTCTGCGTGCTCGGTACAAAAACTTATCGAAATGTATAATTATTTACTGTTAATAATAACGGATAACGTTTGTTTAGAGTAGCGGGCCTTAGGGTTGGGCATTCAAAAATAAAGTGGAAACATTTCGATTGAAAAATAAACGATATGTTTTAGATAAACTTAAGGCGTTTACAATAAAAACTTGGAAATCCATAATGACCAATTTTTTATTTTATTTAGAACACTATTATTTTTTCCACTTTTCTAGAACTTTTAATTAATAAAAAAATAAACGATTTGTTTTATTTTCCCTTATATTCACCATTAATTTGTGTTGCGGATTCACAATTAAACAATGTGCTTTACTTTGTAATAGAACATTAATTATTGTGTTAAAAATATTGTTCAATTCATATATGTTTTAATGTCACGGTTCGATTTGGTTGACGGTTAATTTTTACAACGTATTTGATATATTTTTATTGTTAATAATCGTTTCAAATAAAATATTCATTTAATGGTAGAAGTTCTTTGTTAATAATGAAAAAAAATATGTTATTTACTAATATAGATAAAAAATTTATTAAATCGCCTAAGTGAAATCAAACTATGATAAATATAAACTGTAAATATTAAAAAAAAAAATACAATAATTATCATGTTAAAGCATGTTCTAGCGTGGTACTCGTACAATACACAGTTCAGTAAATTCCAGTTTTTAAATCAACCCATGCAAAGATACGCGTTTAATCGACAATATATCACAAATATGTTTTACACCCCTACGCTTCGTGTACTATTAATTAATTATTATTTTTATGGGTCAAATTAGATTTTAATTAAGGCATAAACAATAATTATTTAATATGAATGAAGTATATCGTTATTAGATATTTTATTTTTTTATATTTTATATGAATGACAGGTTTCACCTTACTAATCACATTATTAAATGTATTTTTATTTGATTATGCCGTAACTAGGCGAAAAACGGTGAAAAACGGTATCCCCATAAAATATGATGAAACCTCATTTTTTTTTATTAAAAAAGCAGCATTATTTTTCAACAGCATTTTTATATGTAGAATCCTCAACTTATAGAACGGAAAATTTTATCAGTCATTTTTAAGTATTATTTAGTTGTTTATTCATTTAAAAAACTTTAATACTGATTTTTACACATATTTTTTTTAGAAATACAGTTAAGATATTAAAACTAAGAAATCATAGCATAATATGGAGTTAATATCCTTGCACAATGATGAAATTTATTTATGGTTTTAAGCACTTACACTTTAGAACACTGTAGAAAATATCTAATACTTTTATTTTATTTGTTGCAGGTAAGGATGAAAATAAATGGGAGAACAAAGATGGCCAAGAATAGAGACCACGTGAAGATAAAAGAAGCAGATCCCACTACACGATAAGCTGGTGACATATAGAGAATTTCTGGTGACAGGATGCAGAAAGCGCATGATAGGAGCGTTTGGAGAAGTATGGGGGAGGCCTATATCTAGCAGTGGATAAAATCGTCTGTATAAGTAAGTAACGAATGATAGAAATCAACAAATGGATCGCCATGTTTTTTAAGAAATTTTAGTAAAATTCAAAATCTTTGATATTTAAAAAAATCTTATTTCATTATTTATATCATATTATTTTATTATATTGTGAAAATATCCTATATTTGAATTGTTTATTTTAATATCAAAGTAAATAATTCGTTACATTCCATTTAAATTGTTTGTACTAAATTTTCAAATACGCTTTTGAATGTTTTTTTTTCCTTTTTCTACCCTTCGTGCGGTAGTAGGAGGAGTCGACTCAGTGTCCTGTCACAATAATTAGTACCTCCAGAAACATTGTTCGGTAATAATTACGGTGAAGGTATCGTTCACGTGACGTAGTACGTTTCCCCTCCATCAGGCATATCAAACCCGTTTATGGTATATAGGTAATTACAATTAATGAAGATTTGGATTTTAACGAATTCCGTTACTATTTTTTGATTACTTACTAAAATTCAAACATTCAATGACAAATATTCTGTCAAAGTATAACGTTGCAAAATAAATATTTGATTCCATTCCGTTCGTTTGCCTTACAGTTTCGACCGATTTTGTCAGCTTGTTGTTATTATTTATCATCTAAATCTAAATTTCTTAGCTAAATATAAAGATTCTTGATGTTGTTGCGGAATTTTATTACTTCTTTACACTGTAATTAAAGTCACGTTTTTATGGTATAATACTTTTTTATATAGAATCTTCTTCTCTTTCTTGTCCTGCCACACCTCCGTGGTGCATGGGTCCTCAAGGAGCCTTCTCAACCCGACTCTATCGCATGCTTGATGCCTAACATCATCCCAAGTGAGGCCTACCGCTTTGACCTCGTCCTATAGGGCTCTTCTCTACGTGGCTTTAGGTCTGCCTCGCTTCTTCTGTCCCCCCATAGGGGGACCAGTCTTATGCACCCTGAGCGATGCAGGCTGGGTTCCGTCTCAAATTGTGACCGATCCACAGCCATTTGCGTCTAGCGACTTGTTCTCTAATTGGCTTTTCGCCTGCCATGATCCAAAAAACGGCATTTAACACTGTTTGGGGCTAATAGATCTTAAATTTTGATCGAAGGTAGATATTTATAAACACCTGGAGTTTTCCAATAACGTCCGCAGTAGATTTCCAAGTCTCACATCCGTACAGCAGTACACTTTTAGCGCTACTGCTGAATATTTGGAGCTTGAGTTTTCTCGAAATGCTACTGGAACGCAACACAGGGCGAAGCATTGCAAAAGCTCCCCATGCCTTATTGAGTCTGCTGGCTACATCTTCATCCGTACCTCCCGAGCCTGCTATCATATATATACATATATAGCGAGGTAGCAAAAGCTGGCCGTGGTCACAAGGAGGACACCGTAGAGCAAGATTGACAAATTCCTTTTTCTTTTTTTATAATAGTTTTATAATATGTTTTTTTGGGATCTTGGGAAAATCCGATATCATAACTACTACTCTCGGCGATACATCCCGGTGTGGGACCTCCTCCACTGGCTTCTGTCCCTGATCATCTCTGTCCATGATATTTTATACTTAAAAAAAGAATCATTTAAAAAAAAAACTAGAATGGCAGTGAACAATGGTGTTCTTTTACCGACCCTTATGTATGGAAGCAAAGCATGGAACTGGTAAAAGAAAGATTAAAGTAGAATAAATGCAGTAGAAATGTGATCTCTTAGACGAATGCGTATTAATCTATGTATGATAGAGTGTCAAATGAAAATATTCAAATAAGTCAAATGAAATGAATGCGGTGCGAATGATGGTGTTATGAACAAAATAATGAAAGGATCATTAAGATGGTTTGGACACATGAAAGGAATGAATAAAAAAATGATGATAAAAAAAGGATATGTTAACGATGTAAATGGAACTAGAAATAGAGGAAGACCGAGGAAAACTTTGCACGATCTAATAAATAAAATATTATATGTCGGCCATGTGAGGAATCAGAGAAATCGACGCGTGCGCATGACACGATGTATGAATGTTGAAAAAGAGAGAAAAATATGTCAGGAAAGAAAATTGTGGCAGTCCATTGCTTCTGCCTACCCCTTCGGGGAGACGGCGTAATGGTTAGTTAATTTTTTTTTTTTTGGAAAAAAAATTTAAGATTTTTTTTTTTTTCTTACGATGAACTGTTATTCTATTGCCATAGTTTTTATATAGGCATAGGTACCACTGGTTTACCACGGCTGGTAACATCGTGCCCCCATCACCGTGCATCGTGTGGCGTGCTCCCAGCTCGCGTTCAGCAGACTAGCCGGCGTCTCACAGAGGCCTAATGTCATGTTCGTACTTATAAATCATCACGCCACAATCACCCAAAACGTAATTTAAGCTGAAAAATAAACAAGACACTCTAGATGTTTATAACATGAATATGGCCTTTGAGCAATATTCGAAAAATTAGCATAGAAACATGTCAAAAATTTATTTGCTCTAAATTATTACATTTGGCAAATCCGTTTTTTTTTATTATATCGAGTACGCAATGCTCATTTTAAAATTCTCCAAGAGAGGTGACATAACGCTTAGAAGAATAGCAATTTCCAAATTTTATTCTAAGGTGAATCCACAACGCGAAGTGTTTATGAAGATTTTTTTTTTAATTTTCTATTATTTGTATTTAAAATAAAATAGTCCATTGTTTTGGCCGAAACACTATGATATTTTAACATTTTATAACTGTTAATTCGAAAACTTTGTTTTATATCACAAATTGCATTTATTTTACTTTACGACAGCTGTTTCATCAGCTGAAACAGGTGTCGTAAAGTAAAATAAATACAATTTGTGATATAAAACAATGTTTTTGAATTAACAGTTATAAAATAAAATAAAATAAAAACACTGCACTTTGTTTTTCACCACTATGCGGTTATTTTATCGACTAGTTTCGCTTTTACCCAAGCTTCCTGGGGGCTTAGTAATAACATAACCTGTTATTACGAAGCCCTGAGGATGCTTAGGTACAAGCGAAATTGGGTACAAAGTCGGCAATTAAAATAACCGCATAGTGATGAAAAACATTTTGCCGTGTCTTATTTATTATTATTTTTTTTTTAAATACAAACAATAGAATTTTTTTAAATGTGAAACCACAGTAATAAATGCTTCATACGAAAATTAAAAAAAACGTTTAATAATTAATACGAAGGAAAACTTCAATTTTATAGAAGTTTTAGAAGTTTTATTATATTTTGTGGGAATGGCTTTGCTAAGGTATTATCAAATATTTGATAAAACCTTATCATGCCGAAACATGGTCTTCCCATGAAATATAATTTTATTTATTGATTTAAATATATTAAAAGCATCACATAACTACATTCCAATATACCAGAGATACATAATATTATTAATGTGAAGTTTGAGACACAATAGTAAATAATACATAATGAAATAAATAGTCCATTGTTTTGGCCAAAATACTATGCAACATCACTACTGTTAAAATTTAAAACACTGTTATAATATCACGATTTCTTTTTATTCACTGAGAGTGTCACGACAGCTGTTTCGCCGACCGATGTTGGAATCTTCGGGTGTTCAAATAAACTAGCATCTACATCGAAATTATAAGTTTATTGTGACACCTGATGATGACAACATCGGTTGGCGAAACAGCTGTCGCGATACTCTCAGTGAACAAAAAGAAATTGTGATATTAAAACAGTGTTTTAAATTTTAACAGACATAATGAAACCATATGATGACCTGACAATTCTAAAAATGATCAAAAAAGCTACTCCCTCAGGTGAACTACACTATCACAAAATACGTCGACCTCCCGAGGTGACACGATTTAGTAAAGATATTGCTCTACCTACCGGCATAACAATTGTCATATTGGTTCTGCATCATGGGAGATAAAACAATATGTAGCCCCTTTGTCGAAGATAATTATCAGGGACGAACAGACCTACATCACTCAGGATTTCTGAGTTGTATATACAACCGCCCATCAGTCGAAAGAAGTGAACACCCAAGTATGTCTTGTCTTCTCCCGAGTGACTGGTAGCCTAGCATCCCTAGCAATAAATCAATCGGAAAGAGCCACGGGTAATATACCCTATAAAAATATAAGACAACAAAACTTACAACAAAAACAGACGTTTTCATTCGTATTAATTATTTAATATAGAGTTTTACATCATTGTTCAAGACACAAAATATATTTTATTTTCAAGGTTTGCGTTAATTTTGGTATTCTGTTTGCATTATAATATATACAATATATGTAACTACACAACCCGTACAAAAACTCAATTCCCCCAATACATTTGAATATCTTTTGTGTACTTCCAGGAAAATTACAGCAACACAAGCTCCCCGCGTCCCATGTTAGGCACAAATAGGAATATGGAAAAGAAAACTAATCATAAATAAGAAAAGTCGTGCTAATAAAAAGTCTGACCTTTTTATTAGACCCCGTATCTGTATGTGTCTCCGATGCGAGATTCTTCTCGCAATTCGGGCCCATCCGTGGGGCATACATATTTACGTTTACATGATTTATATTCATTTGGAGTGCGACATTTTTTACTATAATACAATGGCGTAGAAATAACCTTAATACTGTCGATAAAAAAAATAAAAACAAAATTTTCATTTTATAAAGAGAATCTTAAACACTCTCTTATCCACTTTATTTATCAAATGTTTTTATAAAATAAAATATTCCGCACTACGTGTTTCGGAGGTAACCTCCTGAATCTTTAGATGTTATACAACTAAACTAAAACTAAAGAATACTTATAAACTAAACATATGTTGACATATGGTTCGTTAAGAAGTTTCGAACACATTGTAAAAATAAATTAATAGTCAAGAAAGTATATGTTAACGATGTAAGTGGATCTGGAAATACAGGAAGACCGAGGAAAACGTGGCACGATCAAATAAATCAAATATTGAATGTCGGCCACGTGAGGAGTCGGAGAAATCAACCTGCGTGCAGGGACGTATGTCAGGAAAGGAAATTGTGGCAGTCCATAATTTCTGCCTACCCCTTCGGTAAGAGGACATGTTGGTTAGTTAGTTTATTTTACAAAATATTTTACAAACATGATCGGCTTCATCAGTTTGTTGTCACCGTGTCTATAATAATGATAATAATAACTAGCTTTTAAAGCTCCGTTTTAATGATGTAATCACCTCAAAGGCGCATCAATTTTGTAGGTATTAAACAACATTCCCCATTCCACCCTTCTTACGACCACCATGTCTGACAAATTTTTGGAAGTTGTATATATGCTAATATGCAACACCACAATTCACATGTTCTATTTCAATCTACACACTAATCCAATCTTCATAGATGGCGCTAGGAATGGGGAATGTTGTATTACATAAAGCGTGCGCTTAACCCAACCAATGACAGGTCATAAGTCCTGTAAACACCTCGACTACCAGATCCTGTTCCCAATTTGTATCTTCGTCTCTATTGAGATACAATTAATCTATTTTATGATTTTACAATCGTCGAGTTTTACATCATCGTTCAAGAAACGATAAATATTATTTCTGTGCATATACGTTAATATTTTTTAAAGAATGACAACTACGCCAATGTGTTATGACAAATTCATATTTTCATTTATATCCGGACTCCTAGAGGGATACAAAAAATCACGTGACATATAGTAGATGGTATCTAAATCATTAAACCGGCGCTCACATTTACATCTGGCAGAGAAAAGGAATTGTCTCGAAGTATGATCTCTTTATCTGGGAAGAAACAATAGATTACACGGCATCTGAGTGCCGTCTACGGGGATGAATATATACTGCAGTATTATGTAAATAGTTATTGGTGCCAGCGTTGCCCCGCGGGGCGGGCCGTTTACAGACGGGCCGGAAGAGGGAAAATGCGTTTTGTCGCATTTCGTATGTTCTGAAACGAGTATCCTGTTTCCGGTCGCAAATCGACTGCATTTTTTTACGTAATGTAGGAAAAATGAAGGAAATGGTTTGGATAACGTGCTGGGATGCTTACTCAACGAGATTGCTTTTGCACCACCTAAAATAAAATAAAATTAATGAATCTTTTTATTTTATCACTAAATCAAGATTGTAAAGAAAAATCTTAAAATATTCAAAAGGGGTATAACAAATATTTAATAATATATCATTTCATCAATCATTCAATATATTTCATATTGTTTATACCTCTTAATATCTTATTATTAAAACGAATGAAAACGTCAGTTTTCTAGAAGTTTTATTATATTTTATGGGAATGACATGTGTCGCCCTTCGAAGGCATTATCAAATGTGACGAAACATCAACTCGTTGCAGTTTATATACAAAGTTAATGAAGCAGAATATGTTAATTAACGAAAATTGATGTAACATTAATTAATTAATTCTGCTTCATTTACTAGTGTTTATAAACTGCAACGAGTTGAAGATTCGTCACATTTGATAATGCCTTCGAAGGGCGACACATGTCATTCCCATAAAATATAATAGAACTTCTAGAAAACTGACGTTTTCATTCGTATTAATCATTTAATATGGATTTTTATATCATTGTTCAAGGAACAAAACCTCTTAATATCATTCCAACAGATTTCATATCTAGGCTTATGACCCATCGTTTTCATATTTCATACCCAAATTTAAAGCCAACTTCTTAATTTATTTTATTATATTATTTTCTTACAGATCACGTATATCAGATGCAATGTTCATATTTAGATTTTTAGATTTATACTCGTACACGTCTTAATGCGCTCTTGAGCTTACAATACGAAAACGGCGCTTTAAAAGTTAGCATATTATTATTATTAACATAACTATCAAATAGTCCATTGTTATGGCCGAAACGCTATGATACTTCAACATTATTACTGTTAAAATTGATTACACTGTTATAATATCACAATTTATTTTTATTCACTGAGAATATCACGACAGCTGTTTCTCCAACCGATGTTGGCATCATCAAGTGTTACAAAAAAACATAGACAAGCACAGGACACATAGGTAACCATGATGATTACAGATAAAAAATTTGTAACACCTGATGGTGCCAACATCAGTTGGCGAAACAACTGTCGCGATATTCTCGGTGAACAAAAATTAATTGTGTCCAATGTATATTCTTTCTAAATGAATTAATAATTCGATTCTTATGTAAAGAACGCGTTAATAATGTGGAAATCCAAAATGGCGATTTATTATTGAATTAAGACATGTTTTTTTTTTTACTTTTGAGCTTATTTTTTTCCACTTGTTTCGAATGTTTTACGCTTTCATTATCGGGAGAATAATGTGCACTCAATGTCAACGCTATGTTTTAATTGTTATATCGATAGTTAATGTATAAAACTAAAAAAAAAAACTTCCAGAAAAAAAAATTCGAAAGTGAAAAAAAAAAGTTTTTATATTCATAAAAAAATTCTAAATTGATTTATATCATTCCAATAAAAATCTATTAATCGGTCAAGTACAAAAAACTAATATTAATTGTATTTTTTATGTAAAACAAACCCCAAACTCTTAATATCATACGAGTAACAGTTTGTTTACGCAAAAAGTTATTTTTTAATGTTCATATCATAATACCAAAACAATATTCATATATTTTTAGTCTAAACAAAAGCGATTTACCTACCTTAAGCTAGACACATAAAATTACATTATTGAGTGTATAATGTAAAATTTATTTAAATTTAACAAGTTCTATGTTTAAAAATGGCGTATACAATATTATGATAATATCCCGAAAACGCCTGCGACGCCATTTATGCTAAACCAAAGTGGACCGTCAAAAATAATGGTCCAGATATTTTTTCCTATCATTCTGGAGCAGACTCTTCTGTTTTGCTTGTATACACACAAAACAATTATGTTGTCTTACAACCTATGCATCATATACGTTTATTATATACGCCCATTATTTAAACATATGTTCGTAACAGTACTGTATATATAAAATATCGTATAATAAATCAATCTGACAGAAGCTTTAAATTACAATATTATTAATTTAATCGTAAATAAAGACAGCACGGAATCCACCTCTCGTAAGAGTCAAACCTCTGGAAAACAGACCTCAAAGGTCTATTGCAAGGGAAAAGAAGAAAAAAATATGAACACCTATTTATTATTAAATAAAATCTCACAAAATATTCGAAAATATTTTAAAAGTTTTAAGTTTTGCGTTTATTTTTTTTTTAAATTCGTGTCTCTACCTATTTTGCGAGGCTTATCTGTTCACGCTATAAAGCTCTTAGCGATTTAATAAGCTTCTATTAATTTATCTCAGATTTAAAAGAGAAAGATCTGCAGTTGTGTTAAAAAAAAAAATAACTTTGTTGTCCTATCTAATCTATTAAATACATTCTACAAACAAAAATATTTCGTATCATAAAAAGAAAAAAATAATCAGGTAGGCAGGATTAGGCAGGAGTAGGCCGAACCGGTCTAAACTTAAAAAAATGGAGTAAACTAAATATATTTTATAAAATAATCTCCATTTTTTTTTTCATTATTTACAGTTTTAATTAAATTCTATCAAAATTTAAATTAACAACAAATTTTCACAACATGTTTTGGAGTTGACCTTCATCCTTAGGTGAACAAATATATTATGTATTTTTCTTTTTTATATACTTTGTATATACAACACTACCTTTAAAAAAAATTAATTACATATCAGATATGTTTCAGACAACCGGTCCTTCCTCAGTGATATTATAAAGATACATATTTAAAATATTATAAAATTGTTTACAAATATGATCAGTTTTGACTATTGTTATTACTTTTGTTATTACAAATATTATGAATCAATTTAAAATTTAAAAATCTTATTGGAGTTCGTAAAACGTGAAAGTTTAAGGGTGATAATAAATTTTTTTACATAAACTTTTATTTTTACATAAAATACAAATTTAGACCTATCATGATGCATGCTGTAGAGACGCGGCACGACACTGTGCGAACCAAGGGTCTATTAAGAACATCTGAGATGAAGGTCCTTAGATCAATTTCAAATCAAAAAAATTGCGAAATAGAGGATATCGTTCAGTGGAGTAAATCCAGAAGAAGATACTGAATGGATAGTGACAGACTCGCATATACAGCCGATTATGAAACCCCTCCGGACACCCCCACCTGGAAAACCGCCTAAAAGATGGAGGGACAGCTGGACCTCATATCCCCCGAGACATAATTTCTATGTCACAGATCGTCAAATCTATTAAAAGAAGAAGAAGACGAATTTGGTATTCAGTATTTTTTAATCAGCGAAGCTGAAGAATTCTTCACCTTTCGAAATATTATAACATTATTTAATCTTCACGCAGTATTAAACTCACATTATAAATTCATAAACTGAACATTCAAGAAGAAAACATAAAATAGCCATAAAACAATGGATATCCAAACGTTCCCGAGAAAGTATTCCGTTAACACGTGTTCTGGCTCCTGCAGCGCCGAACAGTGTCCTCCGGTCGGGCCGTAAATCCCCCATAATGTACGAGGCGGTCCTGGGCTGGGCCGCGCATAAATCTGCCGGCCCTGGATGGATTCAATGCCTCTGTTATAGAAACACCTCGTAATAAACGATGGGCCAGAGAAGATGCTCGCTAGAATGATGTGTGACTTTTGCCACCTTATACTGAACGGCCATAACATACATTTTATACATAAAACTAGTTTCCAGTATTTCTGGTTTGGACACATGGTTTGGACACATGGAAAGAATGAATAAAGAAAGAATGGTAAAACAAGTATATGTTAACGATGTAAATGGAACCAAAAATAGAGGAAGACCAAGGAAAAAGTGGCACGATTAAATAAATCCAATATTGAATGTCGGCCAGTGAGGAGTCAGAGAAATCGACGCGCGTGCATGACACGATGTATGAATGTTGAGAAAGCGAGAGAAATATGTCAGGAAATAAAAGTGTGGCAGTCCATTTTTTCTGCCTACCCCTTCGGGGAGACGGCGTGATGGTTAGTTAGTTAGTTAGTTTTAGAAAAAAAAATAGTATGTTGATTTAGTAAAACCGTATCTGCGTTATGAAGCAAAAAAGCGATCGCTGTATTTCTGTGAATAAAAAAGGAAATAAACCGGATAAATGAATTCAGTTTCTCGGCCCTTTTCAGCGCAGGAAATTCCAATGACGCCGTATAAAATAGCGGGCCCTATCTTATAGTCAAATCTGCTGTTTTGTCGCAGTATGAAGGGCATACATTCCGTCACCCTTTGTTTGTTATTTCAGTCATTGATATCGGGAGGGAGCATCGTAATGAATGTTCATACTTGTTACTGACAAACTATGTTTTATTTTAGAGCGTTGTTTCTTTACACGAATACATTGAAACATTCTATTATATTATATTTAAATAAAATACGAAATCTATTTTTTTAATTCAGTCACATTGGTTTAAGTATTCTTAAGTTTTGTATTGTAAAATACTATAATTTAATAATTACTTAAAAACTATTATATAAACATTAATATAACATCCAACTTAATAAATTCAAAACGCAAAGGTTTCATGATTTATGAAAAATTCTTAGTAGAAATTATTTGTTACTGATGTTGTATTTGTATTATCCAATAGTTCCAATTGGCTTCAAAATATAAATCTATAATTATATAATAATAATCAAATAACATTTAATAATTATTTTCTATCAAAATATTTTGCAATTATTTTCGTATTTTTCCACTTTTTTATCGCTTTTGAGTTTATTTTTTTAACTAATTTTGAGGACTATGGGGATAAAATATTCTCAACGTGCTTTTAAGGTGTCGTATTTCCTCATCGGAAGAACGGTATCTAATTTTTTTTAACTAAATGAGAAGTGTGAAAACAACAGTGTTTTAATTCATAAAAACTTTCATGATTGTGGAATTTCACAGTGCTAATGTTTTAGGTTTATAATGGAAAAAATACATATTTAAAAGTCATTTGATAACAACGGTAATTTAAACTATGGACACATATCCAATTTTAATGTTAAGAGATCTAAATTGTATTTACATTTGGTGTGTTAGTCGGATATTGATACTAAATGGGTCATTGTTTCATGATTGTGAAAAATATCAGTCTCTAAAGTAATCGTGTTCAGCAGTGTGATTGTTCTCATCACTGGTAACACCAGAAACAAGTTAGTTGTGCACGTTGGGAGGTAAAACAAGTTTATATGTGGCTTGAGTTCAGTTTGATGAAAATTTACCCGCTCATATTGTATAGCAGGGAATAAGTGCTTTAGCCATATAATAGATCATGCAGTAGTATACACTCTCGATTCAGCTGCTAACATAAGGTTATAAATATTGACAACGCCCTATCTCATGTCAAAGTTTAAAATAATATTAACATCAAGCAATATTTTTTTTATTTCAGTTGTTTATATTTATAATTCATTTATTCTTCTTCAGCCTAATATTCTGAAACAAAGGCCTCCACCATCCATTTCCATGCTTATCTTTCTCAGGTTATGCCGATGGCTCGGGTCAGATCATCCTACCACTGTTATTGCGGTCGCCCTGCATTTCTCTTTGATGTCCATGGTCTCCAAGTGAACAATTTTCTCGTCCATTTTTCTTACGAGCTTCTAGCTACGTGACCTACCCTTTGCCATATTAGAGTTGCTACACGGTGTATGATGTAGGTAACCTTTTTTATTGTTTCTTAAATAATGATGTAAAACTCCATATTAAATAATTAATACGAATGAAAACGTCAGTATTCTAGATGTTTTATTATATTTTCGCACCTTCGGTAAGACAAGGGCATAATTATAAAAAATTCTCAAAATTAGTTAAGTATGCCAATGTATTTTAAAAACATATCTTTATCTGAAGGAATAAAGTCGCTCATTATGTTCAGTCTCGTTTTGCCAGAAGGCGATAGTGTATGATCAATATAGCCAGAATAACACGACATTATTCTTCAAAGATCTTAAAATGTCTCTAATGAAAAATTACAAAAGTGCAATGGTGCCCTTATCTTACCGAAGGTACGTTTTATAGGAATGACATGTTTCGCTCTTCTAAAACATTATCAAATGAGACATTTGATAATGCCTTAGAAGAGCGAAACAGGTCATTCCCATAAAATATATTAAAACTTCTAGGAAACTGACGTTTTCATTCGTATTAATTCGGTAACCTTTGTTTATTCTCTCACCGTTTCCTCTCTGACTCCGTATTTGAGGCTTATTCCTAACATGGCTCTTTCGATGGCTCTTTGGGTCATTTACAATTTCTCGACACTTTATTTCGATGATATGACAGATTTAGCCCTTAGTGGCAACGGGGATGATTCATTTAGTAAGTGTTTAACGTCTCTGCTATAAATGAACACAAACTAACTAACCATTACGCCATTTCCCCGGATGGGTAGGCAGAGAGGATGAATCGCCACAATACTCTGTCCTGGCATACCTTTCGGGCTTCCTCTACATTCATACATCGTACCATGCACGCACTTCGATTATTCCGACTTCGAATGTTGCCGCCTTTTAGAAATTGATTAGTTTGGTCATGCCATGTTTTCCTCGGTCGTCCTCCGCTTCTTTTTCCACTCACTGCTTGTGTACAACTTTTTAACCATTCTACTCTCATCCATTCGTTCCATATGTCCAAACCATCTCAGGGATCCTTTTTTAATTTTATCCATGATGCAGTCATCTGCCTTACATTTATTTCTTATTTAATCGTTCAGTATTCTATCATACAACGTTTTCCCGCACATTCTTCTTAGTGATCTCATTTCTACGGCGTTTATCCTGCTTTCATCCTTCTTTTGCCAGCTCCAAGTTTCACTTCCATTCATCATATTGACTATTTATACTTTTATGGTCTAATATTGAATTATTAACAATTAAAATTAACACCCTCTCACGGAGGATGGAATGGGACGGATCCCTCCAGATTTCCACACGTTGTGATGCATCAGATATATGTTGGTTACCGTCCCCCCAGAAGACTAGTAAAAAGATGGAGGGATAGCTGGAAGTCAAAAACTTCCCAAGAGAGTCCAGCCTTACAATATGAAGAGACCAAGGATCTAAAAGGAGATGAAGAAGAATATAAATAAACCTACTTATATAACGACAACCTTCGTGGCCGAGTGGTAAGTGCTTTGACTGCAACCCCGAAAGTTCCGGGTTCGATTCGAAACAATGATTAAGTTAATGAATCAACGTGATTCGTTATTCGCTGGGGCTAGCAATCTTTTCCGCGCCGGCATCAGTTGAAATTATATTTATTTTTTTAATTCTCAATGCATTCCGCCAACATTGGTGCATACACAACGGATGAACAAATTAAATCTCTTATTTTTTTGCGGTTTTTTTAATAAATTACTTAAATAAATTAAAATATCTGTAAATGGACACATACGAGTATATTCTAAGGACCTCACTTTTCACTATATTGTTGTTTGTTGTAGATATATTCTTGGTAGAAATAATGTGTTTCTAATTTCAAATAGCGTCCATTTTTCTATTGTAATATCACCGTTGCTCTTCCCACTTATTGCAGTTTCGTTTTTAATGTGCTTTTAAAATATTCCAAATTTAAAAACGCATTCAAAATACAATTTTATATTATTTATTGATTTATGAACAATGATGCAAAACTCCATATCAAGTTGACTATATTTTACTGGGGTAAAATGTTTCGCCTTATGATATTTGATTAAGTAAGTGACAACATATTACAAACATTTTATTAAATACATCACATCACATATCACAAACAATATATTTTCTAACGTTAAAAACAGGCATTTTATTACAATAATAACAAACTATGTATCTTTATAATATGTATCACTCTGAAGAAGGACTGGTTGTCCGAGACATGTCTGATATGTAATTTTAATAGTGTAGTATATACAAAGCATATAAAAAAGAGAAAAAGACAAATAAAACATCTACAATACAAAGTATGGCGAACATAGAAGAAATTTATTATTTAAAACAGTGTATTTTAAGATTAGTATTTAAAGGAAACATGCTTTAAATTTGTGAATTCTAAAAATGGCCGTTATGATATTTTGCGAGTTTTAAAATGCAAAAAGCTTTCAGTCTGTCGTGCTCTGTATCATTTTATAATAGAAGCGGGCAGCTTTTGGCCTAAATAATGCGATATTCCCGTACAAAATGCAACGAGCTCTGCAGGCGGGCGGGCGGCGCACTCGGGGTAGCTAATGTTGCAGCAACTTCTAATTTTGGCAGCTGCCTCTCAAAGGGGCCTGTCTTATTCTCTTCCTTTGAAATATCACGGAAATCCCAGGCTGCGCCCGTCACCCGCGGGGAGCTCCATTGTTTTTATTGTACGGGTAGCTAGTTGTGGCTTATACCAGACGTTTGTTGCTAAGATTTTGAAAAATCTCCTGATACACACAGCGCATCCAAACATTGTACACATTAATTGTATTCGTTATAAAAATAGAAAAAAATCTACATTCATTATGATTTTTGTAAGAGTACATTCGTTTGAAGCACTTATTTTGTGTTGAGGCATTATTAAAAATAGTTTAAAACACTCATACATCTTTTTTTATATCACTTTATTTTGCTTTATCGAACCAACCGGATCACTTCCACTACACCATCATCTTACAAAAACAAAACAAAAAAGTTTTTTGTTTATGTTTAAACGGGTTTTAAATTATTTTGATTATGATTGTTATTCTGAAGGATATATCCAATCATTTTTGTTTTGATAAAAAAAATGGAGGAAAACATGGCATGACCAAATTAATTAAATTTTAAAGGTCGGTCATGTTAGAAGTCGGAAGAATCGACGTGCGTGTATTACTCGCTGTATGAATGTGGAGGAAGCTAGAGAGGTGTGCCCTGGCACAGTAGTGTGGCAGTTTATTCTCTCTGCCTACCCCTACGGGGAAAAGGCATGGTGGTTTGTTGTTGTTGATAAAATATAATTAAAATACCCGTAAACATATCAAATTAGTATATTAGTAAAATATGTTACACTGCGCACTTATTAAAATATAAATTGCGGTGTTTTCTTAATTTTTTTATTAAAAAATATATCACCTTTTTGGAATTTTTTTTTTATACGTTGTTTCACACATTTTATTAACATTTCAATTCCATCCAATCCAATTGTTTATATTAATGAGTCTCTTCAACATAATATTTTTTAAAAGCTAAACGCTTACTTTAAAAATATTTCATTTAATTCATACATAAAAGCATCAGTTTTGTGCATATTAATTGTATTCTAACTACAATAGTTTAATCCGTTTTTTTCTACCATTTACGTTTTAATAGATATATTGGTGATTATTTTAATCGTTAATCGAATCTATTATTTTTTTTATTCTGTAATATATTCCATACCATTTAATTGATTTTAGAATAATACATTATTTTTTATCACCCGTATTCCATATGGTACGTCATTTAATTTTTAAATATCTATTTAAAATTATGTGCTTTCCTAAACAAAATATACACATTTCTAAACGAAGAACCATGTATAATGACTATTATGTAAATATTTGGCTATCCATATATTTAAAATATCGTTTTTTTTAAATACCGAATTTCTCAGAATTTAAATCCATATTAGCACATATTTAAATGATTCCACTCCATTCGTGCTTAAGTAAACTAACCTCACTTTATGTAGATGATCTGCCCAGAATATGATCGTTCATTTGCCAGAGTAGTTCTCCAGCACGAAATTCGGCAGTAAATCTGTGGGAAGGGTTTAAGCATAGCTCTATTCCCCGCGGTCAGGTCTAGCAGGATTCAGTTGCCAAATTTCTTCTTACATCTACAGTTTTTGTTCCATACCAGGGGCTAGTTTCACTGACCTCCACACACAAAATAATGTGTTCATTAAATAAAACAAAATTCATATTTATTTAGGGTAACAAACAGCGAATGTAATACACATATAAAATCACAGAGAAACAATGAAATGCGTCCAATTACATGCTACAACAAATACAAATGAAAAATTAACAATACCGACTAACTAATTAACTAACTATCACGCAGTTTCTCCGGAGGGGTAGGTAGATAGCATGGACCACCACATTGTTCTATCCTTCAATAACCTCTTCTACATTCAAAGAACAACACTCCGTCGATTGTTCCGAATAATACAGACTAATTAATCTAAATCGAAATTAACCTTAATTCAAACAATAGAAAAATAACATTTTAAAGAGTTAGGTAACATTATACTCGTAGTCTCATAGTAACATTATAGTCGCATGCCAAAAAGGTTGCTACAATCTTTTTTTGTTTACATTTGTTCAGATATAAAACATCAATGTTACTGTAGCACTTATTGTAGCTGTCATAAATGCAGAATATTCCTGCGTTAAGTGATCTAATTCACACAGGATTCAGATATAACTCTACTCGATTTAACAATAATATTCATAAATTTTAAAATTAGATTGACGTATTTAAAAATTCACTACGCTCAAGTGTATAGTACTAAAAAAATGTGTAATTATCTGAAATTTCGTGGTACAAGTTCATTGTCATTGAAAAAATAATAATAATAAATATGTATTATAGTTGAATTCCACTAAGGTTTATGGCTACTGCCATCACCAGAAAAACTGTATAGTATTAGTAGATTTTTTTTATCATTAAACAATGAGGCATTGAACGACCACTTGAGGAGTCAGAGAAATCAACGCGCGTGCATGACACGATCTATGAATGTTGAGGAATCGAGAGAAATATATCAGGAAAGAAAAGTGTGGCACTCCATTCTTTCGTTTTAAAATTTGCCACTTCCATAAAATTACATCTCATTCTTAGAAAACTGTCCTTTTCACCAATGTAACGTATATTTTTATTAAAAATTATTTATGGAGATTTTTTTTTCTAAAAGTCTATATACTCGTATGAATTAAATACATAGATCCCGTGAAAATTTCATTTTTAAATCATTTAAAGTATTTATGGATAGAAATTAGTAATACAAAATACAATATTTGTTTCATTTTCGTCTTCATGGATTTACATTTAAGAACCTTTTTAATGAACAATATATTTCATACCAGCCTTTATTGTGTAAAGACGAAAATACGTTTTTTTATTTATATTTTTCTTTTTTACACTTTGTATATACAACATTTTTATTAAAAAATAAAATATATATAGACAAGTTCCGGACAAACAGTCCTACTTCCGTTGTAGGCTGGTTTCAATCCTGGGATTGGTTTGCAGTAATTTCTTCTATTCTCCTCTTCCATTCTTCTCTGTCCTGTGCGGCTCTTTTGAAATCTGCATATGATGAGCAGCGCACGTCCACCAACAGGTCCTCCAGGTACTCTCGGCGTAGGCGTCCCCTAGAGTTTGTCCCCTCGGTCATACCCTCCATTATGGCATGCAAGAGGCCTTCTTGTCGTATTACATGGCCGATCCATCTTGCACGCCTTTCGGACAAGGTCCTGGGCAGGTACCTTCCTCCTTCGATTCTTTGAAGAACCTCCTCATTCGTGATGTGGTCTCTCCAGGAAATTCCTAATAGTCTTCTATAGGACCACATCTCAAAAGCCTCTAGTCTCCGTTTATCTCTTTCGGATAGGCACCATGTCTCGCAGCCGTACATCAAGATACTCCATACATAGGTTTTGATGAGGAAAGATACATATTTATAAAAAATATTATAAAATTGTTGTTGTTTACATGATCTGACAGATGTTATAAAGATTTATTTTGGAACGTTTATGCTTTTGTTATAACAAATATTTATGATTCAATTTAAAACTGTATTTATGTTATTCTTATAAAAATACGGTATAAAAAAACTTTTTGATTTGGTATACCTGCATTTAGTTCTATTTATATGTGTAACGCTGTATCTAGATGAAAGAAAAAGAACAATTTGTTAAACAGACAATGAGCTGTTTGTAAAACTGACCCCAGGGCAAGAAAGCGTTGAGCGGATTAATGGACCTTACTCTTCCCGCCAGAGCTCACTGTTAATTGATTACAAGAACTTGCGGCAAAAAACTCCAACATAATTACTTATATCATGTTTACAGGCGGCCTAGAATTGCGCTGCGAGTTGCGGCACAGACGGAGATTCGGAAAATCGATTTTATAAACTAATTAACAGCGTTTTTGTTACTGGGATTATATTAATTTGGATAAACTTAACTTGGTTTTGTTCGGTTCAAAGAAATTGTATTTGTAAGATAAGTATGTGGATATTCGATAAATTGGATTCAATGAACATAAATGTGTTATCATAATCCCATAGTATTTACTTTTTACGGCTATTTATAGATTGTTTGTACTTTTTAAAGAACGTGAGGTTGATATTTATAATGTTGAATGAAAATTCACAGTTTGCTCAAGGAAAGTAGCCAGATAAAAGAAATAAAAGGCTCGGTTTCTGATTCAGAAAACACAGTGTTCGATTATTAATGCAATATGCATTTTTATCAAAATATTCAAAACATGTTTTGGTTTTTGGTATTTGGTGGTATAAGTCTCTCTCTATCTGAAATTCATAATTTTTTTATGGTTTATAATCTCAAACAAACAATGTTTTTTTTATATTTTATACTAAATAGTATTATTTTAGGAATTGCGGTATTTTACTTTATATTTCATATGAAAGCTTATTTAATAAAATTACATAAAAATTATAAATCTAAAAGAACATATTATATATGTATAAAACATTATTACTATTAAACAAAAAAAAAATTAATTTTTTAACATATTTTTTTATTTAAAATATAAAATCGTATTTAGTGATGTGGTACAAAGGGACTCGTTTTCGAAAAGTATCGATATTTTTTAAATATGAATTTTAAAATTTAAATTATTTTTTAATATGATAAAATAGAGGCTGAGGGGATACTTGACATTATAACCCATCAAAGACGATGATAAAAAAATTATATGTATATTTTGTTCAAATTTTTTATTCCTACATAACATAAAAAAGTTCCTTTCTTTTTACTTGGTAAAATTGTTTTATAATTCATTGCAATGTGAAATCTCATATCATTTTTTTCATTCCAAGGAATTAGTAGTATTCATATGATGAGAAAATTTGTAATGAATACTTTTTTAATGTATATTTACATCATCATCAGCTATTAGTCGTCCACTGTTGGACATTAGTTTCCCTTCCCAACTTTCACTACTCTCTATCCCTCGCCACTCTGTGTCATTGACCTCCTGCCATTTTTCAATCATCAGACGTTTTAAATAAATAAATATAATTTTATAGAAATGATACAATAAAACAGTTTGTATTTAACCACGGTATGGTTATTATTATAGATGTCAACTAGTTTTGCTTGTACCCAAGCTTCAGCGTTAAAATGCAAAAACCCAATATGCAAGAAAAAAACGTAACTTGTATATCAATTAAAGATTTTCGTTGTTCATTTACTGTATTAATAACCTATCAAATATGTGGGTTAAGCGAATGAATTTGAACTTAAATGTCGCCAATACTGTGTGTGGTTCCTTCAGTTGGGAAGGCTGGGGCCCACTTGTGCCGGTAATTGGATTGGGGGTAATGTGAATGTAATCCCCTAATCTCGGCAGTCACCTGCGCGAGGGTTAATCTGGGGTATCCGACTATTCGACACCCCCATTATGTCACTTCGCTATACTGTCCGAGTGCCAAATGTTGTCTAACAATATTATCAGGGAAGTGTAGAATTGTGTTATTACCTGTTATTAAATATTTGGGGAAAAGGAAAACCATTTATTTAGATAATTAGGTTCAATCTTATTTATAAATTAACTAGTTTTTGAAAGTTCATAATTGCAAATAAAATTATAATAATAATTAATCGAATGAAATTTCTAGAAAAGGGACGTTTTCATTCATATTTATCATTTAATATGGAGTTTCCCATCATTATAAAATATTTATATCAACAAATACAACTTTTTGGTAACATTGTATTATCAAAATATTTTTTTCCACTAGATACAAACATTTTTTGGGACACAATGTTCCCTTCTTCAGTGTATTAATTTTAACAGTTAAATGATATTGAGATATTACTTATATACTAAACGACGAGTAAAAAAAGTGGAGGTGGGGAAAGTTTAATTTAGTAGCAAGGTAAATTTTTGTTTACTTGGAATTATGAGACAGGGGGAGGGGAAATACATCAATTAAAGGATTATTTTTTTAATAATTTGCCCTTCCGCCATCTCTCTGTGCATGAACCAAATTTAATAAAGATTTTATTATATCGATAATTCAACCTATGATATATGTTTTATGAACAATCTAATTTATTATCAGTTTTATATGGACAGTTGTCAAAGTTGAGTAAATACCATTTAGAGTTTTAACTTAAACTCGAGTAAATCTTCTCTAGGCGAAACCGTTATTTTGTCTTCGTAATTATTGATAATTTTGTTTTCTTATGGGTAGTAAACCTCTAAAATGTGTAATTGTAGTATTGTTGCGTTTTAGATTGAAGAAATGTATATTTACAAATGTTAATCGATACGGAAACATGCTAAAAATTCAATGATTATGCTGTGACATATCGTACTAAGAAGTGTACTAATGCAATGGCGACTATATCCGTTCACGAGTTGCGGGCTCAGTGGCGTGGTGGCTGTTTAGAAAAACAGACAAATTAAAATGTCAACGTCCTTAGATTGGAAGTTATTGCAAAAACGTATAAAACGAGTACACATACAGAAATACAAAAACTTATAAAAGCGGTTTTCTTAAGAATTGTATAGGTACTAAAGCGAAATATATCCGTTTTTGATATACATACTTACTTTTGTTGATAGTAAAATTGATGCAGAATCTCAGCCTTCTTTGTATAATTGTAAATTTTTCCACAGTTATTGTCTTATGTTTCGTATTTTTTTTACTTTCTTGTCAGTTAATACATTGATCATATAACCAACATTCTGATTTCGTTCAATTTTGAATTTGACTTTGTTTTCTGATGCTGTCTATTGTTTGATATTCACGATGAGAAATGCAATGCCACAGTTTTTTCCAAATGTGAAGTTTGAATTCCCTTTGTTGTTTATAAATTAAATATTTTCACGATATATCTTTTCAGTAATTACTTACTGCGATTCTAAAAGGATACCATAATAATCATTTTCGTACCACTCTTTATTCGAAATAATTCATCACATACCTGTACAATAGAAACACTCTTCGAAAAATTTAAGAAAATTCATTATCTGGCATGGAAATCAATGAAACACTAAAATATTTTGTTTTAACAATCTTTTATTTTGTTTTTAAATCTACCAATCGGTTTGTCTTATTACCCTGGTAATCTCCGCTTGGAATTATACCGGTTGGTATTTTAAAAAAAAAGTACAATAAAATGAAGTTAAAACTAAATTTTCAAATATTTCATATTCTCTCTAAAAATGTCACAACACAAATTAAGAGCTTCAATTGGAAGTATTATTCCTTATAATCAAAGGCTGGTTCAATGGTGCAAAATGATTTCAACGTAAAACCTATAAAAATAATTTTAAAAATGTAACACGTATCATGTAGCACGAATGGCACCTTTATGGTGACGTTTTAACTATACACCATTCAACCTTTACGTTAAACACCAATTGAGATTAAAAATATGTTTAAACTTATAGATACGAAACGTGGTTAAAAACACTTTGTTTTTAACCACGATACGGTTATTATAATTGATTCCAACTAGTTTCTTGAAACTTGTTGGCCTCAATTATAATAACTATACCGTGGTTAAATACAAAGTGTTTTATTATTGTATATCTATAAGTTTAAAATGACTAACCGCAAAGTGAGTGCTTCATACGAAAAAGATTATTAAAATATGTTTTTACTTTTTTGATACTTTGAAATGATCAGCCCTCAATGTATAATTATAAAACTTTCCCGTTATTTAAATGATTTTTACACCTGATAAGCCAACATTTTGAATATATTTTTTAGTTGTAGCGCCTCTGTAGCCGCACAGCCTATTATGTTAGTTGTATGAAATAAAACGGTCAATTTGCGAGCGGCGCCACGGAGCGGCGGTAATTAGCATCGGCAATGAGCCCCGACCGAGCGGAATAATTCACTCTCCGTGTGGGTGTACCCCGTGTGTGTGCGGGGGGCTGATGGCTGCATTTAGTGTTCGACCCTGCCACTAATAACTGGTATTGTCGGAAAAACTACCACAGTACGAGAAACTCTTGTTTTACGTGCAACAAAAATTCTGGAAAATTCTTCGCTCGGTTTTATGCGGAAGGAATTGTTCTGAAAATTGAAGTCCGTGCAATGCGCGATCCCGGGGCGCGTGGACTGTTATTACCATGGGTATATTTATATGTATATCTACTAGAGGAATAAATTCTTCGGTAAATTTCAATCGGGTGGTGGTCTAGGGGATAGAACGCTTGACTCCTAATCTAGGGGACTTGGGTTCGAGCCTGGACACGACCAGATTCCTTCTTCATAATAATGAGCTTTTTTCTGCTCATATTGAAGATTGTAAAATAAATTCTAATATAATTGATTTAAATGTTTGATATTAGTATTTTAAAAATAAATAAAAACTCTCCGTGATGTCCGCTATGTTTATTATCTAAAAGAGTTTATCTATATTTTCTTATTTTGTCGTTATTCTTTTATTTTAATAAACATTCATTCATATTTACTTATTAACTTACTTTAGCAACTGATATCGTCCACTGCTGGACAAAGGCATCCCTTATACTTCTCCACGTATTCATATCTTGCGCCTTTTGCATCCAATCACTAGAATTTTTTCGAATGTCATCAGACCATCGTATGGGGGGTCTCCCTCTGCTTCTTCTATCACCGGAGGGTCTTCACTCCACCACTCTTCTGGTCTTTCTTTCGTATATCAATCTGGCAACATGTTATATGTGGCATCCGTCACACCCAGACCTTCTTCGTATTTCAGGATTTTTTTATCCGATCTGAAAGTCTTACATATAGCATGACTCTTTATGTGTCCTTTATGCCACACGCAGTCTCCTTATAGACGACTTTGTGAGGTTTACTAATTATTTATTACTACTAAAACGAATCTTAAATGTTATGCAAAATTATTCCTGGCTTAACCAACGAATGAAGCGTTTCAGATTAGACATTTTCTTCGTCGTGTCAATGGCACGCTAGTTTTGTAAGAGTGGCACTAAAAATGTCGTATATCTCCTCTTCTCTTGCATTGTGGTGGGTGATTTGGTCAACTTTGACAACAGACTGGTATGTAGTTTCCAACGAATCTAATGAGACCAGTCATTGTCTAAACAGAGACAAGAGTGAAAGTAATTCTTAAAGGTTATAAAGAGTTCACACAGTTTGTTCAGGTTTCATTTATCCTTTCATTCCATGTTGTAGCAAATTTGCTACGTACCAAAAAATCTATGATACTAATATTTATTTATAATACAGGGTGCGCCAGCATAACTTTCTTTTTTAAATACGCTATATTCAGTCGGTTGGTGTCGTAGCGGAGCACTAGCGGTCTCGTTCGAGAGGTGAAACTATGAAGTTTTGTCTAGGTATAGTTTAGTCGGCATCATGCGTTGGAACAGTGAGGAGCGTGCGTTTGCCGTTGAGGCCTACTTTTCGAACGGATGTTCAAGGGTGCGGTAGCATAACTTCATTTTTTAAACTTAATAAAATTCTTTGTATCCGAAAATTTTCATTTCTTTTTTATAATGTAGGTACATATCTAAAGTTACTTAGTTTTTTAAGATCAAATCAGGTAGGTGACGTCCCCCATTCTCCTTGACTTAACTGAATAAACTTGCTAGCATATCAGGCGTTATCTTGACAATTTCTTCCTGAATGTTGGTTTTCAAATCTTTTAGGGTCCCTGAACGGTTTACATAAATACGGGATTTCAAAAAAACCCATAGAAAAAAATCACAAGGGGACAAATCGGGAGAGCGGGCCGGCCACTCCAAATCGCCCCTAATTGAGATGAGGCGCTCTGGGAAGTGTTCCCTCAAAACAGTCATCCCGTTACAGAAATACCGTGTTTATGTGAACCGTCCAGGGACCCTAAAAGATTTGAAGACCAACATCTAGGAATAAATTGCCATGATAACGGCTGATATGCTGGCAAGAGTCAACAAAATCTGTTTTTCCCCATATTCATCATATCATAAAAATATCATTTTTGTTAAAATTTTAAAATCATGCAATAAAGGGTTAAAGGCATTGCATACATTTTCCAGCCATATGGACATGAAGTTAATAATTCATCCACAGATGGTCATCAAACTCCCGGCCCATGTCCGGTACCCTTCAAACTCCTTGTACCCCCTCCCCCGCGATCGTTCCACCGTTCACCACAAAAGCCACAATGTTAGACTATCCGGCTTGTTCGATTTCCTTGAATATGCAATTCTAAGCAAAATATTGCATCCATATTAACCCATATTTGGGAGCTAGAAAACTGATAGTAAATAAATTATGATACGAATAATAACAATGTTTAAAATTTAAAACATTTAATAATGCAGTTTTCAATGGAGAGGTACAAGAATATACATTATAAATCGATATGTTAACACTACTTCTACATCATTATTCGTTTAATTCGTGCATTCTGTTTATTTATTTGAGTTTTTGTGAATGATACGGGTACTTATCTGTTTCTATAGAAACATTCAATACCAAAAAGGAGGATAGTTGTTCATATTGGCAGATAAAACAATGACGACTTTTTTTTAAATGAAAACACTGTTTTTTCCTCTTTTCACTTTATTTTTCTCCACGTGTTTCGAAAGCTTTACACATTCATCATCGGAAGAACAATTTAAAACGATTTTTTGTTAAATATCGTTCTCCCGACTATAAAGGCGTAAAACCTTCGAAACATGTCGAGAAAAATATACTCAAAAGTGGAAAACCAGTGTTTTGATTTAAAAAAAATGGCATTATGGAATTCCACAGTGTGAAAGCCTTAAGTTTATCTCTAAAGATAATAAAATATATGCTGACCAGTGGCGGTACTCCCATAGAAGCCCAGAAGCCCGGCTTGGGTAAGAAATTTTGAATCAAACCCCCCAAATCTAAGCAATCATGCCCCCGCATAAACTAACAACCCACCAAATCACCTTCCAAGAATATTTCCATCAGACGTAAGAGGAATAGCCACAAGAGCTGAACCTCTTTAAGTCAGAAGAGGTTTTGATTCAAAATTTCTTCTGAGGCTTCTGAGCTTCTATGGGAGTACCGCCACTGATGCTGACGCTGTCAAATTTACAAATCCGGAATATAAAGTGACTACCTTCCTGGCAGAGTAACTCTGACTGCCATACCGAAGGTCCCGGGTTCAATTGCTGGTGATTACAATGTGATTGTCACACTCTCTGGTCTGGTACAGAATTCACCTGACAATTAAATGTTGGATAATTCCAAGAATTTATCAATAACAATTCATTTTTGATATCGTTTACATTAAAGTGGCGTTCATAATATTTTTTCAAATATCTAAATACAATATATTGGAGCATTTGCACAAAAAACAATTATTATTTCAAATATTTTGAACGTGCTTATCATTAAATACCAGTGGAAGTTCGTGCTTTTCAAAAGCTGTATACTTAATGTCTAAATACAAAGGTAACATTTATACACAAGCGTGTTTGTAAATGGTGTATTAAAATATTTTTTGTGAGTTTCATGGACTAATATGCTTCGCGAAATTACATTTCCACGTTTATAATTCTGTCACTTGTCAACATTTGTTTTGAGCGTTATTAGTTTTCTGAGTTATCTAGGTACAGTTAACATCAGATGTAGAAGTAGAAACGAATAAACTTGAATATTACGCTTCACCAAAGTATTTGTGCCACTCACATCTCTCAAGATACCAGAAAATATCTTATTTTCTTCTTCCTGGCGCTATCCCAACTCATCGTCTGCATTGACTGTTGAGGTCAACTCTTCTCGATCTCAGTTTCACCCTCACTCAAGCCATTTCTCCGCAAGACGCTATTGCACTGTATGATTCATATGTTCCTAGGTCTTCCTTTGAATAGTTGACGAGGAAGATACCAGAAAATATATATTTTTTAAATATGAAAACCAAATTTAGTATTCGTGTTCCCATGTATTCGTTTCGTTAAGAAAAAATATAACATTTCAAACAATAAATAAATGAAAATATAGTACTATATTGTACAGAAAATCCTGGCTAGAAAACCTTCGAAAATAGTTCAGTTGTAGCGCAGCATCAATGTTTAGAGCTGCTGTGTCAAAAGTAAAAATAGCCATGACATTGTCCAACCTTCGATAGGAGAGGAACAAAAAAAATACTACATCAGCATGACAATAAAAATAAAACTCGCATTTAAATATGAGCATTCAAGATAATATTGTTTCTTTTGTTTTTAATGACAACAAAATTCAATATATTTATATTTTTTTCATATAAAACACTTACTTTGAGGTTCGACATTTAAAATGTATAAATATAAAAAATATTAATAATACTTTGTTTTTAACCACTGTAGTTTATTATCATATGTAGCCCCAGTAGTTGTTCTGTTCCGATTCCGTTTCTTGTACTGCCTTGTTGAAGCTTGGGTATGAGCGAAACTTGTTGACTTTAACTAACTAACCATCACGCCGTCTCCCCGAAGGGGTAGGCAGAACGAATGGACTGCCACACTTTTGTTTCCTGGCATATTTCTCTCGTTACCTCAACATTCATACATCGTGTCATGCACGCGCGTCGATTTCTCTGACTCCTGACATGGCCGACATTGTTGACTTTAAATATGATAAAATATCACATCATGGTTAAATACGAATTAAAAGTGTTTTTATTATTGTATTTATCATATTCATATAAATTTTTTAATAAGCGATAAAAAATAACTTTTTTTTAAATATTAATGTAAATTATTGAAATTTCTCGGTAGAAGTTTATTTAGTTAAATTAATAAAATTGGAAAAATATTTTTTAAATCTTAATAATAAATACGTACTTATTGTTTCTAAAACAATGGTGGTAAATAAAAGAAAAATTTTGAAGACATAAATTCACATTCGTATTAATGAATATTACTTAGTTTATTACATTTGTTATTTTAATAGTTCTCACTGGTTTCGGAACTTCACTGCCATTTAATGGTGTGTCTACGTCAAATATTGTATTTCTCATTATATCAGTTCCATTGTTCTGTGTTTCATTGTATTACAAGAAACACACTGCAATTGCTACGTAAATAAATAATTAATATTGTCAGTATAGTACAACCATTGCTAAACATCGATTGTTTGATTGAAACACGAGCCTATTTGATTAACGCGGCATTTAGAGGATAAACGCACCCGATTGGATCCGCGTAAATAATTTTGATTCCGTGTAAATATTTGCATAATGAATGGGAGCAGCCGCCGTGATCACTCGCGTATGAGTAGTCCATTTGGCAGCTAATTTGATTCGCCCACACAGGTTGACGGGGAAAGCATACTACTCTACCACGGATGTATCGAAAAGCACTTCCAAACATTACTTCTTCTTCTTTTTCGTCTTCTCCTTTTAGACTTTTATTATTTTCTTATTGTCAGGCAGGTCTCTCTTCAGAAGGTGCCACCCAGCTATTTCTCCATATTTTTGGTGGTTTTCCTGGGGAACAGAAACCAACGAAAATCTGATGCATCAGAACATGTGGGATTCTGGAAGGATCCATCCTCTACACGTGTGCATTCCAGTGTCTTCTGCATTATCTACCCCATCTGACAATATTTCCCACCTTGCAGATTTTGCGGATAGCCGTGTTCCTCACCCTATCTCAAAGAGCAATCAAACTGCTGAACATGATGGCTTCAGAGATCGACGTCTTTCATATTCGTGAAAGTGCGTTTGGAAGACAAATACTCTTGACTTTGGAGAGTATCTTGTATTATAATGCCGTGTGTATTCATATTCTAATTTCGAACCATCTCTCTTGCGTTCCTGGTATTATATATTTATTATGTGTTGTTTGTAATATCTTTTGAGAAAATATACTGATTTAATTTGATATGCGTCTTGCCTGCTATTGCCCTCAGCGTCCGTATCTGTACCACCCGCACCTTAGCTTTCGTTCTTTTGGTATCCCCTCTGTTTTCAATGCCATATAACAGAAAAAATACCAATATTCAATAATTCCGACACTAAATATATTATATTGAGACCATAAACATTTGTAAAGTTACAATATATAATTCAATGATTATGGTTATTATCATTTCATCTACGGGTTTATTGAAATTTTGATATGTTTCTTTTATATGTCTTGTTATTTGAACCGAATTACTGTATATAACTTTTTACCTATTATTCTCACAACATGTGATAGATAACTAATCTATCGCCATTTTATTGTCACGTGACTTATACACTTGACAAAAAACAGTGTGACAATCACACTGCCAGCACCGGGAATCGAATCCGAGTGTAGCAGTCATAGCTTTTGCCACTCTGCCACGAAGGTCGTCCTGAGTAGTGAAATCTGTATTACAAATTAAATAATCTATTATTATTAAGTAGGCGTCCAAGTGATAATTTTGCATTGGCAATTAAAACTGGGCATTAATAAACCGTCACGAGCCGCCGGTGCGAGGGGGCGCATTGTTCCAGCAATCGGATTGGTCTCCCGCAGCCATTCCATTACGCCGCCCGCGGTTTCCTGCCGCACTGTTTATGAGATCAATATTTCTGCAGCAACATGAAATAATTGCCGGTCGCATTTTCCATTTCCCGCCGGAGCCGCGGTCACTCCATCCCTGCAACTGATAGGGAATCACTCCGGGGATAAATATATTAGAGAGACAATTTCAAATCATACCAACCACTGTGGATTTGGGAGAGTTTTCATGCAGAGAAAACCATGGATATAGAATTTGTATTGACAAAATCATGGAAGGATTAATTTACTAGTATGTGATTACAGTAAATCAATGTTGCATTATGTATATAGAATATATTTAATCAATTATTATCTATATATGAAATTTTTGTGGACTAGTAGACAGTTGTATTGAATTTTGAATTTTTTTTGCATTTGTTGTAAAAAAAATCTTTTTTAATACTCTAATTTGTTAGCACACTTAAAATTTCTGACACATTTAAAAAAAACATTATTCAATGAATCCGCAACACAAAGTTATGGCGAATAAAGAAGAGATTGAATATGAACTGCAATGAATAGTTTTTAGAACCGTTATCTGCCTGCCAGTATTATATTAGGTTATACAGGTTTATTGGTTATTGAATACATTCATCCTAGGAGGTTGTAGGGTAGGTTATTTCCGATGAATTATGTCATATAAGGCATTATGCAAAAGTGAGCCATTGTTGAGATAAAAAAACGAATTAAATTTTTTTTTTTAATTTATCGAGGTTAGGTTTTTAAAAAATTATTTAAAAATAACCCTTGGTCATAATCAAACTTTTATATTTTTTATAAATAGTGAACATAACAGGCATTTTTTATCAATACAAAAACTAAAACTGTCTGTCCACATTAGGAGAAACCAGACTGGAATATCACACATTTTAATTATTTTTATTAACAAACTCCAAAAGAAAGGCGATTTAAAATAGAACACATTTAATTTTTTCCTGAATATTATTTTAATAACATCTTCATAGTTTAACCTTTCAAACGAAATATTTAAATTAAACATCGGCTTTAAGATTACAGAGAAATCAACATTTCACTAGAAGTAAGTAGAAAATCGTCTTATTATACAAATCATAAAAACATTGAATTAAAGAACTTAATGTTACTTAAACAATCAATAAGAACAACTGATAATACACCCAAAGACACAATATTTTTCATAATTCGCCTTTTACCACTTTGTACAAATTCATAAAACTATGTCCAATAATCTACCTGTATAAATATAAAAAAAAGGTTTAATACTTTTAAAATCATCATTTAATTTGTTTCTTGAACTCCACATAAAATAATTAATACGAATGAAAACATGTGTTTTTTAGAAGTTTAATTGAATTTTATGCGAATGACGTCTCGACTTGCGGGATGATCAAATGTTATTTGGTAATGTCTTAGCAAAGCGAAACGTGACATTCCTATTAAAAGTAAATAACATTTCTAGAAAACATAAGTTTTTTATTTCGTATTTATTATTTAAAATTACCCTCTATGTTCGCCATTATTTGTGTTGTAGATGTTTTATTTGTTTTTTCTTTTTTATATACTTTGTATATACAACACTATTAAAATAACATATCACACATGTTTCGGACAACCAGTCCTTCTTCAGTGATATATTTTATAATATTTTAACTAACTAACTAACTAACCATCACGCCGTCTCGCCGAAGGGGTAGGCAGAAAGAATGGACTGCCACACTTTTCTTTCCTGACATATTTCTCTCGCTTCCTCGACATTCATACATCATGTCATGCACGCGCGTCGATTTCTCTGACTCCTCACATGGCCGACATTCAATATTTGATTTATTTGATCGTGCCACGTTTTCCTCGGTCTTCCTCTATTTCTGGTTCCATTTACATCATTAACATATAATTTTTTTTTTTTTTTTTTTTTTTACTGGTTCTGATTTAAAAAAAATGGTTTGATTCATGTGGTGCTCCTGTCAATTTGGATATATTTCTTGTATAAGTGAATTGTTTTGGTCAATTTGATTGTTGCCGCACTTTGTGATAGTTATTTGTGACACGAAATACGTTTTCACTCTTCTGATGTTAAAATAATACAAGTTTTTTCGTTTATAAAAATAAATTTGACAGGTGTAAAAATAAATTTTTCATTTGTTCCAAAGACAATTTGAATAAATTCTTCAATCAAATTTTCAAGTTTTTGCTGGTGTTGGATTGTTTTAGTGCCTAATTAAAATGAAAACAGTGGAATAAAAAATTAAATAAACACAAATATCCGGATCGTCCAGCTGACGACAAGTGCACCATCTAAAAGAACATTATGTGTTAAATTATTTTTATGTGTTATTTTATTTTATATCATTGTATTTTGTATAATTTGTTTTAGATTTATTATGTAGACGTTGAATGATTGAAGTGTGCGCGAGAGATGCCTATTGGTGGCGATGAGGTTCGCAACCCATCACACCGCGTCTCTCGCGTTGGCGAAAAGAGAAGAATGGAGTGCAGCATCGATTAAAGTGTTGCAGTCCATTCTTTCTGTCTACCCTTTCGGGGAAACGGCGTGATGGTTAGTTAGTTAGTTACATATAATTTTTTTACCATTCTTTCTTCATTCATTCTTTCAATATGTCCAAACCATCTTAATGATCCTTTCATTATTTTGTTCATGACACCATCATTTACACCGCATTCACTTCTTATATTTTCATTCGGCACTCTATCATACACAGAGTATCCACACATTCTTCTAAGAGATCTCATTTCAACTGCATTTATTCTACTTTCATCCTTCTTTTGCCAGTTCCATGCTTCGCTTCCATACATAAGGGTCGGTAGAAGAACACCATTGTGCACTGCCATTCTAGCTTTTTTGGATAGGTTTTTGTTTGCGATGACAACTTTAAGTGCACCATTCACTTTGTTGCCTGCCCCAACCCTTCTTTCAATATCCCTCTCCACTCGCCCATCTCTTGCAAACATACTACCTAAATACACGAACTCAACTACTTGCTCCAAATTTTCACCATTCACGCTTATGTTGCAAACATTCACGCTAATGTTGCAGATTTTATAATATTTTAAATATGTATATTTATAATATGTATCACTGAAGATGTACTGATCGTTCGAAACATGTCTGATATGTAATTGCAATAGTGTTGTATATACAAAGCATATATAAAAAAGATAAAGGCAAATAAAATTATCTATTAAAAGTTCTTAAACAATACTTCCATTACCTGACATTAGTATGAAACATTAATATGTTAACAGCGTCTATCGATATTTTCTTCAATAAAGTGAAATTAAGTTTTCAAGAATAATAGCGTACCGCCACAACTTCTCTTCGTTTTATTTTTTATTGTGATCCCGATTTTATAAAAAAATATTGTTTCAAAAGAAAACTTCCTATAAAGATAAATTTATGTGTTTGCAAATAGATTCATAAAAATATCTTCAAATGTCCTTTTTATTTCCGAAACCATCTGCTCCCCGATTAGTGGGGCCTATGGAATCACTTCCCGACTTTGACAAGTGTTGGTTAGTGTTGGTAGTTAGGGCACTTTTTTATTTTTACTGTTGTTGTTTCTTTTTACGGCCACTTTTAGATGTCAATGGCGTATTTTATGGGCCGGGGTCCTTGGGAATGAAACGCCTTTCAATCAATTACGGGTAATTGGAATATTTCTTTTGGACGCTTTACTGTTTATTGCTGTTTTAAAAATTACACACTTCTTCTTCTTCTTTTGATAATGACAAGCTAGTTTATAAGTCTATCTCTCTCTGGTTTCAATCCTGGGATTGGTTTGCAGCAATTTTCGTCTATTCTTCTCTTCCATTCTTCCCTGTCTTGTGCGGCTCTTTGAAATCTGCTTATGATGAGTAGCGCACGTCCACCAACAGGTCTTCCAGGTATTCTCGGCGTGGGCGTCCCCTAGAGTTGGTCTCAAGAGGCCTTCTTGTCGTATTACATGGCCGATCCATCTTGCACGCCTTTCGGACAAGGTTCTGAGCAGTTTATAAGTGTATTTCCCTAAAAAATAAAAAATCTCCCGGATATCTTTAAAATGTGTAGTTTCTCACATATTTCTCTTGTGGTGAAAGATTCAGCCGAATTTCTATTTTTTCCATATCATTTCAAATGTCGACGTATTTTGTGAAAGTGTGGCTCACCTGAGGGAAACACTATATTTATTCAAATTTTCAAATGATTTTTTTATCTTCATTTGTCCTGAATATAAATTGTTTTTTGCCTCTTTTCCTTAATTTAAATATGTTATAAATATGTTTTATGTGCATCTTTAGTATATTAGAAATAATGCACGCACTATTTAGCTATTGATATGTATATAAATAAAATAAAATTAAATAAAAAATACGTATAAGAGGCCCACCACACACCGGAACTGTAATATAATGAAGCGGCGCCCATTTTCACTCTTACATTGTTTAGGTTCATCACCTATCCATGCGAGACTGGCTTTAACTTATGTATATTTAATAATGGAGAAAAGTAAAGGGATCACACACCACACTAATTCTAATTACGCTTAAAAACTCTTATATGTGATATTGCTCACTATGCAAAGATAAAATTCGTAACATATGGAAGATGGAGACTGCAACGATCTCTGATGCATAGTGTATTTCAGAGTTGCACCAGGAGCCATTCTTGTCCAGTATGACTAATCAAGTCCATTCTTCTCATAGTGGTGGTAGTCATCTACAATTCCATCCCATACAATTCAGAGGTATAGTAAAGAGGAGGAAGACTAAGGAAACATGACTAAATTTATCAAATTTTAAAGGTCAGCTATGTAAGAAGTCTGAAGAATCGACGTGCGTGTATGACTCGCTGAATGAATGTGGAGGAATTTTAAGATATGTATCAGGGTTTTGTAGTGTTACAGTCCGTTCTCTCTCCCTAATCCTCGATAGAAAATGCGTAATAGTTGGTTTTTGAATGTTGTTCAATCCAAATGTAATCTTCTTATACCAGTATATAATAAATCCATACTTATTTCATTTTTTACACTTTCCATAAAAAACATTTTCTTTTGTTTCAACTCATGCTCTATAAAAAATGTATGAGAAAATTCGATTCAAGATATAAGAAACATTAACATAATGGTAAGAGTGGATTTCTCTATCAAACTTCGTTCTGAAAACTTTTCCAATTTCCGTACTCTTATCAGATTTGTAATATCAAAAGTTTACACTGCCTTCGATAACTGTTTTTAAATCAAAACATCAAGTGTATTCCTATAATAATGGTTATAAAATACGCCTTATTATAGTTATGTGAACATGGATATGTTTGTTGGAACTCTGTATCAAATAATGAATCTATTATAATTTACTTACTTAAACAGCCGTTGTCGTCCACCGCTGGACATAGGCCTCTCCTATACTTCTACACGTATTCCTGTATTGTGTCTTCCGCTACCAATCGCCAGCAATTATTTGAATGTCATAACTAAGCTAAAATGATCAATTTACTTAGGTTTAAAATATTACACTCAATATTATGTTCAATTATTGAAATCTATGTCATTAACACTGTAAAATTCCATAGTAATACACTTAGGAAATTGAAAATACCTTTGTTATTATCCACAAAATATTTTAAAAAACATGACATGTTTCGGAGTATATATTTAAATATATATTTACACATGAAGATGGAGGTATCCTCCGAAACGGGTCGTGTTTTTTTAATATTTTGTGGATAATAAACAAAGTTATTTTTAATTTCCTAAGTGTAATATTAGATTATCATAAAATTTTCCTCTTTGCCCTCAATTGGCTTACAGATATCCCTTGCCATTCCTCTCCATTCTCCAGGACTTCCTAGTCTCCAACAGTCATATTCGATACAGTCACTCCATCAATGTCATGGTCTGCCTTTGGTGTTCTATTATCTGGCACTTTGTGGTCATCATCTGGTGTTACAAATAACGTTGTTTATAACACCCGATGATGCCAACATAGATGTCACAATAATATTGATAAATTTTAGATTGTATAATGACTATGTTTCAAAATGAAAACTTAACTAACTAACCATCACGCCGTATCCCCGAAGGTGTAGGCAGAAATAATGGACTGTAGAACTTATCTCTCGATTCCTCATCATTCATACATCGTGTCATGCACGCGCGTCAATTTTTCTGACTCTTCAGGTGGCCGACATTCAATATTTGATTTATTTGATCGTGTCACGTTTTCCTCGGTCTTCCGCTTTTTCTAGATTCATTTACATCGTTAACATATATTTTTTTTACCATTCTTTCTTTCCATGTGTCCAAACCATCTTAATGATATAAATATAAATTCAATTTACATCATGTAACTATTAAGATATTCTCTTGCAAACATTTTTTCTACTTTTCGTTTGTTTTTTTTTTTCATAATCGGCTCTTCTATCCAAATATTTTTGTTCTGGCTCATCTCATCTCCGGCAAATATTAGTTTGTAAAAAAAATTGTGTTTTTAACCCGTTAAGGTTCCATGAGAATGCGATTTGGCGTGTTGTCTACATATGACGTTCAATAAGAACCATCACCCCTGGTGTATGCGCTTATAACCGGCTAGAAAGAGTTAGTGTTATTTTTTAGCTATTACAATATACCCCCTCATAATTCCTTCCACTGAAAAGATAATTAAGTTATTACGAATAACAGCAAGGAGCAGTATCCATGACGGCACGCAAATTCTGCCATACTAAACGGTGTGGCAATTTGTAAAATTGCAATAATTCCCGTCACACAATCAGGCGCCATCTTACGATTATCATTTGTAACGTAATTTTAACGATGAAATCACTACTGAGTACTGGCGAATGCATCAACAACAAAAGGGGTAAACCTTTTCATACATTAAACTTAAATTTTCTACTACTGCAGTATGTTACGTGTTTGGGTTAATTATAAGAACAACGTTGTATTTTAATTAGGGCTCGGATTTATATGTGCTAAAAAAAAAATTAATATTTAATACGAATGTAAGATCAGTTTTCTAGAAGTTTTATTATATTTTATGGAAATGACATGTTTCGCCCTTATAAGGCGAAACGCTAAAACATTTAATAATGCCTTAGAAGGGCGAAACATGTCATTCCCATAAAATATAATAAAACTTCTAGAAAACTGACGTTTTCATTCGTATGAATTATTTTATATGGAGTTTTACATCATTGTTCAAGAAACAATAAATAGTTTTAAAATATTATTTTCGTATATCTAAAATATTATTTTATATTCTCTAACGTCATATTTTCTGTTTACTGCAAAAAATGTCTTATGTTACAAACATACAAACTATTAATTGTAGTGTTTAATTATATTTTTACTATATTTTCCGGGGTAGGACTCAGTTGATCTTTTGAAAGATTTTTCTAGATGGTAGAACGACCTCTTGACGTCAATCGAAACGATAAGTAAGAATTTGTTGATTGTGCAATCAATGATGGCGTCGTCCACATGTTTCCCCTGAAGGCTAGATGATATTTTTTAATTTTCTTAGTCGTGATTTCGGCGCAACACATGTTCCAGATTTTTTCTGACAAGGTTTACCTTTTCCCCTGGCCATGTCAACGATTGTTTTTTTGTAGTTGCTGAACTTTTTTTCAAAACCAAAGTCAAGACGTGACGCACATATACACACAGTCACACACGTTTATTGTTTACTTTTTGCTTGTCAATTGTATCGTTATTGAAAGAGAGACTAAATAAATTATGGGAAAAAATAAAAATATGCCACTTAATTGCTCTCATCCCAAAAATCCTTAAATATTCGCTAAACCCCGAATTTTTATATTCTCTAATAACAAAGGCTAAAGGGGGTGTATTGATCTCTAAACACAAAAAAACGGGTTATTTTTTAAATCTTAGCACAGGATTAAAAAAAATATGCTGCTAATGCCAATTTTGAGCCCTGATTATAATACATATGATAATATTTGTTTTATTTTAGAATTGTGTACCTGTAAGGTGCATACCCCACTCCCATCAGTCCACTTCTGTTGTGGTTTTTGGTATTTTCAAACCCATATAAATTATGGGCCTTTTCAGACTTTAAATAGTACGGCCGTACTTTGTCAAATGTCCTAAAATAATAAAAAAATTAACATTACTTTGAAGTATTCACTGTAAATAAAGTATTCATCTGATTGTTATGTAAATAAAGTATTCAACTGATTGTTCATTACATTACATATGGTATTTATTTAAATTATTCAACTGAAATCTCTTGATGGAAGTTCATTTTAAATAATAATTAAATAAAACGAAGTTTTTTATAACTACTTCCACATTTTGTGAAAGTGAAATGTGGAATTACTAGTAGTTATAAAAAACATCGTTTTATTAAATTATTATTTATATGATATTATACTTGCAATGTATTATTAGTTGAGTTCCCTTCTACCATATTTTACTAAACGAGTTTTCAATAAAATATAAACAATTTTTTATTAATATCAATAACTTTGTTTATCTCTGTACTTCTTCTTCCCTGGTTTCAATCCTGGGGATTGGTTTGCAGCAAAGATTGCATCTCTTTCTCAACTCCATTCGATCCTCCGCAGTCCTTTTCAGTTTCCCACATTTTATTATAAAGATTTATTTTCTACGGTAAACCCTATCAAAATAAGTTGCCCTGTTTGAGCTTCTAAAACAAACTTATAGGTTTAGACACATTTGTAAAAAAAATCAATATAAGAGAGGCAGGGGTCTACATAAAACAAGAAAAAATCGTCAAGGTGTCTAAGCGACAATAATGTTTGGGAACCCATGCTGTAGACCTATGTGGTCTGTTCTCTAGAGGGTTGCTCCTGCTTTGAGGTGAATTCCCAGCTGTCCTTCCATCATGTTCTCATCAATATTAAATAATTGGTTATTAATAAATATATAAAAAGGGCGAGTGTACTCTGATCCTAGGCTCCGCTGCCAGAGTCTTGCCAGGAAGGTAAGCCCGTCACGTGACGGAGCGTGACTGTAATTGATTCCCATTGCAAGCAGCTCTGCACGCGCTAGACAGGTACCCCACTATCAAAACAACAAACGTCTACAGGGGATTACGGCGGGAGGGGGTGGATTTGTTCGATTTCTGATTGCAGAATGCTCTCTCCTTCGATGCTTTATACAAAATTAAATAATTATATAATGTCTGATGTTTCTTGATAACGATTTACAAAAAAATTCCATATTAAATATTTAATGAAACCCTTAGAATACATTTCATAATTTTCTCATTAAATATAATAAATTTGAAAAAAAATTACATTGTGTAATATTTTAATTCAAGTACTTACAACCATATTTATTGTTTCTTGAAGAATGATGTAAATTTCCATTATCAAATGTCCATTTGTTTGCCTTAGCAAGGCGAAATATAATAAAACTTCTAAAAAACAAATGTTTTACTCATATTAATTAAAATCATTCCATGTTACATTCCGATTTATTTTAATCCTAAATAAGTTATGTAGCTACCTTAACTTCTTAAGAAAAAAAATGTTCTTAAAAAATATACCTTCTTCAACTGAACAAAAGGGAAGTTAATAAGAATAAAAAGCTTATATAAATTAATAATACATTTTCTAACATGATCATGACCCACCGTTCTAACATTCTATTCGTCCTCGCGCACACTTTCTCCTACCCCTCTTTCACCCCTCCACTTTATATTTCTAACTGTGTTGTTCTCTGATTTTATATTTAGTTTACTCTCTCACCCTGACGAAGCTCCGGGCGGGAGCGAAACCGGTTGGTGTGACCAAATAAAGTGGTATTGATACAAATACTAAAAATGTATCATATTATTTTTTTTATTTTATATTGTCACATCACAAATTAAGGGCTTCATAAAGTTTATAATAAGAAGCTTTACAATTATTTTTTAATTTTTAGAAAATCGTTCCAAACTCACAAGGAGGTGTTTATACGATGTAAATATATATTTATTAGAATATGTAAGATCTTCTTCTTCTTCCTTATTGTCTCTCTTCTGTTCTCCAGAGTGTTGCTCCTCTTGTGAGATAGTCTCCCAGCTGTCATTCCATCTTTTAGGAGGTCTTCCACGAGGACGAGTCCCATGAGGCTGATTATGCAATCCAATATAGGGGAGTCTGGTGGTGTCTATTCATTGAACATGATCGTACCAGTCCCCCCTTTCATTGTCTGCTCCATCTTATAATATAATTCAACCTCACATATCTCTATTATTCTGGTATTCCTCACGCGATCTCTCAGAGTCTTGCCTACTTCGCCTCAGTGTCTTAAAGATAATAATTAAAAAAATATATATTTTATTTATAGATCGAGAATTTTATAAAATAGAAATTGAAAGAATCGACGTTCATGTATAACTTGTTGTATGAATATAGAAGAATCTAAAGAAGTTTGTCTGTATTGAGTATTCATTCCTTTTGTTTACCCCTCCAAAGAAACTGCGTAATGGTTTATTTTGTTGTTTGCTTATTAGTACATCCTAAAAATATTCCATTTTATGAAATACATCGTCACAAAGATAGTTCAAAACGTTTCGAAACTGGTGGGTCATTAAAATAACCAGTAAATAAATCAAAATGAAGATTCTGTAGTCGTAGCCAACACAATTGAATAGCTTCTGGAATATTGCATTCTATTGCCGGAATCAAAGCGCCAAAGAGAACACAGAACAAGCCGGTTCAAGATTAATAACGAACACGGAAATAATCTATGGTCGGGGTACTAATAGATTGAACTAAGCAACGTCCGACCCCAGGGAATTAAACTTGTAAAATTCATTAGTATCTAGTTACCCTCCAATTGCCGTCTCGTGATTTACACAAGTTACTATTATCAATATTTCAATACTCAAGGGCCGTACAAGTAACCACCGGTGTAGGGGTCCGAAGAGGTATCGATTCTCCTGGTCATATCGATACCTTTAATTTTAAATTTGATTCAAAAGCAATATGCCTTAGGCTTTCTGTAACAATATTTCTAAATAATAGTATTAAATGATAATGTACAAAAAAAATGACAATCATTTGTTTAACTCATCACAACTACTATTATAAATCAAGTACTTATGTCGATTATACCCAAGTTTCGCAGTTATCTGGTGGTATTTTCGAATTCGATTGCTTTGGCAGTGCAATATAATATACGCCGTTAATCTTTAATCGCATTTCTAATTCATTTATAATGAGTTTTGGATATTTTTATATATCAAAGTACTTTAAAAAGGCTTATTTTATACTTTCGTATGAAGCACTTAATTTGTAGTGTGACATTATTAAATAAAATAAGAATACACTTTTAGTAATTTGTATTAACACCACTTTATTTGGTATTACCAACCGGTTTCGCTCCCGCAGGAGCTTCGTCAAAGTGAGAGGGTAAACTAAATATAAAATTAGAGAACAACCTATAAATAAATTAATATAAAGCAGAGGGAAGAAAGAGTGGGGAGTAAGGGAAAGTGGGCGTGAGGACGAATATACTGTTTAAACGGTGAGTCATGCTCATTAGGGAAAAATTATGGAGAATTTATAATTTAGATTTTAGTGGCGGACAGGGGAGTTCAATTCTGACGAAGCTCCGGCGGGAGTGAAACCGGTTGGTGTTAACAAAAAAAGGTGTTAATACAAATAACTAAAAGTTTATTATTATTTTACTTATTTTATACACTGATATACGCGTGTACGTTGTGAAATTTTGTAATGACGATTCTTTGTGAATTAAAACACTTTTTTTCAATTTTGGGCTGAAGGTTTACCACCTTCATCATCAGGAGAACGATATAAACTAACCAAAAATATTTTTAATAAAATACAAGAACCTAAGTATCTTGCATGCTTTTTATTTGTAATTATTACATTCACTTTTTGTTACCTCATGAAAAATCAATTGCCAAACTTCTCTTAATTGACATAATTACCTAGGTATAAACACAAAATACAAATAATTTTGACATCTATTTTCAATTTTAAGAAGTTAATAGATAATGTTGTTGATTACGTTAATAGCAAACTTTTTCTTTTTTATTGCAACATCGAACACACATAATTTACGCAATCGCAATGCTTTCCATTAAAATGTTAAAACTTCTAATAATTTTTTTTTTTTACGCCTAAACAGAGCGAAACAAGTCATTCCCATTTAATATAATAAAACTTCTTGAAAACAGGCGTTTTTATTCTTATTAATTATTAAATATACAGCTTTACATGATTGTTCAAGACCTTTTATAGTTTGAGTACTTATATCGATACCTTGTATTCGAATTCCATCCCTAATTCTTACACACATGCCACACAATCGGAGGTGCAGGGGATCAAATCCCATCGCGGCAAGAACCCTTGTTCCTGAATCGTCTTTGGTAATATCAAATTACACGCAGTACCCCTCGAGCTCCTCCGATGGGGTGAATCGGTGAATTCCGGATTATCTCGTGCGCTAAGACCGTTGTTAAGCGGTCTGTATTATAATGCGTGTGTACATACCTGAATATATACTTAATTAGCCTCGCTGATCGTCGCACACTGGGGATCGAAATGACAAATTATTTACATTGTTTGTGTGCTATAGATACACGCGTGAATCAACGTTATATTTTTATTTTCGAACCAAATCAACAGAATTACTCAAATAGACACAGAGGGTTCTGTCAACAACGATTTGATACACTTGAATAAGTTTATTTATTTCTAAACTAAACTTATTGTTAACTAGCGCATTCGTTGTATGTAACGGTTTATTGATAATGATAACAAACTATTTATTGTTATACCGAATAAATTATGTATCTTATCTTGAAGTGAATTTTTTTTTTAAATTATAATTTTATTAAATAAAATAATATTACACTTTTAAATAGTAATTTGTATAAACACCTCTTTATTTATTTACCAACCGGTTTCGCTCCCGCCGGAGCTTCGTCGGGTGAGAGAATAAACTGTTCGAATAATCAGTTTATTCTCTCACCCTGACGAAGCTCCGGCGGGATCGAAACCGATTGGTGTTACCAAATAGAGTGGTGTTAATACAAATTACTAAAAGTGTATTATTACTTTATTAAATAATGTCACACCATAAATTAAGTGACTCATACGAAAGTTTGTATTTTTATTCTTCTTCTTCTTTTAATATATCTGACGATCTGTGGCACAGAAATCAAGTCTCGGGGGATGATGAGGTCTAGCTTTCCCTCCATTTCTCAGGCGGTCATCCAGGTGGGCAGTGTCCAGAGGGGCTTTCATGAGCGGCTGTATATGCGAGTCTGTCAATATCCATTCGGGTCGCCATTCCATGATGTCGGCAACTTAGGTTCGACGCCTATTTTTTCGAAGGCTCACGCCGAGCATCCCTCTCCATGGATTCATGTTGTATGCATTTTAACTACTCTAACAAATAATAATAGTTCTGTCTTTAATAATTTTAGTCCGTTTATTTATATGTTTCTTCTATATTCGCCTTCATTTTATATTGTGGGTTCATATTTGAATAAATATAACTGCACTTAGTATTTTTACAACCCTTTATTATACTTTTCTCATCCATTTTTCGGTTGTGACCCAACCTTTTTCGATGTACATTTTTTTTTTTAATTTTTTCCATTGAAAAAGGTTGGGTCACAACCGAAACATGTCTGTGAAAAGTGTAATAAAGGGTCGTAAAAATACTTAATGCAATTATATTTATTCACATTTATTTATGTTTCAATACATCTTAAAACAAAAAACATCAATCAACTTGATATGTGTTTGACAGGAATTGTTTTTTTTTTAATCACTTGCCAATTAAATATTTAGGTAATCGGTCGTGATTAAAAGTAGTCTATGGAAAAAAAATTAAACGTAGCGATGTATAATTTTGATATATGTATGATTGTATGACCAGGAAGTCAATGATAATATATGTTGATGCATATTTTCATTAGCTTTATATACAAAAAAATCACTATGAAAATATATTTTATGACGTTAACAAATAATTCATAATTAATTAATTTATTACTCCGTGTGAATAACAATATTTTTGTCAAAAATAATTCAATATGAAATATTATATATTGTTCTTTCTGTGCATCTTTGAAAGACAGATCAGCGATTCGAAATTTCCACATTGATACATATTTCACGCCAGTCATATCTACATTGATAAAGTACCCCATTCTCTTACATAGAAAATGCTAGTAATATGATCGTATATGATCTCGGCTCCGCCCGATCGCCCAAGATATGAATATTATTTGTCACCGAAACTTCGCAACACAAGTCGCACTCAGAAATGCTTCTTTCTAGCACTTGTGGAATCGGTAGTCTTTATAAAATTTCACCCTATAAAGATTCTTCGAATCCACTGGTGGTATGCAGTTTTTTTTAATGTGTTCAACCATCTCATTCTTGAAATACGTTGTAATAAAAAGTTTCATATGAGTTTATATCAGCTTTTTTAAAGGTAGTTATCGATATTATTGGTACACAAACAAAAGTTATTATTTATAAGAATAGAAATACATAAATAATAAGATATAAGGCACTTATTAGATGAGTGTGGCTCGGTGATATGGAGTCCCCACGAGGCGAGATACTCGCTCATGTTAGAGAGGGTTCAGAAAAGATTTCTGAGATATCTCTACATGAGGGAGTTTGGTAGCTATCCGTGGCTTTATCCCACTGCATTCCTCTTGGGCATGCTGGGGACCAATAGTTTACAGATAAGAAGGGATGGGTGCACACTTACCCATTTCTTCAGACTTATCAGGGGATTCTTTGAGAACTCCGTCATCTTGGAGGCTATCCATCTTTATGTTCCGGATGGCTATCTTCGACAGCGTCAGCACAGACTGTTTTATCTCCCAGCATGCAGAACCAACCTGCCTCTGGTGATGCCGGTGGGGAGAGCAATCAAACTGCTGAACATGATCGCTTCGGAGATCGATGTCTTTCATATTCGTGAAAGTACATTCAGAAGACAAATACTCTTGACTTTGGAGAGTATTTTGTATTCCTAATATCGAACCATCTCTCATGCGTTCCTGGTATTATATATTCCTTATGTTTTACCTGTTCTCAATAGATGCCTTAAACTATAAAAAATGTTTGTAATGTCTTTTGAGAAAATAAACTGATTTGATTTGATTTGATTTGATTTTTCTCCTAAATTTATAATCCTGGCGGCGCAATAGTTAAACACCACACATCGATATGATTTGAAAAATAAGAAAGTAAAAATTTAGAAAAACTACCCAAATTCAATTTAAGGGTCTTATTGACCTGTTAAGGTATTTTTTGTACATTAAAAAAAGTAATTGGCGAGCAAAACAAAATTCTGTTAATAATCAGGTAGTCTAAGTTTATCGCTATTTTGTTAGACAATCACCTGAAATATGTAATACATGTAATTTTCTATGGTATTAACCTGAACCACACTCGTCGAATGAAAGATTAAATTAATCATTAAAAAATACTTAAGTCTGTGAAAATATTTAAAAACAAAATTCACAATTCTCGTATTGACATGTTTTAAAAAGTCAGCGTTAAGATTTTAGAGACGGTGTGAGAAAACAGCGGGATAGGAATATATTTTATCATAAACCCCTATAATTTACACACACTCATTGAAAGAATTTCTGTTACTCATTTATATATCAAATTGTGTCATTATGATAAATTAAAACTTTAATAAATTGAACTTTGGAAAAATACAACAAATAAAATATTAAGTTTAAAGTATGAAGTAAAAATATATTATCGAACATAAATTAAATGAGAACTGACATTATCATTGAATAATTTAAAAAAAAACAAGTGAATAAAAGTGGTCATCATTCACAATACCTATTATAAAACATTAAAACAACAAAAAAATATACAAATTTCTTTATTATTATGTATTTAGTTTGCTTCCACCTGTGTTTATGTTCGACCGGTTTCGGCAGCTTGCTGCCATCTTCTGGTGGAATATAAACACAAGTGGAAGCACACTAAATACATAATGTCAAAGAAACTTTGTATCATTTTTTTTTTGGTTTTCATTATTTAAAATGAACTTCTACCAAGAAATTTCAATTAAAAACATTAATTACCTATCATAAAATTAAACCTTAGCTGATTAATCTATTTAAAATATGTCTACTGCTACATTTGTTCTCTCAACGTTAGTACTCAATTTTCAAAAAGTTGTAAAGATTGTACAACTATTTTCATTGTTATTGTCTTATATTATTCATTGTACATATACAACCATCCAAATCTTAAAGCACTCCACTATAATGTCGACCAGCAAGATATTGGCTTCTGGTTAAAAATTACGTCTCCTTTGTGTAACATATTAAAACAATTTATATTATTCCACCAGGAGGAAATAAATCGATAGAAGGTAGCGGCTTGTCGGTTGTACCACAGTTGCCCGCCCGCGGCCTGACGTCACGCCAAGACCGCCCGCCACGTCTTATGGGCCACAAATAAATTCCTTCAAATAAACATGTTATCCTGATAGCAGTAATTATGTGGCATTTATCTTCGGACTACTCACAATAGCTTATTATATCCCTTTAAATTATATTTGAATCGTACCTGCGGGCATTCGCCAGGAACTGTTTCGGTTTTATCTAATTGAATCATTAAACCAATCACGGGTCATTATGCAGCCGACATACCGAGGAGTATCCAAGGGTCGTCAGGATTCGACACGAATGGTTATTTGAAAATAATTGCTTTATTATTCTGGTATCTTTTCATCTAAGTTATGCACCGTTTCAGTAATTGAGGGCTGATCATTACAAAGGTGCCAAGTACCAATAGAGTCAAAAAGGAGTTTTTGATAGCAATTGGAGTTAGAGACGATTACCAATAACCGTGCAAATTGCGCAAAGTAATAATCTTCACCATACAGATGCCACATGTGGTTATAATGATCAATTTTTTTCTCATTTTTTTTTATTATGTATTTAAACCACTTAGCACCTTTATATTTATTTATTTATTAAGTAATTTTATTAAAACGAGTGAAAACGTTTGTTTCTAGAAGTTTTTTCATAGTTTATGGGAATGACATATTTCACCTTTATAAGGCATTTATAAAAATGCGAATGAACAAAAACACACGTTTTTATTCGTATTAAGTATTTAATATAGAGTTTTACATCATTGTTTAAGAAACAATTAGTTTTATTATTTATTATTATTAAATCATACTTCAATCACATTTTTTTTATTGCAATTCAAATCAAAATATATATTTTATTTCAAATAACAAAACCGAAATTTCTTTTTGACTACAATTAACAAGATATGTTTAATTATTACTGTGTATCAGTAAAGATAAATGTTATTTTAGTAACATTTCTTTATTGCATGTTTACATACATTTTATTAAACCCCATAAATATTATTGGGAAGAAAAATAAACGTTCAAGAGTTTTAGATTTAAAAATGTATGTATTTTTTCAACTAGACTCTTCAAGTTGCTAATAACAGCCGTGTCCGAGAGTCCAAGTATGACAAACGGAGGCCCCCCTCCATGCAGCCTCCTTGCAGCGCGCTGATTTCCCCGGTGGCAGTTTGGAGTAGCTCGCCGCATCAGGAGAGATATTTTACGTCTTCTTTAAAGTTCGCCGAGTCCCTCGCAGTTCCAGCAATAGCTGTAAACTATTAAGGAGGCCTCGATCCGCCGAGAAGTCACACGGGCCGGGCGGGGAGCCGCGATATCGTGCCCGAATGTGCGCGCAAAACTTCGGTCATTAGTCATTTTTATACTAGCGGCCGGGGAAAAAATAAACACAGAGGTGGGCAACTTTGGCCCTTCGGACGTTTACGGACGAAAGCGAGCGGTAAATCGGCTGATTTATGGAGCGTGAGTTGCAATTTGCAGGCGGCCGAGGGACAGCCGCGTCCCCCGATGTCGTCGATTAAAATATGCTCCCACTAATGAGACGACTCGGGAGTGTTCTGTTCCGCCCGCACCCCCCTCCTCAAATGGGTTCTCGATTGTTTTAAGAGCGGGAAACTTTTCCCGCAAAGAGAAGCGGGCGCCGTTTCCATGGCTAGGAATTATTGCGTAAATACGTTAAAGAAAGAAAGTTTTTAAATAATGTTTGTTTTCAAGTATGTTCCACTGTGGCATTCGCGAGAGTGTTCGTTTTATTCGTGTTTGCGTGACTCGAGAGTATAAAATATTAAGTTTCATATAATTGATCCTATCGGTTAATGTGCTAAACGGAGCATCGCCGCAGACTTAACATTCAGAAATAAGCTCTGCGTAATCACTTTCACTTTACTCGGGAAAAATTATAACCTTTCATCCCCACAACAGTAACGTTCAAAATTAGCCCTGCTAAGTATTATTAGAAAATTTAAACGTTTCAATGGAAATGAGCAAATGTTGAATTTTCCCGTTTTTGAAATTAGGAAGGATATCGCTTCTATAAAATATTCGGTCGGTTACATATGTGAGAGGGTTTTGTTAATTTCTTTAAAGTTTACGACTTAGGGCGTTTTTTTCAAATTTATTATTTTCAGGAGTGGCTGGTCAAACCCTTTTATTGCGCCCGCAAGGTCACGGCTCACTCCGCCAGGACAGGTTTTACAGTTCAGATTTACGGCCTGGAACTTAACGACTCGGGCGAATTGAAACAGCGACAGAAGACTTCCAAACTAACGGCTGCACCCCGGAGCATAAGAGATTCATGCGGCGGCCTGCAGCCAACCGCCCTCCGCTCCTCCCGCCCTGGTATATGTGTGTCGTAAATTCACGAACACTGTGTAATATTGATACCAGCGGGTACACCCATTTATTGCAATTTATTTATGACAGTAATTTGTTGGCATAAACTTTACTGTTTATGAGACCGTTATCTAATGTCAAATGTTTTAACACTCGATTTACGGTGCTAAATTATGTGCTTTCAATGAAATTCGTATTTAAATGTGATATACGGCACAGCTGCAAGTTTTTTTTTTTAAATTAGATACTAAAATATGTTTTATCATAAATTAAACTAACTTACCATCAAGCCGTTTAACGCAAGCGGTGAGAGAAATGATGTACTGCCACACTGGTTTTTTTTTCTTCTTATATACTATCTCGTTTTTCAGCATTCGTACATCATGTCATTCACGCGCGTCGATTTCTTCTACTCCTCACGTGGCTGACAATATTTTATTCCAAATATATTAAATGAATGCAGAACGAATGAAAGCGTTATAATATTTATTAAGATGGTTTGGACACATGGAATGAATGATCGAAGAAATAATGGTTTAGAATGTTAATTGACAACCTTCGCGGCCGAGTGGTAAGTGCATTGACTTCCACCCCGAAGGTTCCGGGTTCGATTCCCGGCGAGGGTAGTGTAATTGTCACACTTTCTTTGGTCTGGTGTAAGATTCACGCGACAATAAAATGGCGATAGATTAGCTACCTATCACGAAAATCACGAAAATCATTATGATAGCTAATTTATATTCTTTACATCGATTTAGCTCCTCCTGTGTCATGATGTAAAGAGCAATTCAACAAAAAAGTAATAATAATAATAATATGTAATAAATATGGGAAGACTGAGTAAAACATGACACAATCAAATCATTCAATTGTTTATTAAAAGTCGATTAGCGTAAAAATAATAAATTATATGAATATCTAGAAGTTTTATTATATTTTGTGGGAATGACATGTTTAGCCGTGTCAGGTGTTATCAAATTTTATTTGATAATGCTGAAATATGTCATTCTAATAAAATATAATAAAATTTCTAATAAATAGACTTTTCATTCATATTAACCCTTACCACTCCATTATTTTTTTATATTGTTTGTTAGCCAACTCTAATTTAAATAATGTCAAAATATTTTTATTGATGCGTAGTTACAAAAAAAATCGTTAAAAATTCATTTGTAATGATTTTTCATCAAATAAAAAAGAATTTACAAAAAACATTATGCGCAACTTATAGTTTTGCATAGTATGGTACTTTTTAAAACAATCTCCCGGATGGAGACCATGTTTTCTGGAACAGGTCTCACAAAACCACACTGTTTCCCGTCTTCCCGCTGGAATCTTTCTGTTACTGCTTGTACTCTAATCGCTCCTCTGCGTGACGTATCACGAGAAGTTCCCGCCATTTTAGATTATGTGAATTTGCAAGGTTTATTTTATGGTAAAATAAAAACGAATAATCACAAGAAAGTCAAGTTTTGCGCGCGAAAATACACCGCGCGCGCAAGTTTTATCTTGTCGGCCGCCAGCGCACAACTGAGTTGTAGCGTACATATAGCGATGTCGGCTGGCATTCGACAAAGGAGTGGTAAGGGTTAATAATTTAATATTGAGTTTTATATCAGTGTTTAAGAAACAGTAAAAAATTAAAAGAATACATCACAAGTGCAAGAAATGTACAAGTGCAAGTTATGTACGTCTGCTCATGCGACAGTGGAGATACATGAACTCGCGCGTCACCGGTCACTCGGCATCCATCACCGGGCGGCGAGTGTTAACGAGCGTGGTATCATTAAAATGATTACAGGTTCAGGACATGCAGTGTCACGTGAGTGCCAGCCATGCACACTTACTTGTCAACAAAGCCAATTCGAACATTCATTGTGCCTAACCAAAAAATATATATATATTACCATCGTATTATTTAAATTATGTAACGTAATTATATCGATCATTTGGCTAAAATAGAACTGTAAAGTAGCTTATAATTTGCAGGGGCGGCCTGACGCAGTTGCGTGCCTCTTGACCATTACAGTAAAGGATTTAATTCACATGCCGGTACACTCACATATCTGATTATGTTAATTTTATATTTAAATACACAGCGGATGGCAGATTATGCCGGACCTGCTCAATACGGTATCACCCTCATACGAGGATCTATGTTTATGTTATGTGTAATGGTAATATGAAAACCTCTGCGGGGAAAAAGGTATGGCATTATGTGTATTAATTAACGATGCGGTTATTATTTGTGTTAAATTTTCAAATTCCGCTACCCTGTTTCTACGAAGGGGTAGGCAGAGGCATTACACCGTTATACTATTCAATCCTAACATATATTTCTAGCTGATTTTTTTCCTTTATTAGTTTTAAAATAAATAATTTATCGCTCTTAACAGCGCGGTCGAAATCGATATTAAGGGTATATATAGCTATCATATTGATTCTTATAACGTGGGACATTGTCATGTGAATTATGTTATCAGCATCTAAGAAATCCTTTCGTTATTTTGTTTATGGCAAATTCGTTAGTTATGAATTATCTTTTTAAAACGTAGTTTGTAAATAATACAAAGATTAACATACATTCAACTAAAAGATTTCATTTTAAAACGCATTTAGGCTTTGTTTTTTTTACCATTACCAGTTCCGTGTTTTATTTCGATAAACGTTAGGCGTTAACACTGTTAAATTCAATAAAGACGATTTTTAATTAATTAAAATACTATACTTTCACTTTTGAGTTTATTTTTCTCTACCTGTGTATAACATTCGAAACATGTCGAGAAAAATAAAATCAAATGTGGAAAAAATAATGTTTTAATTCATTTAAAAAAACAGAGATTTTGCTCTGCTAGCTTAGATTGTATAACTGAAATATTTTTAGATAATCTATTGTCTTGGCGGACACACTTTGATATTTCAACATTATTAACTGTTGAATTAAAACTCTGTTACAAATATCACAATTGATTATATTTTGTTGCGACAGCTGTTTCGCTAGAGTTTATTGTAAGACCTGACGATGCTAATATCGGTTAGCGAAACAGCTGTCGCGACAAAATATAATAAATTGTGATATTTATAACAGAGTTTAATTTAAATAGTAAAGAATTTTTTATTTTTTAAAACCCAATTGGGTTATGTGGATACATGTTTAGATATTACTATTAATTATGTAATGTTTCAGATATATTTTATATTGAGTTGTAGTGAGACTCCTTGTGTCTTTTGGTAGTTCATTGTAAAGTTTCAGTCCATTGTTCAATATCCTTGATTGTCCTGTCTTAGTTCGTGCATTCGGTAAGTGATATCTGTCACAGTTCCTGGTCCATTGTCTGTGTACATCTGAATTTTTAGTTAATTTGTAGCTGCTGTCTGTTGTCTCTTCCATGGTCACTCTGTGTTCAATTTTCAAGGTCTCAAATTTGGTCAGATCTGATATGTCCATTTGTTTTATTTGTCTGTAAACTTGTGTGGTTGGGGTTAGATAGATGATGTTATATGCTAATTTTATTAAACGAATTTTATTAAGTAAAAAAATAGCTTTGATAGTATTGCATAAAAAATGCTCCAATGTAATTAATTTTCTTGTCATTTTTGTGGCATATTATTCATTTTGGAAACGCCATCTTTAATAATACAAAAACGCTAAAGGGATTTGAGCACATTCATACATATTTTAATACTAGTGTTTTATGTCCGTCATTTATGAAAAACAGGCGTATTACGAAAGTAAGGAATAACAGACGAAACCATTCAACAGGGAATAAAAACTTTATTACTCCCGCACGGATTTGTTATGCTTGTATGACACATCGAATATTACGAATGTAACAAGCTTTTTTTTTCATTTCACCACCAACGCCTTAGGAATCCCAGTTTACAGTTATTTGTGATATTATTATTTATGTAATACATCCCTTACAATAATATACTTATATATTATACTACATAATAAAAAAAATCGTGACCAGATTCATATAAACATCGAAAAACGTATTTTTCCACCGGTCAACATATCTAGTAGTCGCGTGTATAAGCCACATAGTAGCGAATCAGCAATTGATACTGGACACATCGTTTTTTCATAATATATAAACTAACTAACTCACCATTACACAGTCTAGGCAGAAAGAATGGACCGTCACTCTGTCCTGATATACGTCTCTCGCTTCCTCTACATTCATACGTGTCACACAATTCGATTTCTTAGAATCCTTACGTGACCGACACTTAATATTTTATTGATTTGGTCGTGCCAAGTTTTCCTCGACCTCACTCTATTTCTTCCTTACCCCTTCCTCCACCTCCTTAACAATTCTGTCTCCACTCATTCTTTCCATGTGTCCAAACCATCATAACGACCCTTTCATTATTTCTTTCATAACACTTTTATTCGCACCGCATTCACTTTTTATGTTTGCATTTGACACTCTATCATATATAGATTTAACACACATTCGTCTTACAAATCTCAATGCTACAGCATTAATTGTACTTTCATCCTTCTTTTTCTAGTTCCATGCTTTACTTTCATACATAAGGGTCGGCACAAAAACAGCATTGTGGAGTACCATTATATATAAAATAATGAATAAGCCCTCAACCAATGAATAATAAACGCTTTCATTTTTTCGTTACTGACAGATGCTCATTTAAAAAGTATAATCCATTATCCGACGAATATTCAATAATTTGCACAAATTGTTTTGTTTTATTTGTTTATTTTTATATTGTATTCCGTTCAACTTTGATTTGCATTTGTAATGTCTTGGGTTTATATGTTCTATTTAAAATATTTTTTTGGCAACACTGATGAAGGGCTTCTGTGTCCCGAAACATGATTGGGTTAATATGTAAATTTGTTTGCGATAATTTTTTTGTGTTTGTTAAGTGTTGTGTTACAAATAACAAAATATTGTTCGATTATGAATCCGTAACATTAAGTATAGGTCCATATTTTTATATTAATTATGGAGCCGATGAGGCTCGCAACCCATCACACCGCGTCTCCCGCGGGGCGAAAAGAGAAGGATAGAGTGCCACATCGGTTAAAGTGTGGCAGTCCATTCTTTCTGCCTACCCTTTCGGAGAGACGGCGTGATGGTTAGTTAGTTAGTTAGTTATAAATGTTTTTCAATGAACAATATTAATTTCTTTTGTTAAGAACGCTAACATTATTAAAAAATAAAATTTAAATACAAACCTATTTCGGACACAGAAGTCCTTCCTCAGTGTTGTTATTTTTTTTGTAAATACAATATATAAAAATTAATAGTAAATCAATTTTTTTCATGAATTATTTTTTTTAGTATCTGTCAAAACTGACCACATTCATTAAAATTTTGTTTGAATTTTTATTTTATCTATACGAAAATCTAACAACACTGAAGGGCTTCTTTGTACGAAACATATTTTAATTTAAATTTTTAATAAAGTTAGTGTTGTTTACAAGGAAATTAACATTATTCAATAAATACGCAACACAAAGTAATGGCGAATATTGAAGAAATAAATGTTTTAAAATTATATCGTTCTCCTGGTGCCTAAACGAATCGTGAAATATAAAGTAAGGTACTCGTATATATTTTTAAGCTTATTTGGTTGAAACATATTTCAGGTGATTACATCACAAAACCATCACATCACCCTTATGTATGGAAGCGAAGCATGGAACTGGCAAAAGAAGGATGAAAGTAGAATAAATGCAGTAGAAATAAGATCTCTTAGACGAATGTGTGATACTCTGTGTATGATAGAGTGTCGAATGAAAATATAAGAAGTGAATGCGGTGCGAATGATGATGTCATGAACAAAATAATGAAAGGATCATTAAGATGGTTTGGACATATGGAAAAAATGAATGAAGAAAGAATGGTAAAAAAAATTATATGTTAATGATGTAAATGGTACCAGAAATAGAGAAAGACCGAGGAAAACGTGGCACGATCAAATAAATCAAATATTGAATGTCGGCCCTGTGAAGAGTCAGAGAAATCGACGCGCGTGCATGACACGATGTATGAATGTTGAGGAAGCGAGATAAATATTTCATGAAAGAAAAGTGTGGCAGTCCATTCTTTCTGCCTACCCCTTCGGGGAGACGACGTGATGGTTAGTTAGTTAGTTAGTTACATCGCAAAAATGGCGCTTTCATTACACGTTATTACCATACTGAATCGAGCTAGTTGGCTTATTTAACTACTAGATCCAATGTTAATATCGTATTTACAGTGGAAATCATAATACTTGATACTTCCAATTATTTAATACAGGAAACAATAACTGGTGTATTAAACCTGATATGAACGTTCGTTGCGCTTTTGCCGTCCCGCGTAATCAATTAAGTATTTGTCTACTCATTGAATTCCGCTGATGCTCGCGCAAACAGCTAGCTCCAAACAGTGGCGGTGCCTAATTCCTCCCTGGTACGTAAATAAAAACAGATAACCTGGACGTTAATTAACGCCCATTGCGGGGGTGAGCGTTACTTTACAAGCACGGACTTACGAAGTTTGGAGCCTAAACAATTGTTCTCAGTGCGCCGTCCAAAAAAATAATATTTCAAGATAAATGTATAATCCTATTGAATGTCGAATTAACGAAATGATTTATTTTATTACTTGCATGATGTGGCAGTGCACAATGGTGTTCTTGTGCCGACCCTTATGTATGGAAGTGAAGCATGGAACTGGCAAAACAAGGATGAAAGTAGAATAAATGCAGTAGAAATGAGATCTCTAAGACGAACGTGTGGCAAATCTGTATATGATAGAGTGACAAATGCAAGTATAAGAAGTGAATGTGGTGCGAATGAAAGTGTTATGAACAAAATAAGGAAAGGGTCATTAAGATGGTTTGGACACATGGAAAGAATGATTGAAGACAGAATGGTAAAGAAGGTATATGTAAACGGCGTGAACGGAGCTAGAAATAGAGGAAGGCCGAGGAAAACGTGGCACGATCAAATCAATCAAATATTGAATGTCGGTCACGTGAGGAGTCGGAAAATCGACGTGCGTGCATGACAAGATGTATGAATGTAGAGGAAGCGAGAGAAGTATGTCAGGACAGAACAGTGTGGCGTTCCATTCTTTCTGCCTACCCCTCCGGGGAGACGGCGTGATGGTTAGTTAGTTAGTTACGTGCATGATACGATGTATAATTGTTGAGTAATCGAGAGTAGTATGTCAGGAAAGAAAAGTGTGGCAGTCCATTCTTTCTGCCTAGCCCTTCGGAGGGACGGCGTGACGGATGGTTAGTTTAGTTAGTTATTTATTTTATTTTCTTTTGCATTGTCACCTTGGGTTGTGAATTCATATTTGATTTTTTTTATATTCATTTGCAAAAAGCGTTGTGAAAATGCGGTTACAAATATTGTTGTAAACCCCAATGTTTAAAAAAATGTATTCAAATGGTACGTTTTAGATTGTTATATATTTTTTTTGTACTACCGGCCCTGTAACTGATGGGTATGTTATTATTTCCGCAGCAATCCGCAGTGCTCCACCACGCTATGCTGCTAAACCTACACAAATTGTGCTTTTTAGGAAAGCTTGATTATTTCTCACATAATGCACATATCCAAACTGTCATTTCATTGTCAAAAAGTTTCAAATATCGAAACGAATATATATGAAAAAATATATTTCTAGAATACGTGTTTTTTTTTATCTCTCGATTTTTGATTCATTAAAAACTAATATATTGATATGTGAAAGGGTATCAACTGTTTAATAGCTGTTAATAAAATAACATTTAGATTGTTTTTTAAGATTATAAAAAAAACTAATCAACACGTCGTTTCCCCAGAAGTTTAAACAGGCACGATGGACCGTCACACTGCTCTGTCATGAAATACCACTCGAACTTCCTTTTTAATCACAGATCGTAACCCGCACGCTCGTCGATGTCTTCGAATGTCCTGTTTTCTTCAGCCATCCTCTGCTTCTTTTTCCATTCACACTGCTTGTATAAAAGTTTTAACCGTTCTTCTCTCATCCATTGCTTCTATATATTTAAACTATCTAAGTGATCCTTTTTTAATTTTACTTAAGATCCTTCATTTCACTTATTTCTTCCTCATTTCATCGTTCGATGTTATATCATACATCGTTATCTTGTACATTACTCTCATTTCTACGATATTTATCTTACTTAACTAACTAATTAAATAATCATCACGCCGTCTACCCAAAGAGGTAAGCAAAAATAAAAGACCATCAAATTGTTATTTCCTGGCATATTTCTCGCGTATCCTCAACATTCGATTCCTATCCTGATTCGGGGCTCTATTGAGAACTCCTATGTTCTGGAGCAAATAGGTCTTTTTGTTCCTGATAACTACCTGCGACAGCGCCGACATCAATTGTTCTTTACTCCGTCACGCAGAACCAACCTGCCTTTGGTGATGCCAGTAGGAAGAGCAATTCGGACGCTGAATCTAATCATCTCGGATTTGGACATTTTCAGTGTCAGTGAGGCAGTATTCATAAAAAAAATAATGCAAACTCTGGAAAGAGTACTGCCTCACTGACGTCGACATATTTGAATTCCTTCTGATATGTATGATTTTTTTGGTCTCATGTTGTTTTGTTTTTTTTATCTTTATAATACCGTTTTGTGTCCAAATGAGTCGCCTAAATGTTTTATCGTTTGTTATGTCTCATTTGTAAATGTATAAATAAATAAATAAATTCGTAAGTCGTGTCATGCGCGCTCGTCGATTTCTCCGGTTCCTCACGTGGTCTACTACTTTTATCCTTAAAATACATTATTGCATAAAAATGTATCGATAATTATGGAAATAAGTGGAGTAGACGACTTCTTTTTAAATTTAAATTTGTGTTTTCGTGTTTTATCACAAAAAACGTATTTTCCGAAAGATTAATTTGTTAGGTACACTTTGTTCATTTTGAACAATGTGGAATTTTGAAAACTCGCGACAAAAACTAATCACGAGAACCCGAAGTTGGTAAAAAAGGCCGTGGCATTCCGCCAAGATACAAAATGGAATTAGTACTTCGTCATGTTCCCAGGGCATGAGGCATGAACCGTCGGCCTGATTGGGGGGACCGCACTCGCGTTTTACGTTATTAATATTAGGGCATGGATTTCATAATAACGGTCGCACATTTCCTACATTTTCACTACCGTAGATCGAGATACGAAGACTACCGAAATCTAACAATGAATGACGATAGCTTAAAAATCATAATGAAATAAACAATGTTTTTTTATTAACTACTTCCATTTTTTCCTTTATTTCGACAGTAACCAGTTTCGCCAGACTCAGACTGCCTTCGATGCCATCGCTTTTGATAAAATCTATGGCGATACAATCAAACCCAACAACTTTTCCACTTTTCATTGCTTTCACGGATCTTTCCATCTCATTCGTACTTATTTTCTCAGTATTATCGTGTATAGGTCCCGCACTCGTATTAGTTGTTATACTTTCGATCACGCTTGTTTCACCACCATACTTTTTTTAAATACTCCATCCATCTTTCTTGTATGATCTGAATCTCTGTTAAATAAATACTAACTTTGGTTATTTTCCAAAACAATCTCAAATAGAAGTATTTTTTAATTTATATTTTCAATTTGAAAGCACTTGTACCGTAATTTGTAAACAATATCCTTAATCTAAACATTCAAAAAAACACATGGGCCAATATGTGTTCTTGTATTTACCAAATCTGCCATCTTTTTATTCAATTTTTCCACCAGATGCAATTTTATTGTTTCAGACATGACTCGTACATTCGAAAAAAAGGTCCCAAATCGATTTCGTGTGTATCTTAAAGTGATCAATAAATTTTATATTGTATTGCTGTCCATTTTTTTATACGAATTCCATGTGCTTCCTTCCAAAAGGGTTCTACATGGGTACAACTTAATTTAAAAACATTGCCGTCGAATAACCCCCTTGTCTCATTATAATGTAAGACATCTTTTTTGTTTTATTTCACTTTCGACGCCATTTTTATTTATTACTTTCAATTGTGTGTTCGTGGCTTATATTCAGTTATTGAATTTAAAAATATTTAGCAATCAAAAAGATCTCAAATGTAGAAGGCAGTACGAAATGTTATAAATAATTTGTTAAGGTTCTCAATTGTTTTGAATATCTCTTTATTATATAGGTATATTGGTTCAGAAGCCGGGTCATTCATGTTTTGATTCATTCAAGTTTTGAATATCGACTATTTCAGTTGCCAAATTAATATGCATGCATGACACTACGAATATTTACGAGCATGCGGAAACGAATACATAGTATGACGAATACATATAAAAAGATATGACGATAACACTGTGGAGTTCTACATAAACGGTTTTTGATTTATTATAAACAATGTTTTTTTTTTTCATTTTTTTTATATTTTCTCAACATACATATTTTTAATATCGCAAAAAAACTCAAGAAAATAGTGCTTTATTGATTATTTTCTTATAAATGTATTGTATTACTTAAATAATAATTTATTAACATATTTTTAATGTTCCTGTAATATCTATAATTGATAAAAATTACAATAAATAATCATTAATACATTATATTATTAAATATTTAGGTAAAAATATTTTTAAAGCGTAAATTGTTGTTATATATGGTAAAATAATTCAAATCCAAATTATTAAGCTTTAGAGCAAAATTGAAAAAATCGTCCTACTTTAATTAAGAATCTCATTTTCTCACTCTTGTTTATTAGATTAATAAAACAAAAATATGCCTTCTTTTTTTTTAACGAAAAAAAAAGTTGCGTCTCTTTTAATTCACTAAATTGTTTTCTTAATATTGAAAGCACGAGTTTAAGATGGGTGATATTGTTAAAATATATTATCATGTTAGAAAGAATAACGTAGGACGTACCGGTATCAAAGTGTGTTATATTAAAATGTTAGGCAAAATCTGGAAAGCAGCAGCGTAAAGGCTTCGTGAGTTATGACCTTTTCAGAGCTTTCGAGGGGAAGGGGGCAATAGTAGTATAAGGGGGTGCGGCGGGTCGGGGGAGGGTTGGGCGAGAGGAAGAGGAAGACAGCTTCCTACTGACCCGAATATCACCGTAAAGTCAGAAGAACAAAGCTCTTACTCATGTTTCATACAATACCGTGTCGGGTACTAGGCGACAAATTTCTCTACAAACATTATTATCTACGTGTTCGTTTCGCAGTACATATTTAGGTTTCTGGTTTTGCTTCGTCGGTTCGGTGCATGAATACAAATTTGAAAACATATCGAATCGATTAAAATAAGTACTATATTCTTTATTCCCAGAATATTTTATATATTAATATAAGATAGTTACAATTTTTAAAAATATAAAGACAGATGCAGACGAGAAGAACACATCGATTGAGTCTACGCAATGCAAAAAAACATTATGATATACATGAAATATGCAAAATCATTATCATAATAATTTGTTAATAATTGTTAAACAATGTTTTTCTCAGAAACATTTTATTTTGGACCTTTCTGATTGACATTATATGATTTATTTAGTTTTTTTACGTATGTAAACATTTTATTCATGAATAAACTGTAATTTCACTATTCCAGGTAATATTTTCCAATATTCTGGGGTTTATACCTTCATTATTTTTAACAATGTATTAAGTCACGTCAGCTCCTTAATTGCCATATATTGCTCCTTAACTCGTAAATAAAAACAGTAACGCGTTTTATTTTTGTTACATTTGAAAATGTCTTAGACAGGCGAAACATGTTATTCACATAAATTATAATAAATCTTATATAGAAAAGTCGTTTTCATTCGTATTAAGTTAAATATAGATTATCAATATAAATAAAAGACAATGTTCGTTGTTATGAAACTGATGGACTTGACAAATACTGAACTGATTGCAATGAAATTTTACTTTAAAATCCATATAAATGAATTCTTAGTGTGGCAGATCTTTTAACGCCAGGACGTTATGGTCTATATTGGGTTAAACTAATTTTGTTTGATGTCATTATTTAATTGTGTGTGAGTTGATATCGAACTTCAATTGTATTTAATTCATAAATTGCATATACTCGAATAAAGCAAAAGCGAACCGTTATCGGGTTCACTTGTATTTAATTATATTTTTTTAAATCATATATTGTAACACCATACAAAGTGCAAATAGTGTAAAAAGCTTCAGAATGAACTCTTGCTAAGCGAATAAAGATCGTATATCTACAAAATTAAATGATAGATGCCGAAGCGAGATAGATTGCCGAGATCCTCCAAGCTCCGCACTGCTGTTTTTATAGAAAGACGTCACAGTAATGCTCCTGCTATTTTCTCTCTTGCCTAAAAACGATTTTCCAATTTTATTACCCCATAAAATTGACAACCCGGGACCCGTGTTCCTATATTCTTTTTGAAGGCAGTGACACCGCAAGTTTTCGAAGCAAAACACCGTTTTGCGAAAAACTGATTAAAAAATTAAAACCGCGTCATCGTTTAATTACTTAGCCATATTGTCATTCGAAATTGCGCGCTTTCAAATATACACACAACAGATTTAAGTCACAATGTGTTTTGAAGAAGGATTCGCGGAAAGTTCTATAATAATGCTTTAATTACGTCTTTTGAATAAACAACAATACGTAATAATACATATACGTTTATTTTACTTAAATTAGTATTTTGTAGGATTGAACAAAGGTTTTTTGATCTGTTTTTTTTTTATATGAGAACAATAGTATTAGAGCTACCCATTTGTTTTTAGACTAATTCAATTTCAGTTACCAAATATATTAAATATAATTTATAAAAAATTTAAGTATAATTTGTATATAAAACAATAAATTATTAACAACATTGAGGACCTTCGTAGCCGATTGGTAAGTGCATTGACGGCCACCCCGAAGGTTCCGGGTTCAATTTCCGGCGAGGGCAGTGTGATTGTCACACTGTCTTCGGTCTGGTGTAGAATTCACCTGACAACAAAATTGCGATAGATTAGCTACCTATCACATGTCACAAGAAATACTACGACAGCTATTACTTCGATTTGGCTAATGCTGTCATGATGTAAAGATCGATTCAACAAAATAATAATAATAATACTTTATTTAAAAATAATAAATTAATTAACACAAATATGTCTCGGAAACAGAAGCCCTTTATCATTTTATTGTATTATACATACAAAATAAATATTTAAACTAATGTTTCATGAATGTTTTCAGATTTGACAGATGTTAATTTTTCATATTATATTTTATTTTAAATAACGTGATGTTTTGCAAAGAAATAAATATTGTTCAATATGAATCCGCAACACAAAGTGATGATGAATATAATTTATCGTAATTAAATTTATCTAGTTCTATAAGTAATATAATTTATCTAGTTCTAAAAGAAGCTATTGCAATAGTTAGGAATGTTGCATGTTCAATGGAAAACCTATGACGGCCTAATCTAGGGGCGTGTATTTGATTCTGTCTATTGCCGTGAATTATCTAAAAAATTATCAATCTCTCAACTTTTAAGCATATTCTATTTTATTTTTATATAATATGTAGTATCTTTACAACAGTATTAGTTTTTTTTTTTTTCTAGGGTCAGTAGATTAAATATGGCATGTGGTCACATTGAAAGCGATATTCAAATGATTAACAAATTATATTTATGTTAATCAATGGTATATAAAAACGGTTAATACGAATGAAAACGTAAGTTTTCTAGAATTTTTCTTATATTGTATGTGAATGCCATCTTTCGCCCTACTAAGGCATTGCTGAATGTCATTCATCATGTCATTCTTATACAATACTCGTGTAATAAAACTTCTAGAAAATTGACGTTTTCATACGTATTAATTATTTAATTTGGAGTTTTACATCATTGTTATTGAAACAATAAAAATTAAAACAGCTTATTATATTTTGATATTAGTGGGGTTGGGAATTGATATTCAAGGAAAATGGAGTAAATGAGAGAATCCGATTATTTATTGAAAAAATGTCATCCAAAATAAGACACCAGGAGATTTGGACGTAAATCTATCTGTAATATTAGAGTGCGACGTGTATATACTATCATACTCATCATGGGACTGATATATATATTTTAAAAATCAAAAGTATCATAATATAAATAGACAAAAACCGGATGTCATCATGAAAGAGTACGAGAATATTTTGAATACAAGAGAACGAGAGAGGAATATTTCGATTCTCTCCAAAAGTAATTCGAAATGCACACGATGCGTATGCCCTTTGAAAGTTTCTGAATTATATTAATTCTGATTATTGTTGTATGACAGTAGTGTGGAAAACAAAAGTATTTACATTAACATATATTAACATTAAAAGTTTAAACTTATTACTAATTACAATTGTACAGTGAACCAAGTTTATAATGAGTTAAAAAATACATTAAATATATTACTTCCGTGAATATTTCACGAGTTGCACCTAGTTAAGAATAATTTCGAATGTCCCCGCCCTGGTGATGTTGTGAAGTAAGTATTATTTATGGATAAAATATTCTATGCTAATGTTCACTTTGATTCGAATACCTCGAGAAGTTTGCAAGTGTATACACGGCGAAGTACATATTTGTTTTCGAGCCACTCTGGTATCGGATAGCACGCGATCCTCCGCACAGCAGTATCTATGTCTGGAGTCCTTTCTCCGGAACTTCGTTCGGTTTGCATACCGCTGTCGGGGAATACTTTACCAGAATATCAACCCAATACTTGCTCGCGGGTTTCTAACTTTTTTTACATTTTCATAGTGTCATTTAGTTGTCACATTACTTTAAAGTAAGTTGTGTATTACTATCTCAAGTTTATTCACTTAGCAAAGTGCTTGGAATGTTTATTTTAGAAGTACTTTATGAATGATAATTAAATTTATGATAATGCCTGTGTCTTCTTGGCAAACTTTTAATATAACTTAATGCTTAAATGTTTTAATATAATGTGTTTGCATAATTCTTCATAAACATTCATTCTAAAAGTAAGATGATACTTCATTAGTACATATACTGTTTCTTTAAAAAAATACTAGTATATTGATGTAAAACTTCTTATTAAATAATTTAAATAATGAAAACGAATGAAGACGTCTGTTCCTATAAGTTTTATTATAGATATTTCGTGTAAATGATATATTTCGCAATGCTAAGGCATCATCAAATGTTTCATAATACCTTAGCGAGGCAAAACATGGCATTCCCATAAAGTACGAAATATAAAATCTTCTAGAAAACAGACAATTTCATGTTTTCTTCTTCCTTGCTGTTGTCCTGTGTGGTCTATTCTCCAGAGAGTTGCTCTTCCTGTGAGGTGAATTCCCAGCTATTCCTAACAAACTAACCAACTAACTAACCATCACGCCGTCTCCCCGAAGGGGTAGGCAGAAAGAATGGATTGTCACTCTTTTCTTTCCTGACATATTTTTTTCGTTTCCTCAACAATCATACATCGTGTCATGCACGCGCGTCGATTTCTCTGACTCCTCACATGGCCGACATTCAATATTTGATTTATTTGATCGTGCCACGTTTTCCTCGGTCTTCCTCTATTTGTGGTTCTTTTTAAATCGTTAACATATATTTTTTTACCATTCTTTCTTCATTCATTCTTTCCATATGTCCAAACCATCTTAATGATCCTTTCATTATTTTGTTCATAACACCATTTTTCGCACCGCATTCAATTCTTATATTTTCATTCGACACTCTATCATACACAGAGTATCCACTCATTCGTCTAAGAGATCTCATTTCTACGGCATTTATTATATTTTCATCCTTCTACTTTCAGCTTCTACCTTCTACTTTCAGCTATTCCTCTATCTTTTTAATCCTCTATCTTACCCAGTTTGATTTGATTTGAGGATGCCTGGGTATTGTAAGACATTTAGTTTTGTTGACGGATATCGTCATATTATATTTCTCAGACGCAATATAAAAACCTATAAAGCATTCGTGTTTATTTTACCAAGTGTGTTTTAGATAATTCCATAATGTAAATTAAAAATGTAATTTTCCATAAAATATAATAAAAATCTAGAAAACAGGCATATTAATCGTATAATTGATTCACAAATATATTTGTATTATATATGATTCTATTTTTTTTATGTCCAATGTCAAAAATACGAGAACAAATTAATTTTTATTTGACACGACACGTCCAAACGCCACATAACTGCGGACAATATTTGGGTAGACTTTTGTGTTTGTCATCGTATTTAGTGTTGCCGAGTGGCCGCTGAAATATTATGACAAGTGGCGGACCCTTTAGAGTCCTTTGTACAATAATACTCCCACGGAGCTGGCGGGACCCTTTATCCGACATGGCCGGGGGCCGGGGGACGGGAGTGGCTAACACATCCGATGATCTTTTGGGAAAACAAGGACCGGAGCGCCTGGCGCGTGCCCTCGAACAAGGCATCGGTTTTTAGAATTGCTCAACTTCATTTGTTCATTTTTATCGCCCCGCGTTACAGCTTTGCTAAATTATTCAATTAATTTTAGTCACTCAAAATCATTTTTTTGCTCAAATAATAGTATAATATTAATATAGTTATAAAATTGTATTTAAACCGCTTTATTCTTTACAAAATACAGCCAGTTTCGCTTTCGCTGGTGCGTCGTCAGGGGCTTCTCCGACGGGAGCAAAACCGGTTGGTTGTTGTAAAGAATAAAGTGGTTTTAATACAAATTTACAAGTATGTAAATGAATATTATCATCATCATCGGCTATCCCTCGTGTCCGAGGAAGACTGTCCTTCACGGTTGTGGGTCCGCATGTGACTGAAGAGCCCGATCCTGGACCCACATATTCTGAGGCATCTGGGGCAGGGGAAGGCGCTTGTAATAGAGCCGTCACCGTCTCCCAGTGGTCTCTCCTTTCTCCTCCTTCTCCTCTCAGCGGCGTCGTCTCTGCGCTGTGCTTCAGAGTTTTGTGTGCCTTTATGTACTGCTGTTCTCCACCTAGGTCTGTCCCCTGCAGTCTTTTCTCAGCAATCACAGTCGATGCCAGTCTTTTGTAGGTTCCCTTTAAGGGAGTCCCTAAAGCGCTTCCTCTGGCCACCGTGTGAGCGTTTTCCTTGGGTGAGCTGAGAGTACATAATCTTATAATTAATATTATATTTAATAATGCGACACCACAAATTAAGTGCTTCATACGAAAGTAAAATAATTTTATGTATTTTTCTTGATTTATGTACTTGACCTACGTAGCCGAATGCAGCCCCTAAGGTCGCGGGTTCGGTTCCCGGCGATTGCAGTGTGATTGTCACACTCTCGTTGGTCTAGTGCCGAATTCACGTGACAATAAAATGGCGATAGATTAGCCAACTGTCACAAGTCACGAGAATCAATATGATAGCTTTACCATTTACATCGATTTGGCTCGCGCTGTAATGTTGTAAAGAGCGACTCAACAAAATACTAATAATAATAAATTATAGCTTTAATTTAAAACTAATACAAATTAAAACCGTCTTTTTTCTAGAAGTTTTATTATATTTTATGTGAATGACATATTTCGCGTGTTTATCGCATTATCGAAACATTTGAAAGCGTCATTCACACAAAATATAATAAAACGTCTAAGAAACAGACTTTTCCTCCGACTTCCTTTTTTCACCATCACCGTGCTGCTAAATCCTGACATAAAATCTTTAGCCACTACTTAATATTCAACTTTTGTTCATAACCGATCGATATCACTATTAATTATTACTACTTGATTTTCAATCAGCTTTCAATGCCAAACTTATTTCAATCCATAAATTATCGTTTCATCGAAAACAAACATTACAGCCATGGTCATAACTGCCTAGGAAATGGTATGAGTCTAATTAATTAACTGTGAAGTAACAATCTGTTGCTGAACTTAGTTCGCACACCCCTCCCGCCACTACTTTAACCTTTTCTACAAATCAATCATCATTTATTTATTGAGTTAGGCTCAACAAACTTCCCTCTTCTGTTCAGATCAGTCCATGTTCGCATTAACGGGCAACAGAGCCGGACATACTCGTACATACGAGTACCTATGACAAAATCTCGAAACGTTTATGTCGAGTTCTGTAAATAATGTTATGCGAGAAAATTTAATTAAATAAAAGCAAACGTCTATTTAAAGCTTAGTTTATCTTTTAATTAACTGTTAAAATATAAAACGCTGTTTATGGTATAACATTGTTTTTTCGCGACACCTGTTTCATTAACCTATGTTGATTATCAGGTCTATGATTACACAATAATTTTTCGAACAGTTAAAAAAAATTTTCGGACCATTTAATTGTTTTTGTACTGTTTTGACAAACTTACTACAACATTTAATTAACTATTGATTAACAATTGATTAACTATTGATTAATATTGATTAACTATTGATTAACAAAATATATTTTATACCTTTATATTTTAATCAATAAATCGTTGAAATAATATTTATATTATAAAATAATTTATATTCTTTCTGAAAAATAAGATGTTGTTTCGCAAATACGTGTGTTATTGCGACATTTTAAGATGCATTAATAAAATGAAAAAAAAAACATTTATAATTTATTCATTTTGATTATTTTTCTAATAAATGTCTTAAAGTTTGTGTGGAATTCGTATTAAAAATTAATATTATTGAATTCGTCCGTTTTCTATAAGTTATAATATTTTATGGTGATAACATGTAACACCTTGCTAAATGTCAAACGGCAAATATTCTCATAAAATGTAATAATACTTCGCCATTTTCAAATTTAAATAGGGCTCCTTCGTTTGCAATCATCGATTTAGATACAAAGTTTTATTAAATTACACTAAGTAAATAATTAGTTAAACAATTTGATATTCTGACCCTAGACAAAAAAATATTTCATGATTTAAGTGTATCTCAATAGAGACGAAGATGCAAATTGGAAACTGAATATGGTTGATCAAGGTGTTTACAGGACTTATGACCTGTCATTGGTTGGGTTAAGCGCACGCTTTATGTAATTACAACATTCCTCATTCCACCTTTCTTATGACTGTCACACCTTGATCAACCATATTCAGTTTCCAATTTGCATCTTCGTCTCTATTGAGATACAATTAAATCATGAATTGATAACCCGCAATGGGTGAAATCCAGTATTCGTATACAAGTATATGTATACATTCAAAAATAAAAATAATATTTCTTAATTTTTTTTATCTGTCAACCCATTAATATTAACTCAAATCCTCCTATACCGGGTGCCAGATGTTTTGGATCGAGCACTGGTTTTAAGCATATAATAAAGTCAGTCATGTTTGAATATGTACAAGGTGTGTATCCAATTTTAATTAAAACTTTTCGGTAACCGATACGTACCATTTTTTTCAATGAAACTTTATCAATAAATTAAGCGCGCAATTCCCAGATAAATAACAATGAACGGAAACAGATACAAAATTGAAAAAAACATCCCCGGTCGTTCAGTATTCTTAGCACAATAACACGGTGACTACAAGGGTAGGTAAATAAATAAAAAGGGGTTGAAAGCTTTTTTATAATATAATTGAATTAATTTCATGCTTTAGGATTTTGCAAATAACCAAAATATTATGGTATAGTGCCCTCATTGAATTGATAAATTTTGTTTGTAAACGTTATAATTTATTAAATAAAAAAACACCTTATTTTATCCGATCAAAAAAAAATCGCAAATATTTTATTCGATACGAAAAATCGTGAAGTTTACGTATTACGACGATAGATGTCACTTAATAATTATTTATTTATTTAGTGCCATCTATCGCCGTAATATTAAAATTTAAGAGTCATGCTCTCTCAAAAAAAATTGTTATTACATTCGTATTATTATAAAAAAAAATATGTGTACTCTGTAGTTTAAGTATTCGCATTTTACCTTCCTACTTTGAATCAAATAAAATAAACATATATGAAACAACTTTCATAGAATGTATTAAAATATTCCCGGATATCTAAAGTAATTGTTCTCTTTGGAATAAAATTCGCCAAATAAAATTATTAATAAATAAGTTTGTTCGATTTGTTTTCATGCCTTGACAATAAATAAACATTTTTTTTTATATAAGATATTGTATTACGAAAAAACGAATTTTTTACAAAATAATTGAAAAATAATTTATTGTTAAAAAAAATATGAATAATTTGAGTATCTTGGTTGATATACTCGTAATACACGGTATTTTACATATTACAGCAGCTATGTAAAAGATTAACTGATTGGATTTCGAATTTTGATATTTTGCTTTTGTAGAATAAATGTTTATCATTTCGACTCCTGAGATAATTTCTTTTGTTACTAACCATCTTTATACGAGTATATTTAAATCATCAATTAACTATCTAACTAATCATCACGCCGTCTCTACGAAAAGGTAGGCAGAAAGAATGTACCACCACACTGTTCTTTCTTGACATATTTCTCTCGTTTCCTTAACATTCATCGTGTCATGCACGCACGTCGATTTGGCCAACGTTTAATATTTCATTGATGCCTAATTTCATGTACATTCTCCTCAGTCTTTTACTTTCTATACAAATATTGTCTTTACCATTATTACTTCATACATTGTATCCATGATTTCAAACTATCTTAATAATCTTTATGGTTAATTAATTTCGCATGTTTTAATTCTCTTTTTCTTTTTTATATACATTGTATATACAACACTTATATTAAAAAATAAAATTACATATACATGTTTCGGACAAACAGTCCTTCATCAGTAAAGATACATTTTTAAAAATATTATAAAATAGTTTACAAGATCTGACAGATGTTATAAAGATTTATTTTGGAACGTTTCAACGTTCAACCAAAGTAAATGTTCCAAAATAAATCTTTATAACATCTCTCAGATCATGTTAATATATTTTTTTTAAATGAATCTTTACTGAAGAAGGACTGTTAGTCCGAAACATGTTTATGCAATTTTATTTTTTAATATTAGTGTTGTATGTACAAAGTATAATATATAAAAAAGAAAAAGAGAATCGGGTGGTGGTCTAGGGGATAGAACGCTTGGCTCCTGGTCCAGGGGACATGGGTTCAAGCCTGGACACGACCAGATTCCTTCTTCATAATAATGAGCTATTTTCTGCTCACATTAAAGATTATAATTAAAAATTCTAATATCATTGATATAAATCCTTGATGTCAGTTATTTTTTTAATATAATAACCTGTGGCCTTCGTGGCAGAGTGGTAAGAGCTCTGACTTCCATGCCGAAGGTCCTGGGTTCGATTCCCGGCGATGGCAGTGTGATTGTTACACTGTCTTTGGTCTGGTGTAGAATTCACGTGACAATAAAATGGAGATAGATTGGCTACCTATCACAAGTCACGAGAATCAATATAATAGCTAAAAAATAAAAAATTTATACAGTAATTGGGTCCAAACGACCTGTTGTGTACACAAAAAAAAAATAATAATAATAATAAAATAAAAATAAACCATCATAATAACACTGAGTATGGCGTATATAGAAGAAATTTCGCATGTAATTTAAAGCAACGTTAAAACGTCTTATTACGTTTGACATATTCGAACTTAATCGTAATCGGTTTTAGTGCAAGCTGGATTTACCTTATCCATTGGTTGTTTATCACTGACTAGCTCTGACTGAGCAGCTAGTAGCACCACGCTCAAGTCCGGGCTATTTGCAAAGCAGATCCTCTCCCAATATCCATAGAAATCAATCCGGTAGATTAGGTTTGATAGCGGCCATAACGTTAAAACCACCCGGAAAGCGCGAGCGTGCGGCACAGCAAAGCAAACTTAACCGAAAACACTCGGATCCATGTGATAGAAACATAACAAAATTTGTATTCACAACAAAAGCAATGAATTTTATATGAGTTATCTCTAATTGCGTTGGGTTCTTAGCCAGATAAATAATGGTTCCTTCATGAAAATCTTGACTGTGCATTTTCTATTTGCTTCTTTTCGCTTCTCGTATTGTTGATGCATTTCTAACGGTTCCGTTTGAGAACGATTTCGTGATGCAATTATTTCACTATAGCGATTCCGACACCCGGTTTTATGTGATTTAATCTGATTGAACTTGGGATTGAGTGCGCAGCAGCCGTTAATCTTGTATTTGGTGCCAGTTCCGTTTCTTACTGAAGATTTTACGACTTAAAGTTAGAATTTAAACAGGTCTTCGCATATAAGATTTAAATTCTCGTTGCAGAAGTACTTCACTTTGTAAAATGTCACACGAGTTTCGCCAAAGGATGGTGAAATGCTACACATCAAATTGATGTACAATGATGTTGCAGATATTAACTAACTAACTAACTAACCATCACGCCGTCTCTCGAAGGGGTAGGCAGAAAGAATGGACTGCCACACCTTTCTTTCCTGACATATTTTTCTCGCTTCCTCAACATTCATACATCGTGTCATGCACGCGCGTCAATTTCTCTGACTCCTCACATGGCCGACATTCAATATTTGATTTATTTGATCGTGCCACGTTTTCCTCGGTCTTCCTCTATTTCTGGTTCCATTTACATCATTAACATATAATTTTTTTACCATTCTTTCTTCATTCATTCTTTCCATATGTCCAAACCATCTTAATGATCCTTTCATTATTTTGTTCATGACACCATCATTCGCACCGCATTCACTTCTTATATTTTCATTCGACACTCTATCATACACAGAAAATCCACACATTCGTCTAAGAGATCTCATTTCTACTGCATTTATTCTACTTTCATCCTTCCTTTGCCAGTTCCATGCTTCATGTTCCATGCAGATATTATAATAAGAAAAATAAATTTAGACGATTGTGTGGATACTCCGTGTATGATAGAGTGTCGAATGAAAATATAAGAAGTGAATGCGGTGCGAATGATGGTGCTATGAACAAAATAATGAAAGGATCATTAAGATGGTTTGGACATATGAGAAGAATGAATGAAGAAAGAATGGTAAAAAAATTATATGTTAACAATGTAAATGCAACCAGAAATAGAGAAAGACCGACGAAAACGTGGCACGATCAAATAAATCATATATTGAATGTCGGCCATGTGAGGGAGTCAGAGAAATCGACGCGCGTGCATGACACGACGTATGAATGTTGAGAAAGCGAGAGAAATATGTCAGGAAAGAAAAGTGTGGCAGTCCATTCTTTCTGCCTACCCCTTCGAGAGACGGCGTGATGGTTAGTTAGTTAGTTAGTTTAAACATAAATTTAAATTTAAAATGAGGTATAAACTGTTAAATTAAAACACTTTGTTTTATGTATTACAATTATATTTTAATATTTCGCGACAGCTGTTTCGTCAATCCATGTTGACATCATCAGGTGTTACAATAATATATCAAATGTCAAATTTTCGTGATTTTTTTAACCTTTATGTGTAATTGTTCCTATGTCAATTTGAATAATTTCTTTGATAAAATTTTTAAATTTTTGCTGGAGTTGAGTTAGGTATCTTATTATTTAAATTAAAAGAACGGTAAGTTACTATTAGTAGGAAAATATTAAAGTTGGAAAATATTATAATAATAATAAACAATCAATAAAAATAATAAAAATATAATAAATAGAAAATCCTCTGTGTATTTTGTTTTTTAACAGTACTTATTTTTAATTAAACGTATATATTAACTATGTAACTGGTACTACAAATAGAGGAAGACCGAGGATAACGTGGCACGATCAAATTAATAAAATATGGAATGTCGCCCACATGAGGAGTCGGAGAAACAGAGGTGCATGCATGACACGATGTATGAATATTGAGGAAGCGAGAGAAATATGTCAGAAAAGAAAAGAGTAGCAGCATTTTTTCTGCCTACTCCTTCGGGGAGACGGCGTGATGGTTAGTTAAGCAGTTAGTCAGTTATTTTTATTTTAAATTACTGGACTTTCTCGGGGTAAAAAATCAAACTATATTTTTATTCCCTTGCAAAACTATATTTATAAATCTAAATAGAGTGTTTTTATTTATTTTATTAACTTTAGCTTCATATTTTCCGTTTAGGCTTACGTGAATTAAAACCGCACTATCGAAGCACTTTCAAAGTTTGACCATCCTTGCTAAATTTGAACAACTTTGCATAAAACATTTTTCATATATCAAAGTTATTATTACGCCATAAAATAATTTTCCTTCCGGGTCATAAAACATTTTTTAAAACTGCTGCATCATTTACCTGCAAAACGCTTACATTCGATGAACACGGCGCGATCCAATCCAATCATGTATTTCCCTCTTCGGTGTTGCCATGTAAAAACTTGGCCCGGCGGACCAATGGTGACTGGCCATTAAACTGCACTCCCCTGATCGCTTCACCCGTTTGCTATAGTGATCTCAACTCAAACTGGCACATTTCACAAATCGGATGAGTTAGTTACTTTGTATACAGTTAGTGATATGACGAGTTTTGCGTGAACTTACTCTACCGCTACGGCATTTCGTGCCCTTTTTTCCTGGAGCATAAAACGCGCCGAACAGTGGAAAATGCTGACTTAGCTAACTTTAGGTTGGCGGGAACTGGAGGGCGCATTGCTTAACACAAGAACGTCTGCAGTCATTCTATCGCCGTTTTAAATGTTCTAATTTTAAATATTTTACGAAGCAATATGCCTTTTTCAATTTCGCACAATTGATATTTAGGATGTTTTCCCTGTTTATACTATTTATTCTATTCAAAGTATTAAATTAAATAATTGATTAAGTTTCAGTAAGAACTTTCAGGATATGATGGTTCAAAACGTTTCAGCATATATGTAAATTATGTATTTAGGCTCGTCAAATTGTCGTAAAACACTAAAAAAAATTTAGCACTTAAGATAAAATTAAATACGATACTTCACGTGAAAAAATGGATGAGAACTAACTAAATAACTAACTAACCATCACGCCGTCTATCAGAAGGGGTAGGCAGAAAAAATGGAATGCCACACTTTAACCGATGCGGCACTCCATCCTTCTCTTTTCGCCCCCGCGGGAGACGCGGTGTGATGGGTTGCGAACCTCATCCCCACCAATATGGATCTCCCGCGCATACTTCAATAATATAAAATACAATGATGTAAAACAAAGTAACAAAATAAAAATAATAATTTTCGTTTATATAATAAATTTTGACAATAGATAAAAAAATGGATGGGTATTTCGTTAAAATATTTTGCTGTTGTAAGACATTGTAATATAACTTTTCACGTGCATGTTATTTCTCTATTTTTGATTTCCAACGGTCACTTTTTTAAAACATGCCTAATGTCAACCTCAACGCACTCTCAAGGTGAATCAAAATGACGTTATGCACAATTATCATTATGATCTACAACTTCACTTTAAAAAAACTCAACAAGTTTTTCGCTATTAGCGGACAATCAAATTGTATCAACGAAACCTTAGTTATTTTATTCGACTGATTTTATTTTCACAATTAGTAAACATAAGAAGATTACGATTAACTTATGTAATTTATCGTATTATTACAACTCAAATGAATACTTTTTTACTGCAGGCTGACTGGAGTGATATAGACTAAAGCGAAATGCGAGTTTTATGTTGTTGGAAGAACGACATCCATTCCCATTACCGGCCCCGGGCATGGGAGGGGCAATCCGTTTTCCCTTGTATTCGGGAAACTTCCCATTATGATCTCTGGCAACACAGACAGACGTCTAGCGATCCACAATAGTCTATGGTCCGGAGAATATAAGACATATGGCGGGAAGGCTGGCGCTGTCAACGCGCTCTCCTTATTTGTCTAAGCGTAATTTATCTATAAAGTTTGGCAAGACGTTAATAAAATTAGATTGTTCTGTTTGCATTTACGTAGTATTCTATTTTGCTAATGGACTCGATGCCCTAAAGTTACTCGGCCAAATAAAATTTTCGGCTGATTATGTTCGCTCCTTGAACAGCCATTTTAACGTCATCTCGTCTTTCGCAATTTGTTGAGAGGTTTGTTGTTCGTGAGTCAGAGATGAAACACAATACGTTTTATGGATAACTTTATACACATGTCAATCGCTCCAAGCAATGGGGAAGTAACTTATGTTATTTTGATATTATTTTACTAAATTTTTTATATTTTACTAAAATAATAATATTTTATAACTTTGGTTAATCACATACTTTTTTCGATGATAATATCTGAAAAGAAGAGGTGTATGATATGGTTTCCAATTGTAAATTTACCATGACTGGTTTCGGGAAATAGTTGTGGAGATAAACATATACATAAACAAACCATATTTAAAATGACTAGATTGATACGAACAACGTGTAATATGTATGTTTTTTTTAGTGTGTTAATTATGTTAATCTTATTTCGTTACAATAGACAATTATACAGAAATACTGCACCATTTCTTGATTTTATACTATCATTATCTACATATATATTCATGAGTCAATCCTACAAATGAAATAAATGATTTTACAATACCATAATATATTGCGCGTTTGTTAATAATAAATGTATTGAGTATTTCAAAAATTCTCTTTCCATTTAATTTTTTTTTAAACATGTAATATTAACATGAGCTTTTCAATCATTTTTAACAATGCGCCATATATATAATAAATAACAAAAAACTTTGCAATTTATTTAATTAGTCGTATTTATCCAATCAAAATTTATTTATACTTTCGAAGGATGCACTTAATTTGGAATGTGGCATTATTAAAAATAGTTTTATAAGGATTAATTGTATCTCAATAGAGACGAAGATGTAAACTGTTTTTTTTTTTAACAGAATATGGTGGCCAAGGTGCTTACAGGACTTATGACCTGTCATTGGTTGGGTTGAGCGATCGCTTTATGTTTAACAACATTCCCCATTCCGCATTTCTTATGACCACCACGTCTGACAAATTTTTGGAACCTGTACGAGTATATATGCTAGAATCTCACGCTTATCTTCACAATTTTAAGTTCACTCTACACTAGCGTCATCTGGAAATGTTGTTAAACATAAGGCGATCGCTCAACCCAACCAATGACAGGTCATAAGTCCTGTAAGCGCCTCGGCCACCATATTCTATTTCCAAAAAAAAAAAAAAACAATAAATCTTCGTCTCTATTGAGATACAATTAATCCTTATAAAATAATAATTTATCCGCAATGGGTAAAATCCAGTATTTGTCTACAAGAATTTGTATGCATTCAAAATGTTGTAAAAATAGTTTATATAATAACAATTGTGTAATTTGTTTTGGCACCACTTTATTCTGTTTTACCGAACCAAATTATTTTGCCCCCGCCAGGGCTTCGGATTTGTCCTGGATCGTATGTCCGCATTTTTGACTCTGTCCCGCAAGATTATACACAAAAATCTCTCCATTGCTCTCTGTGCGATTCTAAGCATGTTGGCACTTATTTGTGGCAATGTTACTTCAATCCCAATTATAAAGTGTATTTTTTTTTTCAATGGGTTGCATATTAAAAAAGCGAAAAAAATGTTAATTACTTTTATATGTTATAAATCAAGATTTGGAATTACTTAAGTATTGAGTTACTGCCTTATTTTTTAAACACCCTATATAATGTGTACCCGCTTACATTAGGTATGCTCTTATAGCTTTTTTTATTTCGCCGTATAGAATCTACGGTCTCGTTTTCCTTTTAAGAATGTGATGTAAAGGAAGAATATTTACCTAAGTTATTTCCAAAATACTATCGTCATTTTAAGTCTCACGGAAAATTCCCAAAGTGTGAGTACGAGCGTCTTTTATTATTTCTGAAGTATGTAAGGAAATCGAAAAACGTATTCCCGCGCTAACCTTCGTATAAAATTTTCGGCAAAATATGTAACAGCACATTATGCCTCATTTTATTATGGCTGTATCAAACGAATAAAAATATCATAACTCGGTACCATATGTTAAATTAATGGCAATATATTAAATTCTCGCTGTAAACGCCATTTTATGTGTATGCCGAGTTAACCGTCCTGAATCTGAAATCTTTGAGCAAGTTCTGGATACCATATATTCCTACAAAAATTAATAAGTATAGATATAAAAGTTTAATAAAAACAGCGTTGTTAATTCTTCTTCTTCTTCTTCCTCAGCCTATTCCCGTCCACTCCTGGACAAAGGCCTCCTCCATTTGTTTCCATGTCATTCGGTCCTGTGCAGACTGCATCCAGGTTATTCCGACGTGTCTGTTTAGATCATCCTTCCACCGTAGTTGTGTTATGTACCTAACCACCCGTTACCACAAATCACTTTCCTACGTCTCTATATTTTCAATCAATATTTGTTTATATTACCTCAGTAAACATTTGGGGATTCAGGGATATATTAATTGATCTGTTCCCACGTCTTCGTCCGACTAGTTTGTTTATATTATTAATATAAGGGCTCGAACGCGAGGTTATTGATCTGTTCCTACAGGTACCTACATGTGTCATCGAACAAAGAGATGCACACTATTTAAGCCGAACCGCATCTAGGATTAAACCAGATACAATTGCATTTCCTTAGAAGTAACACGTCCAGATACAATTACAACTCTTCTTTACCTATGTAATTTCTTATTGTTTATCGTCTTAAAATAAAGTTCTATACATAAAACTTCAATCGTGTTGGAAGTTATTCCAGAGCATCAATCCTCACCCGAAGGATAAATCATAAAATTGGTGGCAAAGTGGCAAGACCCATTAAAAACATAAAAGTTGCGGTCGCCCTGCACTTCTCTTCGCCGTCCACGGTCTCCAAGTCAGCAGTCTTCTTGTCCATTTTTCATCTGAGGTTCTGGTTACGTGACCCGCCCATTGCCATTTTAGAGTCGCCACCCGGTCGATGATGTCTGTGACCTTTGTTTTTTCTCTCACCGTATCCTTTCTGAGACTCTCTCTCTTGGGCTTATTCCTAACATGGCTCTTTCCATGGCTCTTTGGGTCACTCGTAGTTTCTCGGCACTCTTTTTGGACAATGTAACAGTTTCAAGACCATAAGTACCAATTGGCAGAACGCATGATAATTAACTTCCGTTAATTAACATGCGTTGATCGGATGTTAATTAACTTCCAATATTTAATTCAAACTGTTATATTTGATGAATAAACAAAGCACAATGTAAACGAAAAGTTCGGTTTCCTTTATGCTTGGTGCCCTCAGCATATCCGTGTAGAGAATACACAATTCCGGCCAAACCACTTCTAAACGGGAATCAAGTGAGCTGGATCCACGGGACTGTTTCCCGAAACACCTCCGAACGGGAGTAAATGCACTCATTTTAAACACATAAACTCTCTGCACCGGGGGTAAAGCACGGTAGGTTCAAGTTTTTTTTTTTTTTTTAAAAGCGCAATCGGGTTTTATGGTTACATTTTTAGATCTTACTATTATTATAATTATGTATTGTTTTAGATATTTTTTATATTGAGTTGTAGTGAGATTCTTTGTGTCATTTGGTAGTTCATTGTAAAGTTTCAGTCCATTGTTCAATATCCTTGATTGTCTTGTCTTAGTTAGTTAGATTTTACTAAAATACTTTTAGTAATATCATAAAAATCTTAGTTCTAAAGTACGAAGATTTTATTATTTGAAATTTCGGTTATTTTAAAAATAATTAAAATAAAAAAATAAATTGTAAAAAATCTTTATCAAATGTATTGTATATTTAGTTAAACCCCAATTTTGTGTCTTTGGCCGGTTTCGGCAGCTCGCTGCCTTCTTCTGGGGGAAGATGGTAACTTGCTGCCATTATTATTATTATTATTTTCATTATTTACCATGAAATTTCAAATATCAAAATTCATTTTTCAATTTTTTATGTTAAAATTTAAAACACTGTTATAATATCACAATTCCTTTTTATTCATTGAGAGTGTCGCGACAGCTGTTTCGACAACCGATGTTGGCATCATCAGGTGTTACGGTAAACTTCTTAGTAGTTTATTTATTTTACCTAGTTCATTGTAACACCTGATGATGCCAACATCGCTTGGCGAAACAGCTGTCACGACACTCTCAGTGAATAAAAAGAAATTGTGATATTATAACAGTGTTTTAAATTTTAACATTAATAATGTTGCAGTATCATAGTGTTTCGGCCAAAACAATGGACTATTTAATTATTTTATGATTAAAGTACGTAGATTTTTTTGTGTTATTCAAAAATTATAATTGTGGTTTAAATTAATTTATAATAATCGAAATACGTGCTTTTATATAGACATTACAATAACTTTTCTTAAACAAAAATACTTGGCGAACTTTTTTTTTTTTAAATCATTTCTGATGCACAGTTATAGTATAACGAATCCTTTTTTTAATGAATATAATGTGATAATAAAAATCTTAACTTAAATTGAAACGTTTTGGAGGCGGCCGAAGACTACCCAGGAATGTAGAGCCAGAGAGAAGAAGAATAATAACTAACTAACTAACCATCACGCCGTCTCCCCGAGAGGGTAGGCAGAAAGAATAGACTGCCACACTTTAATCGATGCGGCATTCCATCCTTCCCTTTTCGCCCCCGCGAGAGACGCGGTGTGATGGGTTGCGAACCTCATCGCCACCAATCGGCATCTCCCGCGCACACTTCGATAGTGAAAAAATAAAACACTTTTAATAATGTTAATGTCTATGATATTGGCTATAAGAATAATAATAATCTTAAATAACTGGTATTAAATTATATGTTAATGATGTAAATGGAACCAGAAATAGAGGAAGACCGAGGAAAACGTGGCACGATCAAATAAATCAAATATTGAATGTCGGCCATGTGAGGAGTCAGAGAAATCGACGCGCGTGCATGACACGATGTATGAATGTTGAGAGAAATATGTCAGGAAAGAAAAGTGTGGCAGTCCATTCTTTCTGCCTACCCCTTCGGGGAGACGGCGTGATGGTTAGTTAGTTAGTTAGTTTTATTTATTGTAGGGTAACATACAGTGATTGTTAATACAAACGCAAATTAACAAACTAACAGTTAAATAAAGACATAGAAGGTTACCCGCCGCTTACCCGAAGCTGTTATAGGACGCAGCGGCGCCCCTTCGTCAGCTTCGCTTAAACAATCCCTAGGCCCGCCCCCCATCGACACAGGACTTACATTAGCTGGAGAATGCACCATTCCAGAAAAAAAGCAAAAGGCAAAAGTGTAAAATAACTGGTATGTTCCATCGTTTACCTTCAGATCCCGGGACGTTCCCCCGCCCGCCGTCCGCCGTAACGGGCGAAAGTAGCCAGAAAGCGGCGGCGGCCGCAGTGCCACTTATTTCATAAATAATTCTGCCCCTCGGAGAACAAACTAGACTGCCCTTCTGCCAGACATTAATAATTTCTCCGCGGGTTGAACACCGGAGTATTCTTATTCACGGATACTAAATTTCAAAAGTTACACAAAACATATTTTAAATACGAAGTGGGATACTCACTAGGTATGAAATTTATATTTAACTATTACCCTTATCACGTGGTATGAAAGGAATTTCGGAAAGCCGGCAGTTGTTCGGAATATTTTATTTTCGTTTAGAGCAAGATAAATTTTCATTAAACTTCTTTATACATTCTTTGAATTACGTTTTATACGCGGCATACATCACCTATAACGCTTCGAGATCAAGGTATATTTCCCTACAAATTTTACGCCTTGCGTATTCTCACGAACCATGCGTGAAACTTCACGTTTGAAATTGTATACTACGTTTTGAGAATGAACTCTTGACATTTGAACATCGCAATATGTAGTTAGAACCACTAATTATATCCAAACAAACTATAATATAATATGCACCTTCCGCCTTTGTCAACTTCTGATGTTGATATATTAATGTCTTCTTCTTCTTCTGCTTTATTTAGAACTGCATCCTGTTATTTCTCGGAGCCTGTTCCTGGGATGTAGATGTCCAACCGTCTCGCCATCTTTCGGATGGTCTTTCTGGACGTCGATTTCCTGTTGGTGCTTATATTTATCACTCTTTCAGAACATGCTCTTTCCACATAATCTCTCCAGTAGCGTCTTCTCAGCCTTCACCACCTCACGACATCTTCCACATTGCAAATCTTTCATATTTCAGAATTTCCTACTCTGTCTCGGAGTATTGTTCCCGCAACGGATCAGAGAGTTTTCATTTCTGTGGTTCTTATGAGACTTTTTGTTCTGATGGTTTCAGCTCTCGTTTATATTTCATATGTCATTATAGGACGTACGCATGTCTTGTAGATTCGTATTTTGCTCTACTTTAGCATATTTTTGTTTTTCCAAACAGCATTTTTCAAGCGGCCAGCCACAACGGCGGCCCTGTTTATTAGTTCACTTACATCTCCGTAGAGGTCACTGCTGCTTGATACATCAACACATAAGTAGGTACTTGAAATTCATCACTTGTTCTATTCTTTTATTATCTAATGCAAGCTTGCATCGTACTGGTTGTCTTCATGTAACCATACTCTTTGTCTTGCCCATGGAGATTTTCATGTTGAATCTTTTAATTCTTCATATTAATGTAATAGACAAAAACAGAACAATAATGTCTCCTCGATAGTACATAAACCTTATAGATATAACAAAGCACTTGGTATTTAACCACGGTATAGTTATTATAATTAATGCTAACTAGTTTCACTTCGACCTAAGCTTCTTATATTGCCCTGATGAAGCTTGGTTACAAGCGAAACCAGATGGAATCAATAATAATTACCATACTGTGGTTAAATACAAAGTGTTTATATAATATCTATAAGTTTAAAATGTGTTACCACAAAATTGGTGCTTCATATGAAAATTTTGTGTATAAATTTATTAATTTTCAAATGAGGTCGAATATTCAACAGTGGATCAAAACAACAAACTATCGGATGTGAATTTGTTGTTTATTTTGCAATCTATATGCTCTATATAATCTATATAAAGCCCCGATTAAATGCTTATGAATTAATTATATGAATAATATATTTAGATATTTTATCAGATATCTAGTTTTGTGTTCCCCAGATCTCTAACCAAATGTTTTTAGATAAACTAGACATATTATCCTCGTATGAATATTACTGTTAAATTAACATAGGCGTTAAAAATGTAAACAATGGGTAATTAAAATATAGGACCATCTTCTTGATGTAATGAAATGTTTTTTTTAATGTTTGGATTAAAAATGCACACATCTACAAAATACGAACGTGTAAGCGCAATTTTTTTAAAGACTTACCCCAAGGATTTAAATCAACAGTATTATAAATTATTTTACAATCTTCAATACGACAATGATGAATTTCGTGGCAGAGTGGCAAGACCTCTTACGGCCCTTCCGAAGGTCCCGGATTCGTTTCCCGGCGATGGCAATGTGATTATCACACGGTCTTTGGTCTGGTGTTGAATTCGATTGACAATAAAAAGGCGATATATAATATTAGCTTCATATGACATATTATTCGCATCAATATAATAGCTTTAAACAAATAGTGTATAGTAATTGGGTTCAAACGACCTGTTGTATACGGAAAAGAAAAAAAAATAGCTCATTATCATGAAGAAGGAGTCGGGTCCAGGCTCAAACTATGTCTTCTAGATAAGGAGCTAAGCCTTCTGTCCCCTAGACTGCCACCCGATTTTCATATTAATCTAATATCTGTAAATAAAAATGCTAGAATGGCAGTGCACAATGATGTTCTTCTACCGACCCTTATGTATGGAAGCGAAGTATGGAACTGGCAAAAGAAGGATGAAAGTAGAATAAATGCAGTAGAAATGAGATCTCTTAGACGAATATGTGAGTACTCTGTGTATGATAGAGTGTCGAATGAAAATATAAGAAGTGAATGCGGTGCGAATGATGGTGTCATGAACAAAATAATGAAAGGATCATTAAGATGGTTTGGACATATGGAAAGAATGAATGAAGAAAGAATGGTAAAAATTATATGTTAATGATGTAAATGGAACCAGAAATAGAGGAAGACCGAGAAAAACGTGGCACGATCAAATAAATCAAATATTGAATGTCGACCATATGAGTAGTCAGAGAAATCGACGTGCGTGCATGACACGTTGTATGAATGTTGAGGAATCGAGAGAAATATTTCAGGAAAGAAAAGTGTGGCAGTCCATTCTTTCTGCCTACCCCTTCGGGGAGACGGCGTGATGGTTAGTTAGTTAGTTAGTTCTGTAAATAAAAGCAAAAGTTAAATCGCATTTTAAAAAAAGAGTTAAGCAATTTAAAAACAGCTTCCAAATTTATTCTAAAATTATACACAGGCTGAACAAAATGCTATATTCTGATCCCTTGTCTGTCTTTATCTTATCCTTGATTTATATTGTCAAAGACTTGGGCGAAGGGCGCACTAGGTTGATAGGTGAGCTATTCTTGATCTCTGGAGTTAAAACCTGACACCTTACAATAACTTGCTAACCTTGAATCTGCGTCTTCATCTGACACCGGTTATCAGATGACCGGATTATAATTCTGAAGTTATACTTCATGCCGTTTATTTCTTTAATTGTTTAATTATTACAAAACGCTGAAAACGCAACTAAACACTTACTACATAAAGCTGATATATTTGTATTTTAAAAAAAGGCATGCCTTGCGAGAAAGCTAGTTTCATTTGTTTCATTTTAAGCTAGAATTTGTTGGAAAATATGATTGGACTCATAAATAAATCAAAATCAACATTAAACCCGTAAACCTGCTAAATTCTAGTGCATTATTCTGCTAAATAACTAATAAATTAACCATTATGCCGTCTATATATATAATACTAAACTGCGATTATTATTTGTGTTTTCATAATCTGACAAATAAATGTACCGCCACATTGTTCTGTCGTGAAATACTTCTCTCGCTTCTTCAACATTCATACATCGTGTCATGGAAACATGTCAATTTTTCCGACTCCTTACCTGCCCAACATTTAATATTTGATTGATTTGATCGTGCCACGTTTTACTCGGTCTTCCTCTATTTCTAGTTCCACTTACATCGTTAACATAAATTAATAAATAACTTTTTTACCATTCTTTCCATGTTTCCAAATCATCTTAACGTTTCTTTCATTGTTTTGTTCATAATACTTTCATTCGCACTACATTCACTCCTTATTTGCACTTGACACTACAGATTAACTACAAAATTGTTTAAGAGGAATAATTTCTACTGCATTTATTCTATAATACTTATTCCTTATTTTCCAGTTCCATACTTCACTTCCATACAAAAGGGTCGGCGCAAGAATAACTTTTATATATTTAATATGGATTTTACCTTATTCAAGAAACAATAAATATTTATTTCACTCTGAAATTCTAATCATAATTCATTTCGCAGCACCCTGTATGTATCAATATGGCTATAAAATGAACGTGAAAGTGAATATTTGCCACTTACAGCTCGAGATAAGACGGCCAACCAGGGGCATCCCTACATCCCTGTATCCAGCACAACCTCTACCCTCCGAGGGCTAATGCTATAACTCTATAAACTGTATTCATCGGCCATATAAAAGAATTTACATCGTATTCATAAATTTTCGGACTCGTTATAAAATACCGTAATCACCATACGCGTTATAAATATGCTATTTTTCCTCTCAGAGGGCCGCAATAAAATTCACTATTCTGAATAATATTTAATTTATATCGTGTATTATGGCTATTCTCCCTTTTGGAATATATTTATTTAATGAAATCGGATTTTTCAAAATCCTAAATAATGAAAGGGTCGTTAAGATGGACACATGGAAATAATGAGTGAAGACAGAATGATGAAGAAGATATATGTTAACGACGTGAACGGAGCTAGAAAAAGAGGAAGACCGAGGAAAACGTGGTAAAAATTAAATATGAAATGTCAGTCACGTGAAGAGTCTGAGAAATCGACGCGCGTGCATGACAAGATGTATGAATGTGGAGGAATCGAGAGAAGTCTGTCAAGAGATACCGTGTGGCGGTCCATTATTTCTGCCTAACCCTCCGGGAAAAGGCGTGATGGTAAGTTAGTTACTTTAGTTCTAAATGAGTAGCTTTTTTCGATTTATTGTTTCTTGAACAAAGATATAAATCTTCGGATTTTAAATTGAATACAATATAATATAAAAATCTTTGCTTTTACAAGTTGTTATTGAATAATATATATAATTGAAAACGTCTGTTTTCAAGAAGTTTAATTTATTTTATAGGAATGACATGTTTAGCCTTGTTAAGGCATTATCAAATGTCATTTCTATAAAATATGATAAAAACTTTAGAAAACAAAAGCTTTTAATCTTTTTTAATTTAGAGTTTAACATCACTGTTCAAGAAACAATAAAAAATATTATTAATTTTATTTTATATCCATTTGCTTCATGTCTTAACATATTAACAGTTTTCATGCTAAATTATCCGTTTTAGTGTAAACAATTACCCAAAAAATTCATTTTTCAACATAAAATATGAACCTATCAAGCTCTTGTTAATATTCTGTCCCCAGTACTCACAGTCACAATGTAATTTGCATAATTCACACACGAAAGTGCAAACAACTTTGTGAAAACACTTTTTCAGATGTGGATCAAAAAACAAAACATTGTCAAATATAGCCAAAAAATATATCCTACCGTTTTTTTTTTAATAATAATCCAGCAATCCCTAAGAGACCTGGTGATTTAAATATACGCAAGTAGAAAAAATAGAGTTTTGAACAAAAATCTGTTCAATACGTGAATCAATTATTCAATAGATTTCTAATTCAAATTTTCCTAAACTATTTCTGTGGCGCCATGGAACGGTGTGATTCCTAGAAGTAGTTTTTGATACAATGGCAAAATAATTCACCCAATCACGTCCGCCAACGTAAATCTTCAATAGGACAGCCAACTTGGAGCGGAAATACGAAAATGAATATCGATTGACCTAATAACTATTAATTATTAAATTAGACCACTCCAGCCGCGATTGACTTGCGAAAATTGTGTTTGCAGTTGAAGAAGATTTATTCACAAAACGATTTCTAGTCTGCTGCGGTAGGCAGCCTGGAAGTCAGTATTAATAATGCACGCGTTCGTGAAATAAGGATGCAAAAATCGCCTCGGCCCCCGAAGCCGATTTGTATGAATAAACAATAGATATTTAGCCACGCGATCAGCTCGGTACTTTGCCATTTTACTAGACGTTATAATGATTTGTAAGTTTTGCCTGACCGTTGCCGTATTGGCTGAAATAAATAATGCAGGCTTATGTGCATACTGTAAATTTTGGTGGGAAAACGACAGACGTTTTCAAACAGATTTTCTAAGTATTTATTCATTTTATCACAGGAACAGGAACACAAAGAATTGATCAAACTTTACGCTACTTTTAAATTAGAGACCTAGTAGCATTTATGTTTCAATTCCAAGAAACCATATAGACACTAACCACTATATATATATATCCTAAAACATATGTTTTACTTGTGTACATAAGTTCTTTGCGAGCATTATCAATAACACAAACCTAAGGATAAAGGGAGTTTTGTAATGATGATTGTCAAAAGTCGTGAGAACCAGGCGAAGTGCAAAAAACAAGTACAAGTTCTTTGTTAATGTGACCATGAAACATTCCACGTATATTTTTTACAATGTCCAAGGAGAAAAGGCAATAAAATGTACGTTTGTTTACGCTTTCTTACCTGCTGGTAGGAATTTATTTTAACTTGTCTATGCAGATACTTAACAAAGAAACTGCTAAATATATGGACCACGTTTCTCGTATGTAAAATTCTTAATTTAATATTCCCCGGCTGAGTATAAATCTCCACCGCTGACCATAAATCCTTCACACACATAATTTTACATACAAATATGGAAATCCCGTATTGAACAAAGGTATCGGTGTAGCGCTGCTGTTCCTTGGGCACTCCGTGAAAAGTATTCTCCGCTCCATTTTGCAATTCAGAAGTGCCCTAACGATGGTAGATTTCCCTATCGCGAAATGATAATTGTATGGAAATGCAGGCCGTGGCCGGGCGGCTATCGGCGGCGGATGTCGAACCATCCATCGGCTTTATGGAAATCGCAACTAACATGCTGATTCCTCGCTGCTGAGCTGCTTGCCGCTGTTTATGAGGGATATTACAACCATAAACTTCGACAAACTCGTGTCATGTGCTTAAAACACATCACTGCTGTACAATCATTACCCAAAGAAACAGGGATAAATATATTCACACTGCCATATGAGATAAAGTTATCAAATATGAATAGAAGAGTCGAATTATGCCGGGCAGCATTGTAAAATCTTGGGCACATTTTGAAGAATCCGAAAAAACCTATAAACTGGAAAAGGAGAGTACACAACGCCAACAACTTTGTTCTGCCACTTTTTATTTTATTTTATTTTTTAAAAGGAACACAGAAGGGTTCCCACCACATACCCGAGGCTGTTATAGGGTGCAGCGGCACCCTTTTGTCAACCTCGCCCCGTCCATTCGGGACATACATTTAATTTACGCAAACACAATGGGATGCCAGGCCACATTTACTGTACTATGTATTTCCTTCTGTGTCCCGTACTTCCACATATAAACTACTATTTATTTAAAAATATGGAAATAATAACAGTACACTTATGGTATTAACATAATGACAATGTCTCAAGAGATGCCAAAAAGTAGATAGCCACACGGAAAGCCTTGTTGGGTATCAGCCTATAGGATAGAGTCAGAAACATATACATACGAGTCAGTACCACTCAGGTGGTCGTATCCATTAATTGGCAATGGGCAGGACATGTCGCTCGTGACCCAGATGAAAATGGACAAAGCGATTGCCCGAGGAAGGCAGAGCGTTGAGTTGGGCGCCCAAAGTTGTCTTGGTGTGACAACATTCTCAAGAGTGCGGAAAGTGTCTGAATGCAGATCGCTAATGATCGTATAGAAAAGAAAATACGAGAGGAGGCCTACGTCCAGGAGTGTACCGCAACAACAGTATGAAGAAGTTATTTATTTATTATGATACGCCACAAGTAATTTTGTAAAATGGTAGTTACTATAGTCAGGCACAATGTAACATTAGAAATGAAGTAAAAAAGTAATAAGAAATTAAAGAAATTTATAATATTTACAAAGAATACAAAATCTGTAAAAAAGTTTTTTTTTATATTACGAAGAGAAAAAACAACCAAATGGATACAAACAGTCTACAGTTATATGTGATCAGATTTAAAAAAACAAATTAAATGTGTTTTAAATATACATCAATTAGAATGGAAGATAGCATTGTCGCTATCCTATATGTGGAACCTGGAAATGAGTGAGTATTAAGTGAGTATATAAATTAGTATTAATATTTGAATACATTGAATTCACACCTTCCTTTACAATTTCACTGATACTTGTTCTGATGGTTACCAACAACATTATTTACTCATCAACAAAAAATATAATACAATTTCCTTAAATGATAATTAATTAAAGAAAACCAATATGCTGATGCCTTCATTATTACTGAGTAAGAATGCACGTATATACGCATTTTCTTATTTGGATAAAATTTTGATTATATTTATATGATAACAGATTTTTTCTGCTTATTTGTATAAAGAATTTTTATAAACCTTTAAGAAACTGAAACTTTATACACGGATTTTCACAAACTCTGCAAATCGTGATATAAACGTATAATTTACCATTTTTGCATACAGTTCTTCATTCCTTTTTAAGGCCACGTCACTCTTCTATATAAAGGCTAAGCAAACAAAGTTTCTGACATGTAATCTTACTTCCCTTTCTGTTAAAGCTATATTTCTGTATAATGCAAATTTGATCTGAAATTGCACCGAATGTTTTTCGACTTCAGCCGATTTTATATTCTTTATAGTTTGGTCACGTTATATTTTAACTTATTTAATTTAAATATGACTATATAAGATACAAGCTCAGAGCAATGTAGTGTTTAAAACAATAATTTGGTCGTAAATGAACTAAACGTTTTTTTTTTCATGTATGTTCTAATTGATTGTTTTTTTTTAATGTTTTTATTTTTATAATATTATTGAATAGTGAAAAAAAAGAACATTATGTGTTTAATTATTTTTCTTTGTTATTTTATTTTGTATCATTGTATTTCAGATAATTTGTTTTAGATTTATTATGTAGACGTTGAACGATCGAAGTGTGCGCGGGAGATGCCTGTTGGTGGCGATGAGGTTCGCAACCCATCACACCGCGTCTCTCGCGATGGCGAAAAGTGAAGGATGGAGTGCCGCATCGATTAAAGTGTGGCAGTCCATTCTTTCTGCCTACCCTTTCGGGGAGACGGCGTGATGGTTAGTTAGTTAGTTAGTTTGAATAGTGAAATCGGCTTACTTCTTCGTTTAAATCTTATAAAAATTAAACTTGAAATTATTATTAAAACAAACTTGGTAAGATATAAAAACAATAAAATAGACAACTCTAAGCATATTTTGAATTGTTTGTCGTTTTTACAAATAATCGTGTACAAAATATCAATTTAAATCACTCGAAATTATGTTAAATAAGGTTTCACTAAGGTTTAATAACTAAGGTTTCACAAGTAAACAAATTTTTTATTATGTCTATATATAAAACGAGCAATATTACTTAATATTAACAATGCTCTGACTAATACTGTTGTTAATTATTATACACAAACATGTTCTGAATTGTCTTCCAGCACCATCTGGTTGGTGGAATTTGAAGAGGCTTTGCGGCTTTGACTCATTTATTCGTGCAGAGCAAATTGATTGGCTTGTTGAATTTAACTACGTTTGCCATATTACGTATTTACTAAAGTAAATTTTTTTTTTTTTTTGGAACAAATAGCTAATTTATGTAATTTTACCCATCGAAGTGAAGAGCATAATATTATATCAGTAATTTGTGAATCGTATCTATCACGTTATGATATATATTTTATCACGATATGATACAATACATATTTTATCACGATATGATACGTATTGTATCACGATATACATATTATACGAGTATCACGATATGCTACATATTTTATCACGATATGACACATATTTTATCACGATACGATACATATTTTATCAAGATATGATACATATTTAATCACGATATGATTCATATTATATTTTATCACGATACGATACATATTATATCACGATATGATACATATTTTATCACGATATGATACGTATTTTATCATGATATGATACATACGTATATCACGATATGATACATATTTTATCGCGATATGATACATATTTTTGTTTATTGAAGTACACGTATAGGTTGATAGAAAACCATCACGCAGGTGTGTTAACTTCTATCTCCGTTTGTTATAACTTTTCCTGCACTAAACTTTCTAACTCGCGTCTCGGGGGAGAGCGCTTCAAACACAATAACAAATATTTATTTTATTAAAACATAACTGCTGTCATATAAAACTTCTGATCTTAGTTCGTTGAAGTTTTCAATATTCTTGAAATAGTTTATTTTATAAAACATAAGATGTCGAGACACCTAATTATCCTGGTAATTGGCATGAAGCTCCAACATGACAGATATTTTTATTCATTTGGATTGTTAGGCAATTAATGATTTTGATATACGAGGTCTGTTCAAAAAGTATCGCGAATTTTGAATTTCCGCTGGCTACGTATATTTGATTTTTGATTTTTTTGTAGCGTTATGTTGGTACTCATGTCCCTTACTTATCCTGACAAGGTCGGCCATTTTGAATGTTTAGTTAATTTTTGACAGCTGTTTTGCTTGGATGTGTTTTGGCTCGTCTTCGATTTTTGCCTATTCCAAAAAAATGGATCAAAGAATCTGTATCAAATTTTGTGTGAAAAACAAAATAAAGTGCGCGGACGCATTTCGAATGTTGACTGTGGCATATGGTGAAGCTACCTTGGACCAAAGCAACGTTTATCGGTGGTACAAAATGTTCTCAGAGGGCCGAGAAGATATGAACGACGAAGAGCGTGCCGGACGCCCGAGCACGTCAACAACAGACGAAAACATTGATAAAGTGAAGAAAATAGTATTAGCCAATCGTCGAATCACCGTTAGAGAAGTTGCTGAGGACCTAAACATATCGATTGGCTCGTGCCATTCGATTTTAACCAATGATTTGGGCATGAGTCGGGTCGCCGCGAAATTCGTGCCAAAATTGCTCAATTTCGACCAAAAACAGCATCGCGTTAACATTGCTCAGGAGATGTTGGACTCGGTCCGTGACGACCCAAATGTGCTCCAGAGGGTCATAACTGGTGACGAATCATGGGTTTATGGTTATGACGTGGAAACCAAAGCTCAATCATCCCAATGGAAGCTGCCGCATGAGCCAAGACCAAAAAAAGCGCGCCAAGTTCGGTCGAACGTGAAGGTTTTGCTCACAGTTTTCTTTGATTGCAGGGGCGTGGTGCATCATGAGTTCTTGCCACAGGGTAGTACGGTCAATAAGGAATATTACCTGCAAGTAATGCGCAATTTGCGCGAAGCAATCCACCAGAAACGCCCGGATTTGTGGAAGAACAAAAACTGGCTTTTGCACCATGATAACGCCCCTGCTCACACATCGTTGCTTGTGCGCGAATGTTTGGCCAAAAACAACACAGTAATGGTGCCGCAGCCACCGTATTCCCCAGACCTGGCCCCCTGTGACTTTTTCCTGTTTCCAAAACTGAAGAGGCCCATGAAAGGACGACGCTACGCCACGATTGAGGAGATAAAGACGGCATCGAAGGAGGAGCTGAACAAGATCACAAAAATGATTTTTTTAAGTGCTTCGAGGATTGGAAAAAACGTTGGCATAAATGTATTATATCCGAGGGGAATTACTTTGAAGGGGACAAAATAGATATTCATGAATAAATAAATACTTTTTGAAAAAATATAAAATTCGCGATACTTTTTGAACAGACCTCGTATTCTCTACTTGGTACAATTACAACACAGATCTTAAAACTTACTAACCATCATTCGTAATTTTCCTTCTCTTATTTGTCTTCTTCTTGCCACTCTTTTGATGTCATCATACCAACTTGCTTGTCGTCTGGCCGGGTTTCTATGTTCGATTCTCGATCGCCCCTGCAAGATGCGTCTGGTCCGCTGATTATCCGTTGTCCTTAATTTTTCCGGCCCAATTCCACTTCAACAGGGCTGTTTTGCATACTATACAGACATAGGCAACTTTGGTATTATCTCTGATCCATTCATTGCGTTGCCTTTTTATAACAAATATACCGCTAAGTGTGTTATTTTATATTGAAATGCGTGAAAAATTGGTCCCATTGGGTTCTCAGAATGAATTTCCTATTTCATAACACATTTGATGATATATTATAGAGCATCTTAATAAATTATCTATAATATTTAAATTATTTTTAATACATTGATGTGAACGTCAGATTTAAAAAAGTTTTATTTTTTTTGATGGGATGACATATTTCACCTTGCTTTTATTTAATTATATTACTTCTAAAACGTTCGATCACATTTATATTTCATATATTAAATGTCAGTTTCCTAATTTGGATGATGTTGTTACACATTAATATTTTAAATATTTATTTCACTATTCATATACAATTTGGGTCAACGAATCGGTCATTTATCAACTCATTTTTATAAAATTGTATTGTTATTTCTTTTTCTTCTTATTCTTCTTCCTTAGCCTATTCCCGTCCACTCCTGGACAAAGGCCTCCTCCATTCGCTACCATGTCACTCTGTCTTGTGCAGACTGCATCCAGGTTATTCCGACGTGTCTGTTCAGATCATCCTTCCACCGTAGTTGCGTTCAACCTGCAATTCTCTTTGCCGTCCACGGTCTCCAAGTCAGAGGTCTTCTTGCCCATTTTTCATCTGAGCCTGGCTACGTGACCTGCCCACTGCCATTTTAGAATCGCCACGCGGTGGATGATGTCAGTGACCTTTGTTTTTTCTCTCACCGTATCGTTTCTGCCTCTGTCTCTTAGGCTTATTCCTAACATGGCTCTTTCCATGGCTCTTTGGGCCACTCCTAGTTTCTCAGCATTGTTATTTATTGGAAGTAAAGGGCATCGAAGGTGCCTCCATGTGTGGTTTTATTATAACACTCGGCGCCCACGGAAACTACACAAGTCAGCCAAACCTTCCACCATAATGGCAAAAGAATATGAGAGATTTGGTCCTTTTTTGGCTATCTCTACAAAACTAGTTTTCGACTGATGTGTTTTTTTTTTAAAAGACTAACATCAAGGATTTACAATATTTTTTTAATGTATACATATACTTGTATACGAATACTGGATTTCACCCATTGCGGGTTATCAATTCATGATTTAATTGTATCTCAATAGAGACAAAGATGCAAACTGGAAACTGAATATGGTTGATCAAGGTGTTTACAGGACTTATGACCTTAAACATAAGTCGTTAAATAATCAACATAAACACCGTTGGGTTAAGTGCACACTTTATGTAATTACAACATTCCCCATTCTACCTTTGTTATGACCATGTCTGACAAATTTTTGGAAGTTGTATATATGTCAAAGTCCAACGCCAAGGATTTATGTCAATGATATTAGAATTGCTTTTTTACAATCTTCAATGTGAGCAGAAAATAGCTCATTATTATGATAAAGGAATCTGGTCGTATCCAGGCTTGAACCCATGTCCCCTGGATCAAAAGCCAAGCGTTATATCCCCTAGACCACCACCCGGTTTGTCCCTTAATCATTGTGTAAACATTGTCCTATTTTCATATTAGATTCCGAAAGTAAGCGCGAACGTTCAACTTAATCGCTCGTGCATATCTAGACTCGTAAGTAATGAATAGTATTAAGTTAATTACCGGAGAAGCAGTTCGCCCCTGTTTGATTAATTTTTATTGTTGATTCCGAACGGGGCCTTATTTAAAAATACATTCACGGTAAGTTTCACGAATTCGGCAATAAATATTTTATTGTCTACGCACCGAGCCGATAAAACCGTTGAACGAAAGCTTAACTTTTATACCCAATATTAAAATGGGCTATATATTTTTGATCGCAATCACGATCGGGGCATAGCGATCGCGCGCCTAATTTTATGCAAAGATTTAAATTTACAATTGGCCGTAAACGTTGGAATGTGTTTTCACGCTTCTGTGCCCACTATTATTACTTCTTTCACAAATATTTGTTTCATTTTTATTGACTGATCTTAAATCTACTCCAGACTCCAAAGACAACAAAATAAAATAATAAAATTAGCATATAACACTTACTACCTTACCCCAATCATACAAGTTTACAGACAAACTAAATAAATGGACATATCAGACCTGACCAAATTTGAGACCTTGAAAATCGTACACAGAGTGACCATGGAAGCGACAACAGGCAGCAGCTACAATTTAACTAAAAATTCAGACATACACAGACACTGGACCAGGAACTGTGACAGATATCACTTACCGAATGCACGAAGTAAGACAGGAAATCAAGGATTTTGAACAATGCACTGAAACTTTACAATGAACTACCAAAAGACACAAGGAGTCTCACTACAACTCAATATAAAATATATCTGAAACATTACATAATTAATAGTAGGATCTAAAAATGTATCCTTGTAACCCAATTGGGTATTTTTTTTAAATATAATTTAAAAAAATTAAATCCGAATAAGTCGTTTTTTAAATAGCGTATTTCATTTTTTTACGGTTTGTGTATCTCACCTTTTAGTGATTTTTTTTTATAATTACTGTTAAAATTTATTTGGTTTTTTTGTAACACCTGATGATGCCAACATCGGTCGAGGAAACAGCTGTCGCGACACTCAATGAATAAAAAAAATGTGATATTATAACAATGTTATAATTGGGTGAAAATGGAAGGAGCTGGGGAATGGAGAGAGATGGCCAGAGACAGAAGTCAGTGAAGGCCCGTTGTGGAGGAGGCCAAGTCCCACGCTGGGATGTAGCGCCGAGAAATGAATGTTATAAATCTTTACAGTAATAATGATGAAGTATCCATAGTGTTTCGGCCAAAACAATGGACTATTTGATTCTTTATAACATAAATTAATCTCTATATTAAGTTTTCCAAGAATTAATTTTCTTTCTCCTTATGATACTGGTTAGAGTTAAATAATAAAGCATTGGATTCATGGTGTCTCAGTATATTATTATATATTATCTATTATATTAAAGATCGCAAGAAAATGTGCAACTTCAAACGCCTAAATGAAAATAAATAAAAAGTTTGATACTAATAATCCATATTTTTAAAATAATGAATTCACACGCTAAAATTGAAAGCGAATACGTGTATAAATGTTAAAATCTATGAAATCTCTTTCAACGAAGTTCTGATACGGCGAAAAATGACTACAATGATTTTCTTAAGCAAAATATTGCTATTGCATTGTGAATTATTCCACTTCTTTTAAATGAAAAGTTAATGAATACATTATTTAGTATAGGTAAAATACAACAAATTATTACAGTAACGGCACTTCTTCGTCAGAGCATAATTTTATAAAAAATGTATAGTGATTTTTAATAATTATTTTGATAAGCTCTTATACTTACTATTATAAAAACTAACTAACTAACAATCACGCCATTTCCTCGAAGGAGTAGGCAGAGAGGATGGACCCCCATACTGCTCTGTCGTGACATACCTCTCTAGAATCTTCTACATGCGTATATGTATACGCTTGTCGATTTTCGAAACATATACGCTTGTCGATTTTCCGAATTCACTGTTTTTCTTTCTACTCACCCTACTTGTTTATAACATTTTGACCATTCTTCTCTCGTCCATTTGTTCCATATGTCCAATCCATCTCAGTTTTTTTTTTTATTTTGCTTACGATGCAGTCATCTGCCTTACATTTCTTATTTTGTCTTTCGGTATTCTAAAAAAAAAAAATTACCATCACGCCGTCTCCCCAAAAGGGTAGGCAGAAAGAATGGACTGTCACACTTTAACCGGCACTCCATCCTTCTCTTTTCGCCCCGCGGGAGACACGGTGTGATGGGTTGCGAACCTCATCGCCAAATTATATATAATTTTCCCGCACATTATTTTCAGTAATCTTATTTCTACGACAATTATCCTACTTTCATCCTTCTTTTGCCAGCTCCAAGCTTCACTTCCATACATAAAGGATATCACTAAAACTTCATTATGTATTGCCATCTTTGCTTTTTATACTTATTCCAAATTTTGCCTTTATTTGACATATTTTAATATACAATATATTGAGCAAAGTGAAATAAACTTCGTTTAGTAGTTGTTTTGGATAATAATAAAACTATTTTATTGCAAACTTAATGTTAGATATTATCATATAATCAGTATAGAATATAAAACTAATATTTTTTACCTGCATTCAACGTATTTTCGTGCCGTGTATAACGAATGGGTAGGTGGGTACATGTTATATAGCCACGATGATATACAAGTTGGAAACTCGGGGGTTCGGCCTTTTTATTGCCGCCGATAAAACAGACACGCGGCGACGGGTTTATAGAACACGTTTGTTTCGGCGTAAAAATCGAATTTGTGAATCCCACCCCTAATTCCTCCCTCGCCGCACCGCGGTATACTCTTGTTCTTTGACTTTCTTCTGCAAATCCACACCACACTTACACGTTTATAGAATACTGTACAATTGTATTCTACAAGACTCAGCTGTCGATTTCTTTACACGTTTATAATATTTAATGATAAATGACGTGTTGGCAGGAGGCGAGTTTCTTGCTTTCGCATCGTAAGGGACTGAGCTGACTTAAAAAGCATCGAGGAACTGATTCTAGTTTTCAGAGAGATAAACGCCTCGTTGGGGAGACCTGACATGATACTTACTTACTTACGTCCTATGGCCATACAACTCTTGAAGAGTTTTAGCCTCCTTGATGATTTTTCGCCAAGCTCCTCGATCCTGCGCCTTTTGCTCCCAGCAGTCCGATTCGCCCAACCTAGCCAGGTCAGCCAGAACATTGTCCATTAGGCGCAGCCTAGACCTTCTTAGAGATCTTACTCCAGTCGGTCTAGACGCATACAGTTTTTTTTTTATATATACGCGATTTTTATATACGATTTTTTATATGAATACTTGAATTTTGATATAAAAGTAAATATAACCTTCGTTTTAATGAATTAAAACTAAAAAACAAAAACAGTATTTTGTTAATTTTCATAATTTAAGATTCATTATTATTTAAACAAAATACGCACACTTTCTTAGACGCGTGTTGAAAGAAATGTATACAATATGAGAATACATATATTAAATAAATATACACAAGTTTAAGTAGTTGGATTTCTTGATTATAGAAATAGCAAAGAAATTATAATAAGTAAAACATTACATAATGGAAAGAATTTTGTCACAGAAAACCTAAATTCTTTGTACATTGGACCTAATATTATTATTACATTATTCGCATGTTTGAATAAATTAAAATCACGTAACAAGCTCCCCCATTCTAAATCTTTTCTGTTTTAAGTAATTTCTTGTTAAATGCAAAATTGTGTATTCAAGAAACATTAATCAAAAAGTAATATTCCTACCAAAAATACCCATTTATGATGTATAGGGTAACTACGCATTTTTTACAAGATGTTTCATTTCACTCGACACTCGCTCGCCCGCGGACCGCGCTTGACATAAAGCCCATGAAATGACATTACGTTTACGATGTGAACTTTTCTTGTTCCAAATTCGAAAGTTCGATTTTTAAGATATGAATTTTTCCGAGCGTGTTTATTAGATTGGGCTTATTTGCATTTTATTATTTCAAAACTCGCTGGAAGTTACAGCGAGGAACAATAAGGTGGTATTTTCTTAAATTGAATTTCTAACTTTCTGGGTTGATCGAAACGGCGAACGAATTGATTCACTTAAATTAGGTCTCTTATATTTAAGGGTCAACTTTGTTCATTAAAAACTCTATTCGATATAAACTATAGTTCAAGTAGCACGTGTTCAGGCGTGGGTATCTCTCAGATTTGAAAACGAACTTCATCAATAAGAATTATATGCAGTTTTGAAACGATGAAAACATTGCTTCATTTAAATTGGAATTCTACTCTTTAAGAATTAACATTATGCCAATCCAACATTTTTCTTCGCTTATTTTTATTCAAGTATCATTTTAATTCATATCTTATTTTACATGGCTGCATTCTGTTGTTTTTGAATCAGCAAAAATATGTCGACAATTCATCCTCAAAGTTATCATATAATTGACGCAAAACATGTAATCTTTGATTAATAAAGGACAACTGGGCTCTAAGGACACATTTATTTCATAAAAGAACTACTTGTAACCTATATGTTTTTTTTATGATATATTTGTATAAACTAAAGGCACTGACATTGTGTAAATAATAATCATATTTATCTTATAAAACACTGTTTTTCCACTTATATGAGTTTTTTTTATCATCATCCCGTTTTTATCGTTCTTCAAACGGTATAATATCCTTTATTTTTAACATTCCGAGATTAATAAACTTATATTAGTGGAACAGTGGTTTTATTTAAAAACTTATAATATCACTTTCAATTAAATTAGCAAGTATTCAAATAATAATTAAATGTTTAAATTAGATATACAATACTTTCGAATTAAGATTTAAAAAAACTAATCAAACACGATTCAATGGAAAAAAATAAGTGTTTTTTGATATCACACAAATATGTTAATTATCACTTTAAGTTTGAAAAGTAATAAATAATGAAATTAAACTTACATATTGTTTTAAACAAATTTCATATTCGTAAATATCATGAATCACTTATTTATAAAATCGGTCTTAAATCATTATTCAAAAATTCTTAAATATTTTTTTATGCAATTATTACAAATAATTATATAATACTTATCCATATCATTTAAAGATCGTGACTATTTGGGGTAGGTACCCCGCACCCACCCACGCAATTTAATAGCATTTAATTAAACTAATCCATCCACACAGTTCGCCTTGCCTAATTTAAGAATACTGGGGCCATTACCGGCATTAGTTGCCATAAAATTCATTCTGGCCAGAAGACCGTCAGCGCCGCGCGAACTCGTTCCAATTAGGGTTATTAATGGCGATATAACGATGTTAGGGCTACTCCTCGCTTCCGTCTCTCTTCTCTGCCGATACCACGCGCTGCCCAGGACTGGTACTCTCCAAGTACTGAAATACATTATGAAACAAAGGTATCTAAGTAACTAACAATCGCGCCGTCTTTCTGAAGGGGTAGGCAGAAATAATGGACCACCAAATTATTCTTTCTTTACATACTTCTCTCGAAAAAAAATTTTAAATAACATTGTATTTTTCTTTTTGTATGCTTTGAATATACAACACTAACTTAATTTTTTTTAAATTAAATATCAGACATGTTTCGGACAACCGGTCCTTCCTCAGTGATTTTATAAAGCCTAGTTTCTCAAAGTGGGCGATAACGCCCCCTTGTGGGCGTTTGAGACATTCAGGGGGCAGTTTATGCGTGGGCAGATAAAAAAATATAGTCTAAAAATACAACAAAAAAATACGCTAATTACGTAGGTACTAATTAAGCAAATCAAACTTAAATATTGGTTTATTTTATTATTGTATGTATTGTAATCATTTTCCCAAATTTTTTCTTTTGAATAACTTTTATGGGAGGGGGGCGTTGAACGTTTATATTTCTTCTAAAGGGGGGCCCAGAAAAGATTGGAAACCTATGTTTAAAGGTACGTATTTAAAATATCATAAAATTGTTTGCAAATATGATCAGTATTGACAGATGTTATACAGATTTATTTTGGAACGTTTATGCTTTTGTTATAACAAATATTATGAATCAATTTAAATTTTAAAATAATAATTTAAAGTTATTATTGGGGTTCAGGTAATTACTTACAACAACGGAAATAAGTTAAAGATGGACTTGACTTTAAATTGATTTGATTATTTATATTATTTTATTTATTTTTAATTTATTTTTAATATGTATCTTTATAATATCACTGAGGAAGGACCCGTTGTACGAAACATGTCTGTAACATGTTGTATATACAAAGTATACAAAAAGAAAAAGACAAATAAACATCTACAACACGAAGTATGGCGAATAGAAGAAAAAAAACTTTTTTTTCCAGCTCAGCCTGTTGGGACGCGCAGAGTTAATGGAGGACTATATTTAGTTCCGCTAAAACGTCTAATTACACTATTTTTTTATTTCAGCCACTTTAAAATTGGAATACTTCTAGATTTGTGTCTGTATTTCGAATATCTTTCATTCTCATTTAAGCGTTGTACTGACTGTAAAAATATTTACAATAGCCGTAATAAATTTTTAAAAAGACGATAAAATATTCATCGTGCGTAACGTCTGCGAAGCCAGTGGAGTAATTTGCTATAACTTATAACGTACAGTCACATCTGCCTGATGTTTAAACTGGAGAAATTACAGAATTCGTATGCACAAGTCGTCAGTAGTTTTCTTTCGACCTCGCAAACATGTCCCAACAAATTAGTTATTTAAACCCTTACTCCTTCCTAAAACAAAACAAAAAATACGCAAAACACACACAGGTCGAATCTCACGCGATACAAATACATACGCAATACTCATACACCTACACATTTACTCCTCACGCACACCACATATCGGCTCTCTTAAGCTTTTGCGTTTAGGGTCACCATTATCTATAATATAATAGTTACAAAATTTAACGCTTTTTTTTTATTAATAAAATCGCTATTTTTTTATTTTCGAAGGTTTTACATCTTTATCATCGGGAGAAAGATATAAACGCCATTGTGGACTGACATCTAAGATTTTTTGGATAGACTTTTGTTTGCGATGACAACTTTAAGTGCACTTTTCGCTGTGTTGTCTGTCCCACAAATATTATAAAATTTAGTGGATATTTTTTTATTAATTTACACTAATTATTTTATGGAAATGAGATTTTTCTCCTTACTCAGGATTGATCGAATGAATGTTATTGCATTTCATAATGATCTAGCATAAAGACAAAGCACGTAAAGTCTAAAAGATTATGGCACATCAATTTACTGAGAAATTAAATAAATAAATTGTGATATTAAAACAGTGTTTCAAATTAAAGAGTTCATAATATTAAAGTATCATTGTGTTTTCGACAAAACAATGGATTATCTAACTTTGACACAATCGTGTATTTTTATTAGTATTACTGTAATTATTATTTATAAGTAGCGTTAATTTTAAGCATTTGTTAATTACATAAGGTAATTTTCTAAAGCTTATCACGACTTTTAGTTCAATGTCTTTAATTATTAATTACATCCTCATCTTTACTCACTTCCCTCTCCGGAAAAAAATGTGGCGTGTCTATCCATATACCACTATCCCATGTTGTGCAAGCTGCAGACGTAATTTTATTTAATCAGAGAAAAGTTTTCATTTTGAAAATTAGTTTTGGTCACAACGCGAGCACAGGAGTCGTACACGAGATGTTGCATGCGTTTTGGGATTGTAATCTGATAGCGAGGACCCAAACCACTCACCCACCCCACTCGGAGGCCAGCACCATCTAGCGGCCGGAGGACGGAATTAGTTTTATATCTGACATCTACCGCGACCCGCCTAGACAGCATGAAGTAATTAGCGAAATAAACTAAGAAATTTCTAGAAAACAAAAACGTATTTTGATACGTGCTTCCGATTGACGAATCTAATAAACATTGGTGTGTTTTTTTAGGCAATTTAATTCGGGAGAGGTGATTATTAGGCATTTTTCTATTTGAGTTATTTTCCGAATTGGGCCAAGACCTAGCTCATAATACGATCTTAGATAAGTCTGGCAGGCAGCGCAGTGCCTGACTGCCAGGATACAATCCATCATGATAATTTAATTATGGTCAGGAATTAATGAATAAATGACCATTTCGATTACATCAATATTTTTATGCGAGCCCGGGGAGCATTTTGCGTTACGTTGATTAATCTTGATAAATTATAAAAAATTGCAAATTTCGCTGCAAAAAAAAGTTTAAAAGATTGATGAATGACTTAAAACTCTACTTTGCATGAAATCTAAAATACAATATTTTTAAGTTTATTGGCTACATACTTTACACATTTAAAAAAAGACTTTTATATAACTCATACACTCATAAATTGTGTTTGACAGTGTTTAAGGCTCGACACCAGAGAGCGCCAACGTATATTTCGGACCTCTACGGAAAGGCAACGTTCACTCCGATCAGCAGAAACAAATGCGAACAATATTACAATTCCAGTCAGAGCCAATAAAGTAAGTTTCTATGATCGTGCTTTCGGCGTTGCGGGTCCGTTGGCGTGCAATAGCTTCCATGTTAATATGAGGAGAATGACGTTAAATTTAAGAAACTTCTAAAGACTGCACTGTTCGGTCAGTCTTTTCATAGTGCGCCCTTGATTTTACAAAACGGCGCACTTAAAATATAAATCATCATGGATAATAAGAACATACAAAATTCGTCTTGACAACAGTATATGGACATTTGTAGGAACAATTCGGAAAGGTATTTAATATGGACGTTGAATTTTTTTAATTTCTGAAAAGTTAAGGCGTTAAAATTGTGGAATTCAAAAGGATTTTTTCAAAAGAAAACACTGTTTGATATTCCACTGTACTATATTTAAAGACTACACAACATGTTTCAGAGTTACTTCCATCTTCAGGTGTGGAGTTACCTCAGTCTTTGCATTTAATTTTATAGACTCCACTTTTTTGCCAAATGTCTGTTTTTTGTTTTGAGTTTAAATGGAGTTGGCCAAGGTTGTTTTTTGTGTAAAAAGCTAGTTTAATGTGAAACGGGGAAGAATTTTTTGAGTTTATTGGATAAGCCGTTAATGCATAGGAAACGTCTCCATGAAATATTGGTGTTTTGTGGATGAGAATATATTGTTTACTCTTCATGTTCTAAATTATTAAGTAGTCAGAATCAATTAAAAAATGATTAGTCCAGATAACATTTAAAGTCAAATATAGCTTTCCATTACATTGTATTAATTGTATTGAATTGTATTATTTATTGTGTTATTTCAATTGTATTATATATAATATAAATGTGGGTTTTTCCCCCAATGTAATTTGTTACCGGTGATTTAGATTTTAGTCACAATATTTTGTTTATATATAATATAATAAGTCTTTCTTGTTTTAGTTTTAGTCGTATATTTACACCTGAAGATGGAAGTAACTCCAAAAAATGTTGTGAAGTCTATAAATATAGAATAGTGGAATATTAAACAATGTTTTCTTTTGAAAAAATCCAGTGTAATTGATTTTTTTTCTAATGACAGCACATTTCTGACGAAGATGACAAGACAAGAAATAATTGTCAGTTTCGCAACTATTGTACGAGTAGCAGTCATTTTTGTGTTCCATAATAACAAACAAAACCATAACCACCACAAAAAATATTAAACTTTGCTCAATTATTTTCTACTCCTTGGGAAAAATTGGCACATGCTGTCAACTTTTCAGCACGTCATCTATAAACTTTACTACCAAGTCGGTTAATATATTATATAAGAATTTCTAAACGCTAATGAATGTTTCGCATTTCTTAAACCGACTTATCGATAATCAGCAAATTGCCATTCGGTTACATGATAAATTCAATGCCTTTAGTTTCTTTGTTTTATTGTTAGTTTCTACAAAAAAAACTATCTCGAAATCAAGAAATTGCATTGCCCTCTTATATGTTATGGGTTTTTCAAAGAAATCCATTAAATACGAATTTGTATTTACTGTTCTCAAACTGTTCGACTTGACTGAAGTTTATACAAAACGATTATTTTAAACTTAGGAAATTTAAACTAACTTAAATCCACTATTTATTTTAAAATATTTAAAAAACACGACATGTTTCGGAGGATACATCCACCTTCAGGTGTAAAAATATAATAAAAACTAAACAAATAAAGACATTTATAATTCGACACAATAATTCAAATTTAAAAATTAACCTGTCATATTTGTTATAAGTAGGTACTTAAAATTATTTTTTTAACAGTAAGAACTAATAAATAATATTAAATAATAATAGTACATGACGATTATATAAAAAATGTAATTTAGAAAAAACAAACATTTGAAAAGACATAATGTATATAGAAATTAATAAATGATTAATTTGTATTTGATTGGGAATGGGAGCTTGGGAGATTAAATGTAGACAAAGTATAATATTTAAGGAGAAAGGAGTAAAAGGAGGTATCCTCCGAAACACGTCGTGTTTTTTAATATTTTTTAATAAGTATTGGATTAAACAAGTTGATTATTTTAAATTTCAACAAATTTACTTGTTCTTAAAATTTGGCTTTAAACTTTCTTCTTATTTTCTCGTCGCATATCCTTTACAAAATGTTTGCCACCAAGTGCTCCGTTTTTCCTTTGTTCCTCGAAGCTTGTATGAGATCTGCCCATGGTCATAATACACTCCCCTATTCTTAGTTTTCCTGCTATAAAATTCTTCTGCGTCCCACTTCTTCTTCCCTCGATATTCATATAAATTATCAGCTTCAGTTAAAGATATAATTTGCTCTAGTCATGCAGTTTTTCTTATTTTTACTGAAGTGAGTAGAACCGTTCTCAAACTCGGAAATCAGAAAAATTACGAGGATTCTATGATATTTAAAAAAAAAATTAAAACTGCGAATTGTTTTTTTAAGGTTTCCTTTTTTTCCAAAATGTACATAACTAATTATATCTTATGACATGTTTAAATTCAAAATATTATACTTAACTTGTAGAAAAGGCTCTTTGTTGATTGGAGCCGTTATGGATTGTGGTTGTATTCAGGTCACGTCAGACAAAATTTCGTTTTCAAGTTATATCGTATTCCGTGGTCAATTCTGTAACCGACATTTCAATTGCAATAATCTCCGAAACATCAGTTAACTAGAGCAATCACGGAACACAATGCAGCTCGAAAACCAAACTCTAGTCGTGAATAACAAATGTAATTATCCACAGAACAATATTCTGTGCGATTCCATCAATTATTACTAAATCAAGTAAAAAGCATGGAATTTTGTTTTGTTGTTGTCGTACATCATCATCAGCCCTTAGTCGTCCAGTGCTGAACATAGGCCTCCCTTCCCGACTTTCACAACTCTCTTTCTCTCTCCACTGTCTGCAAGGATTTTTTTGGCCGGTTGTCGGTCGCCACTCCAGGGTGCGTCTTGTCTACCGATCATCCGTTGTCCTCGCCTCAATTCCACTTCATCGAGGCTAGACGAGGCTAGAGGCAAGACGTATATATAAAAGACGAATTTGTTTTACCAACTTGCTAATAATTATGCCGATAAATAGAACCTCCTTAATCGCGACCATACCTCCGCAGTAATAAGAAAGAGTATTTTTTAAATCAATGAATATAACAAACTATACGCTTTTCATTTCTTCTTTATTCACCATCACTTTGTGTTGTGGATTCATATTTGAATAAATTTTTAAATACATTGTATTTCCACAACACTCTTTTGCAACTTTGCACAAACATAAGGAAACCATGACGAAGTGTTGTAAAATACAATGTTTTAAATTATTATTCATGTACGCTTTTCTAGTTATGATGTTTTAAGACTAATCGAAATTTTCTTGAGTTTATTTTTTTTTTCAATAATATATCCACCCCTATTTAATGTTCACAAGATCAATTATCTCTTTAATTGATTATTTCCTGTGATCTACAACTCCTTGTCAAACCGGATATAAAAACATTTGGGATATTTTAATAAAGTATTGATAACTTCACGTTAGTAATTATGGTGATACGTAGTTTTAACACTTTGGGTTAAAAAATAAAGCTTCCTGAAGTCGTAAGATATTTACTATAGGTAGATTTTTTTATCTTAATCCATTTATAGAATTTGTTTTTTTGTATACAAATACTTTTAGACAAATACTGGACCCATTGCGGGTTAATCATTTTTTAAGTATTATTAAGTATCTCAATAGAGACGAAGATGTAAATTATTTGGAAACAGAATATGGTAGTCGAGGCGTTTAGAAGACTTATGACCTGTCATTGGTTGGGTTAAGCGATCACTTTATGATTAACAACATTCACCATTCCGCACTTCTTACGACACCACGTCTGACAAATTTTTGGAACTTGTATAATATTTTTTTTAATAACTTCACTGTTGGTAGGTCCAACTATACTAGCGCCATCTATTAAGGTAATTTTAATCCATTTATATAAATAAAAATCCATTTATATAGATACAAAGTTGTAGAGAAAGTATCCCCATAAGTCAGTAATCAACTCATTCTAGGAACCCATTTGTAGTAATTTATAAACATTATTATTATTGTTATTATTATTATTAATTTGTTCAATTGCTCCTTACATCATTACAGCGCGAGCCAAATCGATTTAAAGGGTAAAGCTATCATATTTATTCTCGTGACATTCTAATCTATCGTCATTTTATTGTCACGTGAATTCTACACCAGACCAAAGACAGCTTGACAATCACACTGCTTGTACTCACTGGGAATCGAATCCGGGACCTTCGATATAACAGTCAGAGCTCTTATCACTCTTCTACGAAGGTCGCTATGCTTTCACCACACTGAATATTCGAAAATAATTCAATAAATAATATAGCACACATCTAACTTCCTGACTATATTTTGTTATCTTCCTAAAATAGATCAAATATCCTGACATCTAAGCGTTTCAGTAATTTGTATACGATTGTAAAGAATGCTCATATTTTATTTAGCCTCTTAGTTGAATGTTTTGAAAGGAAAAGCCCCTTAATGGCCGCGGCACGCCAGCGCAGGCGGTGGCGCGCTAATAGACCCACGTCTCCATTACGTGCAATTTTCCACCCCCCTGTCATTAAATTATTTTCATTTCGTTTCCAATTACAGATATTATATTTTCATGTTCGGAAAGCAGCAAAGCCGCCTCGCCCAAGCCGCCTGGCCCGGCGAGCGGCGGCCGTGCAGGTCCAAACTTCTGATGATTAACATCAAACTATTGCAAGTTGCCACTTCTGTTGATGTCGAATGCTAATATACTAATTATGTGAAACCTTTAGGGCGGCCAATTATTTTTAATGCCTCGGAAAATTCTCACGTCGGATATGGAGAAACGTTTTATAATTATGCTCTTGAAATTAATTTTGTACAGGTGTGTTTCTTGACTGCAGATTAACATGAATTATGTACTAACTTTTTCAGTTCATACGTGCCGGCAAAGAATTCTATCATTTGTGTATACATACAGCTACAAGTAGACTTACGTACACATTCGAGTAAATTATGACGTTGTATGTAACCTTCATAAATCATTATAAACATTAGCGATATAGTTTTTTAAATCGGAATCCATTTCTATAAATACAAAGCTCTAGAGAAAGTTTTACCATGAGTCAGTAAGCAAACATATTCTAGGGACCCTTGTTACCAAACCAAAAAATTGTTTTTAGAAAGTTTTTTGTAAATAACTAAAATAAAAATGTATAACTGTCAATTCAAAAACTTTGTTTTATATCACAATTGTATTTATTTTACTTTAGTAATAATTAAATCACAACTGTATTTATTTTACTTTAGTAATAATTAACATTAATTTGGTCATGCCATACATTCCTTGGTCTTCCACGGCTTTTCTTTCCACTCACACTGCTTGTATTCCACTTCCACGGCTTCTCTTTCCACTTGCACATTTTAACCATTCTTCTTTCGTCCATTCACTCCATATTTACAAAACATCTCATAGATGTTTTTATTTTATTTGACTTATAATGCAATCATCTGCCTTACATGAAAAAAAGTAATGACAATTGTATATTAAATCAAATATTATCGTGCTTGTGTATCATGAAAATATAAACCGTAATCATAGATTTTCTTTCAATTAAACGTTTTTTGCCTGTTTACACGTGTACAAAATTTAATTGGTATGCTTTCAGGAAATGGTATATCCAAACCCCCAATAATAACACTTTGCATGTCCCCAGCCCTGTGACTGTGGCCCTGTAGGTATGTCGAGTTATGAAGTCGTCATTTCTTTTTCAACAATGCGACAAACATTTCGCTCCAGCCGAACTCTTGCGTGAGATGGTAGCGTGCTGCTGTATAAATATTTCTGCTTAAAATAACAATTATTTCCGAATGTTTTCCGATTCAACTTCACATGAAAGAACACAGAGTTTTTTGTTATTATCAGATAACATGATAATTATATTTTTATAATTGTATTATATCTAAATACTCGTGATATGTATACAATTTGTATCGAATACACGTTTATTAATTATTGATTGTAATTTACCACAAATGTATTTTACTCGTTTTAATGGAGTATATTGCAGTATATAATTAAACAAAACTATTTAATATGTTTAAACGTTTCATGACACAACCTTTTAACAAACGATATGCGGATATTGTTGTTTTTTTAATGTATGTGGAAAAATAAAATCAATAATTAATTCGAATGAAAAAGTACGTTTTCTAAAAGTTTTTTTTATTGTTTATGAGAATCACACGTTTCGCTTTCTAAGGCATTATGAATCGTCTTAGAAAAGCAAAACATGTCATTCTCTTAAACTTTAAAAAAGTCTATAAAACAGAAGTTTTCATTTGTATTTATTATTTGATTTTGAGTGTTTAATATTGAGTTTTTCATCATTGTTCAAGAAACATTAAATCAATTAAACTCATATAAACGAACTTTTTATAAGTAACAGAAATTTATTACAACTAATTAAATAACTAACCATCACTCCGTCTCTCCGAAAGAATGTACTGCCACACTTAAACCGATGCGGCACTTTATTATTTTTTGCCCCCGCGGGAGACGCGGTGTGATGGGTTGCGAACCTCATCGTTGGTCGATCGTCCAACATCTACAAAATAAATCTTAAACAAATAATATAAAATACAAGATTAAATAATAAATGTTTTGATCACATACTGGAGTGGTACAGGACGTCACGAACAATAATTGAGATGGTCTATTTGTCGCACAGAAAGTATTTGTGTTCGAGCATATATGGTCTTGACCTTTTAGGCAACGACAATCATTGTCAGCATTTCTCGGCTAATTTGCGATCAACTATATATCGTTTTTTTTGCATTATCAAGTTAATTATATTATCTTATTTTTTTAAACGCATTTAATATATTTTAATATTAAATTTTATGATAATCGAATGATTTTATTGAAATATCTTGATGGAAGTTTATTTTAAATAATAATTAAATAAAACGATATTTTTTAACTACTTCTTCTACTTTTGTCTTTGTTTCAAAAGCGACCGGTTTCGCCAGACTCGCTGGTATCGAATTGTGACACTATTATTAATCCCTTTATACTCGTATACACACAGATCAGGAGTGGTAAACACGATTCCATACAAAAATAATATTAAAATAAGAATGTAAAATATATTTAAGTCGAAATGAAAACAAAAGTTGAAGGTTGTTTAAAAACATCGTTTTATTTCATTATTATTTCATTTTATATTCATCCTCCATGGAAAGACAGATGCTCGGTGTGAATCTAAAAGACCGATTAAAAAATGAAGAAATAAGACGTAGAACCGAAGTTGTCAACATCATGAATCGTACGGCTACATCCAAGTGGCAATGGGGCAGAACATACAGCAAAATAAAATAAAACAATAGGTGAACCCTCAGATTAATCCAATAGCGACCTTGAGAAAACAAGAGATAGAGAAAGAAAGACGCAGAAAAGATGAGACGACGATGTAACCTCAATAGCTGGTAAACAGTGGATGAGATGTGCGAGCGACAGGGGGGAATGGAAACGTTTGGATGAGAATTATATCCAGCAGTGGAAAGATCGAGACTGAATAAGAAAAAGAGATGGAGAAGAACTTTTCGTTGTAGTGGAATTTATAGCTGGCACACCGATTTCCCTATACGTCACTGGAAGTTCATTTTCCGCCACTATTACGTCACGGATTACTGTTTCCAATTACGTCGCCGTAATTACTGCTGCCGTATTGCGTACGCAGTAAATGTTTTATGCCCTGTGCGGCAAGGAGATGACTTGATATCGAATAAATGCGCCTTCTATATTAACGCCTTCTCACCTCCAGCGCAGTGGCGCCTCGTCAGGCCGCCCGGGAATAGACTGAATCTTCAGTAGTTAATGGGAGCATGCTAAACATGTACTGCCCTGGGAGATCTTGCATGACATAATGTAATGGATGGCGAGCAGTAGTGGCGTGTCTGAAAATTATTTGTCCCCCTTTAAAAACATATCTTTAAAAATCGAAAAATATTTAAGGCTTTAACACTGCGTTGGTTTGGACATTTGGAATTCAAATGTTTAAAGTCGGCCATGTTAGAAGTCGGAGGAATCGACGTGGTAGAAGAACCTAGAGATGTGTGTCAGCATCGAGTAGTGTGGCGGTCTCTCTGTCTACCCCTCTGGAGAAATGACGTGATGGTTCGTTGTTGTTTTCCATTATATTTATACGTTTTTTTAAACTTCATAATAATATCTATTATATCATTAAGTCTTTAAAACGTGATTGCGTGCGTGTAGTGATGCAACTGAATGTATAAAAAAAATCGTATTTTAATTACTGCAACTTTATCAACATTGCACGCTTTGTCGATTTAATTTTAAAAAATAAAAGGCGATGGACAAAGTCGGTTTTTTAGAAGTTTTATTAAAATTTATATGAATGACATGTTTCGCTTTTCTAAGGCGAAACATGTCATTCCGATAAATTAAAATAAATCTTCTTGAAAACATACATCTTCGTTCGTATTAATTATTTAATATAGAATTTTACATCATTGGTGAAAAAGACAATTGAAAATATCGTAGCTTCATCATTTTTAATTTTATTTTCAGTTTTGTTTTAAGGGCTTTTCTTTTTTTAAATGACTATTGAACCCGATTAAGCATTTATGGTATATAAATGTGAAAAGCAACGGGAAACTGCGGTATTAAAAGCCCAAGTGACATCCCAAGCACCAGCAAAGATTTTGCTGCGAACCAATCCCTAGGATTGGAATATTTAAAAAAAAGTGCAATTATTTACAAAGTATACAGTTGTCAACAAGTGGAGCATCTAAAAGAAAATTATGTGCTAAATTATTTTTATTTTGTTATTTTATTTGATATCATTGTATTTATTTTAGATATATTTTATTATTTTTTTTTATTATTATTTTTTTATGTATACAACAGGTTGTTCGAACCCAATTACTGTATACAGTTTATTTTTTAGCTAATATATTGATTCTCGTGACATGTGATAGGTAGCCAATCTATCGCCATTTTATTGTCACGTGAATTCTACACCAGACCAAAGGCAGTGTGACAATCACACTGCCATCGCCGGGAATCGAACCCGGAACCTTTGGTATGGAAGTCAGAGCTGTTACCACTCTGCCACGAAGGTCGTCAACGGATTTATGGAGTGGAGTCGGATTTATGGAGTGGAGAGTGGATTTATGGAGTCGTTTATGGACGTTTTAATTTCTAACTGTGCGCGGGAGATCACACCGTCACACCGGGTCTCTCGCGGGGGCGAAAAGAGAAGGATGGAGTGATGCATCGGTTAAAGTGTGGCAGCCGATTCTTTCTGCTACCCTTTCGGGGAGACGGCGTGATGGTTAGTTAGTTTTACAAAGTAGTTTAATTAAAAAATAATAGAATTGTTACGACACAAATGCATGACCCCCTTCTGACACCTCCAGTGTGACACTGGCAGAGGGTATCTCTCCGTGTAGTCAGACTATTTAATTAATAGTGAGCATGTAGCGCTACCGATACGGGTAAAGGATTACCTTCGCTGGACTTGGGATAATTTCGTTAATACACTCCTCCTCTCGTGAGGCTCCATGGCGATCAATAAGGATCAAGTCTAAATTGAAGCACAGCCTCCGCCACGGACCCCGGGGGGAATCTTCTCCTTATTAGACGAACAGTATCACCACAAACAACCACATATTATTTTGTCACTCGACAGAATAGCGTACATGAATCACGCGGCTTTGCTAAAACTTTCTAAGCCCCGGGTACTTAGAACTTTAGAATTACTTTATAAAAGTTTTTTTGTGCGATTAAAATTATAATTTTTCAAGACACACATAAATCATCAAAAATCTAATTTACCCTCATATCATTTCTGTTGGTTTTATAATGCTCAAAACATTATACAATCTAACCCACACAGTCAATCAAATCAAATCAAATCAGTTTAATTACTCAAAAGACATTACAAACAGCATAAATGTTTAAGGCATCTATTGAGTACAGGTAAGATATTATACACATACAACATAATACCAGGAACCCATTAGTGATGGTTCGACATTAGGAAAACAAGATACTTTCCAAAATCAAGATTATTTGTCCCCTGAACGTACTTTCACTAACATGAAAGCCGTCGATCTCCGAGGAGACCGCGTTCTGCAGACTAATTGCTCTTTCCACCGGTGTCACCAGAGGCAGATTGGATCTGGCGGCCGGTAAGTAAAACAATCTGTGCTGTCGCTGACGGAGATATCTATCGGGGACAAACAATCGTGGGATTGGTCTGCAACAATCCTTACTCGTCTACTCCACTTAGTCCTGTCACCAGCCACTCTTTCATTTTATGTGTAGCTATCACAACGCACATTTCTAATCACCTGCTCCATAAAAGCATACCTTGGGCGACTACTACAATTCTGCCCTCAACCAGTATCTCCGCGATGGTAATAACTATCATCGGTATGATAATAGCCTAAATCATAGTAACTAAAAAACTAACTAACTAACCACCACACCGTTTCCTCGGAGGGCTAGGCAGAGAGAATGAACCGCCATACCGTTATGTCCTGACATACCTCTCTACCTTCCTCCTCATTCATACACCGTAACATGCATATTCGTCGATTTTACCGACTTCGAATGTGACCACCTTTCAATATTTCATTAATTTGGTCATGCCATGCTTTCCTTGGTCTTCCACGATTCCTCTTTCCACTCATACTGCTTAGTACTACTTACTAAAATGTTAATTGTAAACAATGCAAACAACTGGACCAGAAGATGACAGCGAGCTGAGGAAACTCGTCAAAGACACAAACATGAGTGGATTTTAACAAAATATACATTTAAATAAGTTTTTTTTTTCGTTGTTAGAATATATTTCATAATTTAATTTTCGAGATAATTCATTACTTTATTATTTTTAATGTCATGCGCATTTGTTTGAAGCAAATTACTTAATGATAACAACTGTGTTAAAAATCTTCTTCTTCTTTCTCTCCTTATAGACCTTTGGTTTGTTCCTAATCCTGTGTTAAAAATCATTTCTATTTAATAGTATTATTATTTAAAAAAAAAAATTTCAAAATTTTCACCGACCATCACTGGATCTTTAAAATAATGTTTCCTTCATCGCAGCCCTCCCTCTTCTCGGGATTATAGATTAAACTATAATATGTTCTACATAACTCAGGCGCCATCTTTTTTGAAATATTCAAATTATTTTAATACACAAAGCCAGCTTATTACTTATTACCATTTTACACTTTGTTTCCTTTTTGCAGGCCCTATAAGCCGGGCATCTAATGAACATAAGTGAAGCCCCATTATGTATATTATGCTTCTCGTGAGGAGGCCTCAAAGTTTCACTATATATTAAAATTTCGCCCTAATGACGCAACTAAACATATTAAGCATCTTAAATTCAGCCTCTCTCTACTTATAAACTACGGAGTGCTACATATTACTGTATATGTGTTTTATGGCTCGGTTCATATCCGACCTTTTCCAGTTATAATTCATGCTGAGTTTTTCCTTCGGGGTATCAGTCTGCAGGTCACTTCATACGCAAACAAGTCGTAAAAATTCGTGTATTTTCAGTAGATATCAACGCCTATGGTAGGCACCGTTACACATAGTATGGAACAGAAAAATTTATTCCTATTATATGTAACTAACTAACTAACTAACCATCACGCCATTTTCCCGGAGGGGTAGGCAGAGAGGATGGATCGTCACAATAGCCTGTCCTGGCATACCTCTCGGGCTTCCTCTGCATTCATACATCGTACCATGCACGCACGTCGATTATTCCGACTTCGAATGTGGCCGCCTTTTAGTAATTGATTAATTTGGTCATGCCATGTTTTCCTCGGTCGTCCTCGGCTTATTTTCCCACTCACGCTGCTTGTGTAAAACTTTTTAACCATTCTACTCTCATCCATTCGTTCCATATGTCCAAACCATCTCAGGGATCCTTTTTTAATTTTATTCGTGATGCAGTCATCTGCCTAGCATTTCTTTCTTATTTCATCGTTCGGTATTCTATCATACAACGTTTTCCCGCAAATTCTTCTTAGTGGTCTCATTTCTACGGCGTTTATCCTGCTTTCATCCTTCTTTTGCCAGCTCCAAGCTTCACTTCCATACATGAGGGTTGGCACTAGAACTCCATTGTGTACTGCCATCTTTGCCTCTGTGGATATATTTCTATTATATATTATAGTGATTAAAAATGATTACTCTCAAATATGTTACAATCATTGGTATTATATCTTCTATATTCGCCATAACTTTATGTTATGGCGAATATAGAAGACATATTATTTGCACATACATATTTGCATAATTTTTTTTAAATATTTTATTTTCACAACAATTTTGCAGTTTTCACAAACATGTTTTGGGCCACGGATGTTCTTTCTCGGTGTAGAAATTGTACCTTTTTTAATTTTTTTATTGTATATAACAGGTTTTTAGAACCCAAATACTGTATACATTTTACATTTACATTTTATATTAACTTGCATTTAATTTGTAACTGTCAAATTCTTAGTGTATTCTTTAATTATATTTTGTGTTTCAAAATATACGCTCTATACAATGTAATGCGAAATAGCCCATATGAAATAAAATAAAATTATTTAAAGAGTTTGTTTAACAGTATCATCAAAGTGTTTTGTTTTACTTATTTCACTATATTGTATAATAATTAAAATGTTGTAAGTATTATAGGAATGAATTTGTTTTATCAAGACACTAAGAATAATGTTCAAATCAAATCAGTTTATTTTCTCAAAGATATTACAAACAACAATTCTAATTTAAGGTATCTATTGAGAACAGGTAAAATTAAAATATATAATACCAGGAACGCATGAGAGATGGTTCGACTTTAGGAATACAAGATACTCTCTTAAGTCGAGAGTATTTGTCTTCTGAACGTGCTTTCACTAATATGAAATACGTCGATTTCCGAAGCGATCTTGTTCAGCAGTTTGATTGCTCTCCCCACCGGCATCACCAGAGGCAGGTTGGTTCTGCATGTTGGAACATAAAACAGTCTGTACTGACGCTGTCGAAGATAACCATCTGAAACATAAACATGGATACCCCCCCAAGATGGCAGAATTCTCAAAGAATCCCCTGATAAGTCTGAAGAAATTGGTAAGTGTGAACCCATCCCTCCGTATCTGTAGACTATTGGTCCCCAGCATGCCCAAGAGGAATGCAGTGGGATAAAGCCACGGATAGCTACCAAACTCCCTCATGTAGAGATATCTCAGACCCTCTCTTACACGAGCGAGAATCTCACCTCGTGGGGACTCCATATCACCGAACCACACTCGAGGTTGAAATGTTGTTCATCATTAATTTGTATCAGTTATCATCAGGATATTTTGGTTCCCCAAATATACTTCTTCGAAAGCCCTACAGCCCATATCGAACCTTGGCCTCCATTATTCCTCGCCTCTCACTCCTCATGACTTCAACTTCATCCTCTCATCGTAGCCTTGGTCGTCCAATCGGTCTTCTGCCACCTATGTGTCTCTTCGGCATCCCTTTAGGGCTCGCGATGATAGCATCGTCTGTACGTGAACGGCCCATTTTAGTATGTTCAGACTCACGTGTGTGGAGAGACTGGGAGCTTTATTCACTAAATATAAGATATGTATAATATTATTTGTTTCATATCAAACTATCGTGTACCTATGTAGCTTTGTTTAGTAAAATTATCCAAGATAGATATTAAAAAAAAAATCATTACATATAAAAGGTACTAACTTAATTCAATGTTTTAAGAGTCAATAACTCTTGAGTTATCTGAAACTTCTTTGGAAGTGAGTGCCATTTCGAATTCGTGGACAAGTTCATACAAATCAATAAAATCTCACAAAATGATAACTTCAGCCAATAAGAACCGAACGGTCTTTTATAAAGATTTTCTATCAAAAGTACTTTTAATTGTTTAAATTTTAATGGAAAATTTTATCACAGTGCGGAACTCAGATGAATAGGAGGCTGCTAGCGATAACAATGGCTTTTGCGAGAGATATCACTTTATTTAAAATGTCACTTCAGATGAAGATTGGGATTTTTTATGATTTTCTATTTTAGGACAACAGAGACATCGAAAATATGGTACAATGACTAAAAGAAGCAAAGAATAACAAAATGTCAAGTAGGATTTATATAAAAACATCTCTCATTAGCAACTTATTCAAAAGACGTGTGACCTTTAAAGATTTTTTGCCAATAATACCAATGTTAAACGGGCACTTATAAATTAATTAGGATAAAATTTCTTTGGTCACATTGTCAGGAGAGAGCTGAATTATCTTAAGAAAATGATTGTCACGTTTCAAGCAAAAGATGTTTGTGTTGTAACCCTGACGAAGATCCGGCGGGAGCGAAATCAGTTAGTTCAAAAATCAAAAAAAGTGGTGTTAAAACAAAGTATGGTACACAAGTGCTAAGAGTTAATATTAGTTTTATCCTAATATATTTTATAATAGTGACATGTTGGGCTTTTGGCTACGACATTATTTAATTTATTTATTGGGTTGCTGACCCGGTGAACTTCGTAGCGCCTAAGAATCAATAAATGTTGTGTCAACTTATTAGTTAAATTAAATTCAGCTATTTTTTAATACTCAAAATGAATTGAGTTCAATAAATGTGAAAAAAATCAAAATGAAAAGTATTTGAATTGCATTGGCATTCATGTAATTAACGTGTCAGCAAGGGATTTGTTTTATTGAAGCGAATCGAAATGATTCGCGTTGCATTGTTGCACTACTTTCTGTTAAACTAATATATTTGCTGGATGGGATGCACTCGGGTCGATTTTTTCCGATTCTGCTATTCGGCACGGAGACAAATCCAACAAATCAAAGATCATCAAAATCGGTCCAGCCGTTCTTGCGTTATAATTGTTGTAACTTACACGGCTTTGTTTTATTTATATATATAGATATTAGAAGCTTTACAAAATTTTAATTTTAATACACTTACAATACAGATTGAATGTTTTATACAAGTACCATATTGTATATAATCATAACGAAAAATATACTTATGTGGTACAAAAAAAGAGAGAAGTAGATAAGTAAGGCTCATATTTTGACAAAATATTTCATTTCATCATCATCATCATCATTTCTCAGCGCTACATCCCGGTGTGGGACTTGGCCTCCTCCACAACGGCCCTCCACTGACTTCTGTCTCTGGCCATCTCTCTCCATTCCCCAGCTACTTCAATTTTCTCCCAATCTTGTTCCACGCAATCCGCCCATCTTTTCCTCGGTCTGCCTCACGGTCTCTTTTCGCGAGGCACCCATCTGTATATAATTTGTGGTGTTCTACACTTTGGCATTCTTAATATTTCATTTTTTATTTAATACATTTAATTTTTTAATACATACATTTTAATACATACATTTAATACATACATTTTCATTTTTAATACATTTCATATTGTTTTTTATTTAATACAAAAAAATAAAAATCAGGCGAAGGGAAAAAACATGACACTCGTGACAAAGTCACGATCAAACATTTTGTTAATGCGCTAGCAAGACGATTGATAAAATATCATAAAATTTTAGGAAACAACGCTACCAAAAATTTGGGACAGAAATAATACCTCTTTTTCTTGTCGTTCTGTCACACCACGATGGTACATAAGGCATCTAAGATTCTTCTCCGCCAAACTCTATCGCACGCTTCATGTCTAACAAAACTCCGAATTAGGCCCGCCATCTTAACCTCGTTCTGCAAGGTTTTTTTCCAGGTGGCTTTAGGTCTGTTTCACTTTTCTTTCCGCCTACAAAAATAACACAATAGTTTTAATTAATCAAATTAACAGGATACGCTACGTCGAAAAGGCCATGTATCATGTATAGTATCGTATACATTTAAATACTAGAGATCAACCTTAGTAAATTTATTTACATCTTTTTTTGGATAATCTTCTTCTTCTTCTTCTTTTTGTCCTGTCACACCTCCGTGGTGCATAGGGCCTCAAGGAATCTTCTCCACTCGACTCTATCGCATGCCTGATGCCTAACATCATCCCAAGTGAGACCTGCTGCCTTAACCTCGTCCTGCAGGGCTATTATCCAGGTAGCTCTAGGTCTGCCTCGCTTTTTCTTTCCCCCAATAGGGGACCAGTCTAGTGCGCCCTGAGCGATGCAGACTCGGTTCCGTCTCAGAGTGTGACCGATTCACTGCCATTTGCGTCTAGCGACTTGTTTGGATAATACTTTTGCGTCTAGCGACTTGTTTGGATAATACTAATAATACGGACTTTTTTGGATAATATTATAGTTTAAAGAATATAAAATGAATGTTTGAGATAATATTAAAAGTCATATAAATGTATAAATATTATTGTTTAGGTAAATCGAAGGTAAATACCAATAAATTATTTTAACGTAAATTCCTGGAAAATGTTTTAGGACATAAGCCATTGATAGAGTAAAAACGCAAAGGAGGAATGCCAAGGGTTTACTTTACAAACTCAATAGATATGCGAAGGGTTAACATATCGGCTTACTATTTAATTTTGAAGTTACAAAGCATAATTTAAGAAAAAATTTAGCAAACCTCTGTATTTATGCTGCCTTAAAACATAAGCTTGGGATATATATTTTTTTAACTTAAAGACTTTTAATAACTTCTGAACAGTATATGTATGGAAATAATTAAAAGTATTCAATAAAGATGTCTAAAAGTATTCTCTATTTTCCATAAAATATTTATATATTATAATATTTTATGGAATTATATTATACTGGTTTTGATTTTGAAAATTTGGTTTGGTTCATGTGGTTCTCCCGTAAATTAGGAGATATTTCGTGTATAAGTGAACTATTTTGGTCAATTTGATTGTTGCCGCACTTTATAATAGTTAGTTGTGACACAAAATACGTAATAATTTGACTGTTTTGATGTTAAAATTGTTTGATGTTAAAGTTTTTTATTTTGTAAAAAGAATTTTGACAGGTGTAAAAATAAATTTTTCATTGCTTCTAATGAGAATTTGAATAAATTCTTTAATAATATAATAAGTTTTTGCTGGTGTTGGATTGTTTTAAGTGCCCAATTACAGCTAATTTTAGAAAAACGGTGTATACATGGAATATAAATTAATTAAACACAAATGTCTGGATCTTCCAGCTAACTAACAGTGTTAAATTATTTTTATTTTCTTATTTTATTTTATATAATATCATTGTATTTTATATCTGATAATTTGTTTTAGATTTATTTTGTGGACGTTGGACGACCGAAGTGTGCGCGAGAGATACCTATTGGTGGCGATGAGGTTCGCAACCTATCACACCACGTCTCTCGCGAGGGCGAAAAGCGAAGGATGGAGTGCCGCATCGGTTAAAGCCGGTTCAGTCCATTCTTTCTGCCTACCCTTTCGGGGAGACGGCATGATTGTTACTGAGTTAGTTAGTCATATATATTCATTTTTAGATTTTTAGCTTAAGTTTCAGCTTATACCGTAACCAAACAAGAGTTGTAGTATAATTGGTTGTTTGTATTTTAATTTCTATTTAGGAAAATATCTATAAACAAAAACACACTTTTTTATGCTAAAAACGTTTTTCCAAGTGTTAGGACATAATCAATTTTCGCAGGTTTTAAGGCGTAAATACTATCGATATCTTTTTTCCACGTGTCTCGAAGGTTTAACTCCTTCGTCATTAGAAGAACGACATATTTGACTAATTTATATCGTTTTCCCGATGATGAAGATGTAAAAGATTATAAACATGTTGAGAATAATTAACTCAAAAGTGTAAAAAGAGCATTTAATTTTTTTAATCATCATTATAGAATTGATAAATCTTAAAACTAACCAAGTCAGAACATAACCATTTAAAATAACTTTTATTTAAAACTGTTTTTCCCTGAAAACTATTTTCTTAAATATTTGTTTTGTTATTAGGGTATTACGTTATTTTGTAAATAATCTTACAACGGGCAGATTGGTTCTAACTGGTTCCAACAATTAAAAGCGATCTGTCGTCCCTGGTTATTCATCCCGTTTCAGATAATAAATCACGCCAATGATCTCTAATGAAGCACTAATGGTCGCACTTCGCTCTCCTCTGTTATTATAGAAACTACTCTAATATGATTTACACGTCATTAATTGGGATTAGTTGACATTTCGGAACGGTGCGAGGCATTTTAGAAAAGAGTCGTTTCTTTTCTTATATCAACCTAAGCGGCGCAGGAAATAGTACGTGTATTTTGATACGTTCTCCGATCTTACACCCTGAATTGCGATTTCTACGACTCAATCCCGCTAATGTGCGTAAGACCAAATCACTTAACCTATTCTTATGCCTTTGAAATGAGTAATGAGATATTCGCTTCTGATTGAAATGTGGAATAATACTTAAAGCACTTACCTTCTAGGAATGAAAATTTAAAACTGTATATTTACAACCTAGGGAAGATAAATAGTTTTTGATACGTTATTATATATATGAGTACGTGTCTTTTGGTATCCTCGTCAATCGACTTTCGGAGATTTTCTCCTTCTTCATAAAGATGAAGACTGAAACGATTTTCTAAACTTCGGTCAAAGAAAAACGAAAATACACATTATTCCAAAAAATGTATTTGAAAATCCGAAAAAACTTTTTCCCCTAGTTTGAGATAAATTTATATAATACTCGACCTTCATTAAATTTCGGTAGATTAATAAAATAAAAAACACATTTGTTTATATTATAATTCTACCAATTTATTTTTATATGTTCGGAACTCATTACATATAGACAAATCTAGTCTGAAATTAGAACAATTAATATATTATTGATTTATTATTAATTATGTGTGCTTTTTGTTCAAATACATTTTGAAATCAAACATGTAATTAAAAAAATAATAATATGAAACAATCGGTAATTACAAGTTTTTCCATTTAAATCGTGTGCTTATGTCATAAATAAAGAGATGCGATTTTTAAATCTTGAGGCAAACACTGGAACTCCATTTTTATATTTTTTTATGGACTGATGTTTTTTCGAGTTTAAGATTATTTTACTCGACAGATTTCAAAGATATCACGACAGTACGATATAAACAATGTTAATAATTAAAACGAATGAAAATTTCTGTTTTCTAGAAGTTTTATAAATGTTTGTGGTAATGACATGTTTCGTCTTTCTGAGGCATTAACAAATGTTATTGTATGTAATTATGAAATGAATATTTAATAATGCCTTAGAGAGACAAAACATGTTATTCCCATAAACTATTAAAAAAAACTTAAATAACGGACTTTTAATTTGTATTCATCATTTAATATGGAGTTTTACATAACTTTTAAGATAATCAAATGATTTTACTAAAATCTCTAGGTGGAAGTTCATTTTAAATAATAATTAAATAAAACGACGTTTTCTTAACTACTTCCAATTTTGTCTTTATTTCGACAGCGACCGGTTTCGCCAGGCTCGCTGGCTTGGACAGACCGGTCAGTCAGCCAGTCTGTCGAAATAAAGACAAAAGTGGAAGGAGTTAGAAAAAACATCGTTTTATTTAATTATTATTTTACATCATTGATCAGAAAACAATATATCAACATTATTTTAATGGGAATGTTAATTAAAATAGATTAAAAAGTGTAAAAAAGCTACATATAAAAAAAGGGTTTTTTTTGTATACGAAAATCGTTTTTCAATATCTAACTAACTAACTAAGAATGGACTGCCGCACATTTCTTTCCTGACATATTTCTCTCGCTTCCTCAACATTCATACATCGTGTCATGCACGCGTGTCGATTTATCTGACTCCTCACATGGCCGACATTCAATTTTTGATCGTGCCACGTTTTCCTCGGTCTTCCTCTATTTCTAGTTCCTTTTACATCCTAAACATATACCTTTTTTACCATTCTTTCTTCATTCATTCTTTCCATATGTCCAAATCATCTTAATGATCCTTCCATTATTTTGTTCATAACACCATCATTCGCACCGCATTCACTTCTTATATTTTCATTCGACACTATCATACACAGAGTATCCACACATTCTTCTAAGAGATCTCATTTCTACTGAATTTATTCTACTTTCATCTTTCTTTTGCCAGTTCCATGCTTCGCTTCCATAAATAAGGGTCGGGTATTTTTCAATATCTATTTTTATATAACCATATTGATTCTATTCGAGTAAAATATCGATTCTTTTTAAATTTTCGAAAAACGAAATGTTTATTCTAGATTGTATGTTTCAATATATTAATCTTTATTTTTGTTTCAGATCACGTCAGAGAATTCTCGTGCGGGCCGCTCTTCTACAGAACGATGTACATGGACGTGAAGTCTGATATCCTGTACTTAGGCGCAATGTAAGTGTTATTACGATTGACATTTTTTTTTATTTACGCGCTTTACAACCAGTAGTTTTAAGAAACATTTATTAAAAAAGGATTTTATAAAAATCATCACCTGAGAGTAAGAAGGTTCCAACTGACAAAAGTAAAAAGCTGAGAACAATGAAGTCAAAGTTTTGTTGGTTTCGGGTGTGTATCTTGGAATAAAAAGAATCCCAAAGGGTTCCATCTGAAGCAGATGAAATTATTTTACCCAGAAGCGTGTAAATTTTCTCTGGCGACAGTTAGAATAATAAAGTTCTAAGTGTAAATGAATCCTTCTTCAGTGAATCGTGTGTTTTGAATGATTAGATGGAACTTGATTCTTTTCGTAACATCAAAATGACGATACTATTACATGTTTTTTTAATTGTACGTACAGATAAGGTTAGTTAGGTTAGAACCCTTTTCACGAAAAAAAGCCAAATGTGAAATTTTGTTAGTTGGAACCCTCTTACTCTCAGGTGATGAAATATCAAATTGTTCGAACGTTCAAGGTGGCGAAATATCAAATTGGTCGAACGTTCAATATCAAAATTTTTAAATTTCTTTGTTTTTTATACTTTTATTTTTGAAAGCGTTGCGGCGTACTCATTACGCACTTCATTATTATAATAATGCTTTTGTAAGATTAATAACTCCCATACACGCCTTGTCGCTCTACTGACATAATTGAATATTGTGTAGACTGTACGTAAGGGAAACATTTTATTGGCATAAATATGAAAGCAATTAATTATACATTAAATACACCGACTTAGTGACTTTGATTACTTCCATGTGAGTCCACGCACAGCGAGATGTACAGTCAGATGAAATAATTCTACAATAGTTTTGAATTTTTAGTGTGCTTGACGAGACCCTGTAATACTAATTATGTGTTTTATGTTAAATGGACATTACAAGATGTTAAATATTTTTTTAAAGCGCTACGCGCAAACAACAATGTTGTATTTGAAGAACAAATCAGGCATATTAATAATGGGATAATTATTTTGATGTTTATTAACAATACGCTATTTAAATCTATAACAAAAGATTTTCATCTATTGGATATGGAATTCATCGTTTTATAAATAGTATTTTTAATTATGTTTTATTTTGCATAATGAATATCCCGCAAGATGAAGCAAGTCAATAAATCCATATGATCGCCTGGGTTCTAGACTCTAGGAGACAGAACATTTGATTCAAGAAAAGTATGTATAATTGGCAATCAGGTTGTCTCAAGGATACCATATGGAAGAATAAGTATATAAGAACTGACAGTAAGGTCAGAATATACTTGCGTAACACCTATTCTGACATAGCATTGAAACCAGAGCAAATACCACAATAACGAAGTCTTAAGTGCGGATGGCAGAGATGCGGACGCTGAGGACAATAGCAGGAAAAAATCTTCGAGATAGTGTGAGAAACACGGCCATACGCGAAATCTGTAAGGTGGAAGATATCGTAAGATGGGGTAGACAACGCAGAAGATACTGGGATGCGTTGTGATGCATCAGATTTCTGTTGGCTACTGTCCCCCCGGAAAACCGCAAAGTGATGGAGGGATGACTGGGAGTCAACTTCCCAAGAGAGGCCAGCCTGACTACAGGAAAAGCCCAAAGTCTAAAAGAAGAAAAAGAAGAAGAAGAATTTTACATCGTTGTTCAAGAAACAATAAATAAATATTTAGTGTATTTTTCTTTTTTATATACTTTGTATATACTCGTACAACACTAACTTAATTTTTTTTTTATTAAATATCAACATGTTTCGGACAACCAGTCCTTCCTCAGTGATATTTTTTTATGTATACAACAGGTCGTTTGAACCCAATTACTGGATACAATTTATTTTTTAGCAATTATATTGATTCTCGTGACATGTGATAGGTAGCCAATCTATCGCCATTTTATTGTCACGTGAATTCTACACCAGACCAAAGGCAGTATGACAATCACACTGTCATCGCCGAGAATCGAACTCGGGACCTTCGGTATGGAAGTCAGTGCTCTTATCACTCTGCCACGAAGGTCGTCTGAAAAACTGATCATATTTGTAAACAGTTTTATAATATTTTGAATGTCTTTATAATATCACTGAGGAAGGACCGGTTGTCCGAAACATGTCTGATATTTAATTTTTTTAAATTTTAAAGTTAGTGTTGTATATACAAAGTATATAAAAAATAATCCTCCAGAGAAGGCAAGGGGATACCACTCTGGATATTTTTCCCCAGGTCATCACTATGACAAGGGTGATAGTCAACGTTAGGGAGACCTGACAGGACACAGAAAGAAGAAGAAGATAAAAAATAAAAAGACAAATAAAACATTCACATCACAAAGTATGGCGAACATACACGTTGAAGAAATATTTAGTGATTTTGTTCTTTAAAAATGTGATTCGAAAATTCAGCTGCCGGGTGTACGCGCAGCTAAGTATTGAAAGTAGGAGAGGTGGCTACAGAGGCAGTCATTATTCACATGATAGGTAATTAACTAACCGGGGCACAACACATGGCCGCTTGTCAGATGCTATCCTAGAGGTTCACGTTTGATTAACGCCGCTCCGGCACGGTACAGCCGGGAATTTATTAACTATTTCACCTGCCACTCATCCCGATCTCGGGTTTAGCTGTCATTACCATCCCCCGTAATGTGTTCTCCTTGATGAAATTCGCATCATGTCCGCGCTCCTCGTGTACGTACGCGGGGCGCCGCCGAAACTTCCCAGACTCACAAAACATCTAATTTGTAACGTGTAATTAAATAAGTCATCTCAATTTGGCTACGGTGCCTCTCACACCCGATTTGACAGGCTTAAGCTGTAATAGTTGACACGGTTTTAATTAAAACGGTTATTCAACACTCATAACCTACATTCATTCTACACAACCGATACAACATGTATTCTACACGCTGTTTTATATTTGTTTTTATTTTCACCACTGATCACTTTTTACAGCCAGCCATATTATATTTCTTTTAATTAAAATGTTAAGATTGCATACCATTCTACATAAGAAAAACAACGCGTTATTTTAACATAATAAATAAAGAACATCTTAGATGCCTTTCTAATAATAATTTTTCGGAGTTCGCTAACTATTCAATTGAAAATAATCATACATTTAATAAAGAAAACAGTATCGACATTTTGCATATTAATAATAAAAACCTACCTTTAAACCATTTAGAAATTTTAGAAATTAAAAAAGCCATAAAAAATATAACAAATAACCAATCCCATGTTCGATATGTTCCCGTTACATCTCCCCTCTTCTCAATCCTAATTATACCCCTTCCACTCGATATGTTTCCGTTTCATTTCCCCTCTTCTCATTCCTAATTATACCCCTTCCACTTTTATACATAACTCGATCTCCATTTAGTATATAAGTGACCGCTCTGTTTTATTTGATTGTTAAAATTGTACACATTGATAAAGGTTACTTGTAACAGAAACATGTCAGAGTTCAGTGAAAAATAAAATGTATTGTAGTACAAAGTATTATTATTTTTATTCAGCCATATTCTAAACTATTTTTTGAATATTAAAACAGTTTAGAAAATAGTACCATAGGCTATAAACGGTTATTAGAGTAGAAATAAAAATAAATATTAACATATGAAGTCAATGCGGAGGAGACTTCATACACTGGAATATTTATGGTATTTTATACATGAGTTTTTTATCTACAAAACTCTTGGTCCTCGGCATACCCAAAAGGAATTCGGTGGAATAGAGCAATAGATAGCTAAAAAATCTCCTCCATATGCTTCAGAACCTTCTTCATCACTATCGCGTTCGTCATCAGTGCGATCACTTAAGTAATAGTATTTTTCAAAACTGATCTCGTTTATACATAATTTAATTGATACGTACTAAAGTTATCCGCCATCATTCAGTCATTTGCCTTTCCTGCAAACAATGCGGATAAAAAACACACCAAATAACATAAGACATAAGAGAAGTAGCTATAAAACTTGAACCTCTGTAAGCCAGAAGATCCAAATCCATGTCCACTGAAGACGGACGGACCTTGGTGTGTTTAAACATTTGCATTTACGTTTATATCATATTATTTTTCAACTAACAATAAACAAAAGTATTTATCTAGTTGCAAGTATATCCCATAAAGTTTATAGTACTTTTGAAAGTATTGTGGCCATAAATTTGGCATAACTTTCTTCAAAGTATCAAAAATTTGCTTTATCAGATTGATATCATCTACTTTGGGTATTTGTTCTTTTAATGTCAAGAAATAAAACAGATAAACAAAACGCTTTTATTTCGGTATTTTTTTATGCCTTCGAACAATATAAAAAGCGCCATTAATCATAAATCAAAAAAGTTTATATTAACGCAATAACTAAATATCTGATCTGTCATACTGGAAATACTTTAATGCCGAGCAAAAAAAACATTTATTCAGTGTCCTTTCTTGATTAATGAAACACCGAACTATTAAACTAAAAGTGGAAATTTTTTCGTGACCCAGTTTGTATCTTATGATATTTTTTTTTAATATCCCAAACGTTTCAAGCCATCATAAAATACGCCTAGTGTAGGAAGTTCTCCCTCACACAACAGTAAATACAGTTTCCTACATTGCCGACAGTATCTCTGGGGATTATTCTTCTGGAAAAAATATGTGATGTGTTTATTCATTTACCGCTTTATATTTTGGCTTTTCTCCAATGCTGTTCTTGATAAATTGGTTTGCAAACCATCTGTACCAACTTTTTATACAACGCGCAAAAAGTTGGGTAATGTACAAATTGTTGAGTTGGACTTCGCGTATCAGATAATTAACAGTTTTTTTTTTTATGGTACAGTATTACAAAAAAACATGCTTTGTGCTGGACGTGAATTGATCTGCTTATTTTGTTATGGACTGGTAGAAATACGACACCTTACAAAATAACCTGAAATCCCACAAGATTTGCAACAGAATAATGAAGTATAGTGTGTTTTTTTTTAGAGGTTTGGTTTTTAAAATGGCAAAATTGTTTCTACAGGCTATCAATTTGACAGTTGACAAATGATTTGTAATCAATACGTTTTGCCATTTTACCATAAATAGACTGACATCAAAACAGCGCTTGAAAATTGTGCACATTTATTTTGAAAATCATGATTCGGTTCGCCAAACTTATCGTGCACTACGTCCATTTTACAGTCGACATAATCGTCCATCCGAGCAAGTTATTCGAAAAACAAAGGATCGTTTTTGCAGCACGTACATTCTAGTGTATAATACGCATCCACAAAGACGACATTTGCCGAAAATTGGATTTCACGATTGCGCTTCATTCGAGCTAGCCGTGGCGCTCATATGCCCGAAATCATATAAACAATAATGGGCATAAAATTATCTATTAAATAAAGCCAATATCATAGACATTAACATTATTTTAATATGTTTGTTTTTTTTCATTTTGAATATGTATTGTATGCCTCCAAAAAAACCTATTATAAGAATATAAAATGACTGCATCGTTTTATTGTTTTAATTTTTTGAGACGATGGATGAATTGATTTTAATTCAGCAGAGATTTGAGTATATTTTAAGTACACCGAACTAAAGGATTATTCCAGAATATTCCCGAATCATTAGCGACCCAACCGTTGATGGTTTAGAACAGTAGAAGTGCTTGAAGGAATTAATTGGAGCAAAAATATCGCATTTCACTACACACGGCACCCATATTATAATTATCCCTTCACTAACGAATTGGAATACAAAGGGACAATGCATAATATGATATGCAAGCAGTGTACAGCGGGACCCGGTGCCTGCTTTCCATAACTACAATAATATAGTATACATACTCCTACATATATCGCTATTTGAAGCGTCACAAAATTGAAAATATTTGTTTATGTTCCTGTGAACCTTGAAATATCGTTTACTTTATATATTTTTCTTTTTCTTCCACTTGGTATAGGTCGTATGATCTGTTTGTGACAGTGAATTGTCCTGGGATGATGACATCCAGCTATCCCTCCATCTCTTCGGCGACCATTCATTCAGTCCTTCTACGTCTTCCCCACCTCACTATGTCAACAACTTCACAGATAGACCTTATCATCTCATTTCTGATCCGATATCTGAGAGTTCTGCCTGCAATCTGAGCGTAGGGATCTCATTTCTGCCACTCTCAGAAGGTTTTTGGTATTTTAGCTATCGGCTTTCGTTTCCATCCTATATGTCATAATGGGGCGGACGCAAGCCTTATTTTATTATTTTCCGTTTTTTTTTTTCTTCTTTTTCTTCTCCTTATAGACCTTTGGTCTGTTCCTGAAATCAGGCTGGCCTCTCTTGACTCCCAACTATCTCTCCATCTCTTCGGCGGTCTTCCGGGGAGACGGCAGCCGGCAGGAATCTGATGCGCCACAGCGTGTGGGATTCTGGTGGGATCCATCCTCTGCACGTGCGCATTCCAGTATCTTCTGCGTTGTCTGCCCCATCTCACGACATCCTCCGCCTTGCAGTTTTTTTTACCTCACCTTATTACATTTTTTTAATCTAATTTTTTTTATATGCATCCGGTTGTCTGAACCTAATCTGTGTACAATTTGTTTTTATCTATTATTTGTCATGTGATAGGTAGCTAATCTATCGCCATTTTTTGGCACGTTAATTCTTCACCATACCAACGACAGTGTGACAATCATACTATAGAACGCTTGGCTTCTTATCAAGGGGACATGGGTTCGAGCCTGGACACGACCAGATTCCTTCTTCATAATAATGAGCTATTTTCTACTCACATTGAAGATTGTAAAATAAATTCTAATATCATTGATTTAAATCTTTGGTGTTAGTCTTTTTTTTTTAAATCGAACTCGGGACCTTGGGTATGGTAGTCATAGATCTTACCACTCTGCTACGAAGATCGTCTGCTTATGATTTAACCTTAATTATAATTTTAAAAAATCTGGCACCTGAATGCTGGTTGCAAAATTCACGAATCTTAACGCATGTGTTTTCAGATATATTGATATTCGTAATGCCTTAGTATTTCTATTGATACATTTTCCCAGTGCTTATTTTCTAGTTGGACGAGACACATCATAATTTAAAACCACTTTAAATTCGAATGTTTTATGATTTGTAACTAATTTTAATTTAACATAAAAATAACGTGTTATTTAATTTAGCCACAAGCGCCCAAAATCGATCCTCCTTCAGATGAACACTCCGGACCACACAAATCATGCCCCCGCATAAACTAACAACCCACCAAATCACCTTCCAACAATGTTCCCATCAGGCGTAAGAGGAATAGCCACATGAGCTGAATCCCTGTAAGCTAGAAGATCCAAGTCTAAGTCCAAGTCCAACAGGGTTTTTTTTTTGTTTTTCATATTTTGTATATAAGCTAAGGTAAACCTCTCATAACATATCTCGGTTTTTGATCCAATAAAAGCATTTTTGATACTCTCGCAAGTAACATAAAATGATTATGGATTCCTCGAATTGCGAATTCCAATTTCATTTACGATCTCCATTTCAAAGTTTCCAATTTGCAGAGCGCATCATTCTGTTCAAAAAATCGTGTAACATAATTTGTTTTCAAGGATTAATTTTATCTCAATAGAGACGAAGATGCAAACTGGAAACCGAATATGGTGATCGAGGTGTTTACAGGACTTATGACCTGTCATTGGTTGGGTTAAGCGCACGCTTTATGTAATTACAACATTCCCCATTTCACATTTCTTATGACCACCATGTCTGATAAATTTTTGGAAGTTGTATATATGTTAATATCCAACGCCACAATTCACATGTCAGTTTCAATTTACAGACCAGCGCCATCTATGAAGATTTTGTTTTGAATGGAATCCCTAGAATTTTCACAAAACTAAAAAAAAAACGTTAAATCCATGTAATGCTCATGAAACCTTGTCTCGTTTCTAAATGAGAAAACAATAGGTCTGAAATTTGCCAAGTCAGGCATCAATCCACAGTCAATATTGACACGTTAGTACTGGCAGAACAGTAAGTGATGGGGCAGGGGAGTGGGTCAGTGAATCAACAGTATTAACTTTGATCATTTTTACCCCCGTACTTGAGAAGCTAGTTTACACATTCGAAGGTCGGTCTTCGTGACACGCACACACACTTGTAAATTAAACAGCCGTATGTCCAGACACAGTTTATTTTTAGCTGTCGATCCAATGTTTGGAAATAGAAATCGTTTTACAAACAAAACAAATAATAATACAGGTACAATATGTACATATAGTATTGCCCTTCGTGGCAGAGTGGTAAGAGCTCTGATTTCCATACCGATGGTCTCGGGTCAGAATCCCGGCTATGGCAGCGTGATTGTCACATTGTCTTTAGTCTGCTGTAGAATTCACGTGTCAATAAAATGGCAATAGATTAGCTACCTAGCACATGTCGTAAGAATCTATATAATAGCTTAAAAAAATTATACAGTATTACGGGAGAAAGAATGGTTAAAAAAGTATACGTTAATGCTGTAAATGGAGTACGTCGAGGCAAACCGAGGAAAACATGGCATGACCAAATTACTTAAATTTTAAATGTTGGTCTTGTTAGAAGTCAGAGAAATCGACGTGCATGTATGACTCGTCACATCTGTCACAGTTCCTGGTCCAGTGTCTGTGTATGTCTGAATTTTCAGTTTTGTAGCTGCTGTCTGTTGTCTTTTCCATGGTCATTCTGTGTACAATTTTAAGGTCTCATATTTGGTCAGGTCTGATATGTCCATTTGTTTTGTTTGTCTGTAAACTTGTATGGTTGGGGTAAGGTAGTTAATGTTATGTGCTAATTTTATTTGTTTGTTTTGTTTTCTTTGGAGTCTCGAGATGTCCTTATGGTTTCCTGTCCCCCAAAGGGAATCATATATGTCAGTCGGCTTTTAACATACGCTTCGTACATCATAACTTTTTCCCTTCTTGGTATGTAATTCTTTATTTTGTAGAAGAGGGAGTATAGAGATGCTAACTTGTCTGTTAGGTTGTCTATGTGTGTTGTCTAAAATAAATAAATATTCAACAATAATAAACAGTAACATTTTAAACTTTTTTCTCCAGCATTGTTAGTCAAATGTTAAAGAGAGATGGAAATAAATTATTGATGAAATGTAAAATAACGAATGATAAAACATGCTATTTTATTTCATTTGAGGCACTCATAATAATCTAGTCTTACCGGCTTAAAATACCCTTGTCAATGGAATCGTGAGACGATATTTTCGGGCGTAGGACGACAAAAAAAACGATTCCCAGCATTAAATATTTTGAGGAATTACTTGGATATTAAAATATGAGGGAGCGGTGTGAACCATCAATATCGGAGCGGGCCCCGCGCCGCGAGCACTCCCGCTGTCGCCTGCCACTGACGGCGTGTTCCGACACGACGTGCATTTGAGGTCTTACTCCGATATTGGCCGTTTTTTCCGTAAGGTCAGGGAAACCGGCATCAATCATTCCCGCGCTTTTAGCCCGCCCCCCGTCACCCGCCCTCCAACCCTCGCCGTCCCGGCGCCCGTTCTCCGGCTCTCTGTCCTTCCTTCCTTGGCGATAGACTTTTTTACGCTTTTCCGTATATAATCGCCTAATTACGAAACATTTACAAAAAAGCTTTCTCTGCGTATTTTAAGTACACGTATTCTTCTTCTTCTAACGGCGCCGTCTCCTCGTGAAGGTTGGCTATCGGTATGATGTCGAACTCATGATATCGGCAGAAATCAAACATAAACCAATATTTCTGACGTCGTCCTACCGATTTATTTATTTCAATTTTTCTCTCCAATGTCTTCTTCTTCTTTTAATAGATCTGACAATCTGTGACACAGAAATCATGTCTCGTCGGATGATGAGATCCAGCTGTCCCTCCATCTCTTAGGCGGTCTTCCAGGTGGGCGGTGTCCGGAGGGGATTTCATAAGCGGCTGTATATGCAAGTCTGTCACCATCCATTCGGGCTACATGGTCCTTCCAGTATCTTCTTCTGGATCTACTCCACTGAACGATATCCTCTATTTCGAAAGTTTTTCTTATGTCTAAGTTGCGGACACGATCTCGGAAAGTTTTTCCAGTAATTGATCTTAGGACCTTCATCTCCGATGTACTTAGTAGTCCCTTGGTTCGCATAGTGTCGGCCCGCGTCTCTACAGCCTACGTCATGACAGGTCGCACGCATGTTTTATAAATTCTGATCTTGCTGTCGATACGCATGTGCTTATTCTTCCAGACAAATTCTTCAGGCATCCTGACACGGGAGAGGCTTTACTGACTTGTTCTCGTACTTCGGTATAAAGGTCATTTGGGCTGCAGATCTCTTCTCCCAAATATCTGAAACTCATTACTTGCTCCACAGGTATATCATCAATAGTCAGCTTACATCTTGTAGGTTGCCTATGTTAGATATTAAAATATTGTTTTTATTTCCCTCGACTCCATATTTGTAACTGGCAAAAGAAGGATGAAAGTAGAATAAATGCAGTAGAAAAGAGATCTCTTAGACAAATGTGTAGATACTCTGTGTATGATAGAGTGTCGAACGAAAATATAAAAAGGGAATGCGGTGCGAATGATGGTGTTATGAGCAAAATAATGAAATGATCATTAAGGTTAATGGTTTTTCAAATATTGAATGTCGACCACGTGAGGAGTCACAGAAATCGACGCGCGAGGAAACGAGAGAAATATGTCAGGAAAGAAAAGTGTGGCAGTCCATTCTTTCTGCCTACCCATTCGTGGAGACGGCGTGATGGTTATCTATTTTAGACTCCATATTTCAACGAAACATTTTTATTTTATATCTTATGTCTTATCGAGAACCCCAAAAATAAATGTTGTGTTCTGTCCACATAATGGGTTTAAATTGGCTATTTTTCATGCAAATATATATTTTTGTACAACAGGTCATTTGTACCCAATTACTGAACACAATTTGTTCTTAAGATACTATATTGATTCTCATGACATGTGGTAGGTAGATAATCTATCGCTATTTTATTGACACCTGAATTCTACACCATACCCAAGACAGTGTGAGAATCCGGGACCTTCGATGTAACGCGGGAGACGCAGTGTGATGGATTGCGAACCTCAACGCCATCAATAGCCATCTCTCGGGTTGTTTTTATATGTATCACAATTTGCGAATTTATGCGATCCACAAATTTTTAGGCGTACACGTGGTCACAAATGAAATATAATTTGAAATAATAATTACATAAAACGATGTTTTTAAACTACTTCTACTTTTGTCTTTATTTCTACGGCGACTGGTTTAGCCAGGCTTGTTGTTGAAATAAAGACAAAAGTGGAAGTTGTGAAAAAACATATTTTAAATTAATTACTCGTAAAATATAAAATGAACTTCCATCAAGAAATTTCAGTAAAATCATTCGATTAAATATAAATTCTTTGGTAATAAATTTAATTTGAATCACGATAGTAATTGTAATCATATATTCGTCATGATAATAAATACAGTCATAAAGAACATGACAGGATGGTCTCATTTAAATATCCATCAATAGTTGTCGATTGAAGTACCTATAGGTATTCCAATGAACTCTCCCTAGAGGACTTGAAAGTTTAAATTAACTTAAATTGATTGACGATTCACAAGCAGCCAGAATCATTGATTGAATCATCTGTAAGTACTTTCCTCGTATAGTAAACTTAGTACTGATTTCATTAATTATGGAAATAATTGGTTTCTCTTTGTTAAAAATACTTTCTTAATGTATTCAATAAATATACGAGTATATCCCTAAAATTAAATTTTATGCGGAATACATATGTCAAGATCCAACAATGGACACAAAAAATCTATGCATTCACTTGATATATTATGAATATTCAAAAAGCTTTTATTAATATAATAATAATAATAATGGTGTTGTTGTACCGACCCTTATATAGAGAAGTGAAGCAAGGAACTAGCAAAAGAAGATGAAAATGGAATAAATGCAGTAGAAATGAGATATCTTAAATGAATGTGTGGATACTCTGTGCATGATAGAGTGTCGAATGAAAATATAAGAAGTAAATGCGGTGCGAATGATGGTGATATGAACAAAATAATTAAAGAATCATTAAGATGGTTTAGACACATGGAAAGAATAAATTAAGATAAAGAGTGATAAAAAAAGTATATGTTAACGATGTAAATGGAATTAGAAGTAGAGGAAGACCTAGGAAAATGTGTCACGATTAAATAAATCAAATATTGAATGTCGGCCACATGAGGAGTCAGAGAAATTGCATGACACGATTTATGAATGTTGAGGAAGCGAGAGAAATATGTCAGGAAGGAAAAGTGTGGCAGTCCATTCTTTCTGCCTACCCCTTCGGGGAGACGGCGTGATGGTTAGTTAGATCGTTAGTTAATAGTAATATAATAATTTTATTCCGAATGTTTTTATTATATACTCGTATACGAGTACCACAATCGAGCTGTATTCTCGAATAATAGAATTCAACTCGATTGGTCTCCATTCAGAAGGCTGGGTAACATCTTCAAGTCAGACATGCCACAAAATTTGAAAACAGATGTTCTGGAGCACAACGCAGGGCTCTAACCACTAGACGATCGTATGTGTTACCTGTGGTGACCTATGGATGCGAAACATGAACGTTGACTAGAGAAATAATTAATATATTTTAATTTGCACATTGAACCATGGAAAGTTCCATGTTGGGTATCTCACTTAGAGATCATGTAACTAACGTGGAAATTAGAAGGTGCACCAAAGTCACCAATAACGGGATACGTATTGCGAGGATGGAGTAGCAATGGGCTGAACATGTGTGCCGACAGGATGATGGAAATTGGAGCCAGAAGATTACTGAAAAGATACAAAGGTTGAGTAGAAGAAGTGATACAGCCCACCAGGTGGAGTGATGATATTGTACGGACGGCGGGAAGGCCCTAAAGAACACTGGTGAGATACTGAGAGTAAAGGCGTGGTGGTGGAGAGGCTTACGTCCAGCAGTGGATAAAAACAAGCTGACGATGTATACAACAGATTTCTTCAATCCAACTACTGTATACCTACAACATACGCAATTGGAAAATTGCGAAATGTGAGTTAAAATACTACTTGAAAGACATAAAGATCAATCCACTTTGACTGACTTACCATTTAGGTGCACCATATCTCGAGTTCTGGTATGTTGCTTCAGGACTTTTGTTTTCATTTACGGTATGCATAGCAGTTGTCTGTGACCAGGGCATCTTGAATCGTCGGATTACCCGAATCAAAAAATAATGCTGAAATATAATCTGCATTTTATTTTGATTATCGAAATATTATTTTAAATAATTACGATTAATTACCAAGCGTGTTACATTAAAAATTAACTAAAAATCTATATTTACTAATATATAAAAATATGGTATATCACTATCTAAATATGTCAACTTAGAGACGAATACATTACGAAAATGGCGTATTAAAAAAAATATATATATATATTGTAATTTTATTTCAAATATGAACACTTTTTTTTTAAGTATTATAGATTCAATATTTCTGTGGCTTATGTAGAATACGTGTCGTATATTAACTACGAGTATTATAATTTAATATATATTTATACCACTAGATATTTAAAATTTTGTTCAACAATGTATAGTAATGGATTAACTATCACCCTGATATTTATTAAGATTAGGAATTCATTTCCTCAAACATGTTACATATTTAACACATCCAACAATTAACCTTCAATTATTTAAAAATATCTATGTTGTGGATTACTTCAAATATAAATTCTCTCTACATATCGTCACCTGGAGAGTAAGAGGGTTCCAACTAACAAAATTTCACATTTGGCTTTTTTTCGTGAAAAGAGTTCTTACTAACCTTATCTATACGTACAATTGTAATAGTATCGTCATTTTGATGCTACGAAAAGAATCAAGTTCCATCTGATCATTCAAAACACACGATTCACTGAAGAAGGATTCATTTAAACTTAGAACTTTATTATTCCAACTGTTGCCAGACAAAATTTACACGTTTCTCGGTAAAAGAATGCTGGAAATTGGAATAAAACCCCTTTATTCCATGATACACACCCGAAACCATCAAAACTTTGACTTCATTTTTCTCAGCTTTTTACTTTTGTCAGTTGGAACCTTGTTACTCTCAGGTGTTTATATTTAACATTACATTAACGAAATTCGAATATTCTATGGATGACGTCAATCAAACAAACTATTAAACATTTTTGATTTACGATACTTAAAAATAGATTTCCTGTCAAAACTTCGTTCCCCGAAGGGGAGGGACATGTATTGGAGTCAGTGAACTCAAGGGAAATTAATATTAATTTTAATCTCCTTAGACAGGTACTGCTGGATAGGTACCTATGTAAAGCTTTTATCAAAAGCTCTCTCTCTCTCTGTTTACGAGTACTTACTCAAAGTGATACTTTAAATTTTGATCACGTATCACGCCCGTTTTTTTTTTTTGACTACTGTTGTTATTATTTTCGTCATTTTAACTATTTCATAATAATCTTTACATATAATAAAGTACAAAAAATAAATTACAGATTTCAAAGTTGACATTTTCATACTCTACGAGTAGCTGCCTTATTTTCATTCGGTTAAATACAATTACTTTTGTTTTGTTAATGCTCCACTAAGGTGAAACAAGTCAACCGTTAATAACAAAAGCAAATTACGTGATCAAAGCAAGTGATTTCTAAAATATCTAAATAAATATATTTATCGGTTTTTTTTTGTCTTCTCGAAACGTAATTTTAGACAAAGCATTTGTGAGGAACCATTGAATATTGATAAATATTTTTATATACAAATTATTATTGAACTCGTCTTTTTCCACTTCTCTTGTCTTCAACAATACAAAAGTCCATAATTTTAAATAAACTTTTGTTTGGGCCGAAGAAAAATATAATCCATGTTCCTACATAAAACAGTTGAGTACAAATATTACCGAAAAATGTACTTAAATTGATTATCGTTGCAAAAAAGGTAAGAGCGTCCTATGATGTATATTATCGAAAGTAAGAACTCTTCGGTAAGAAGTATAATTATAGATGTTATTATGTATAATATATTTTTATAAAAACTCCCTATAAACGCCTAAAATCTAGTACCATTATGTATATAAACTCTCTCCCATATTATTTCGTAGTTAATACATCCTGACATACATTCGTATAATATCAAATAATAAATGTGTCACTGTCATTCACTTTCCCGGCATGCGAGCATTTCGGGAATGGGTTAACTCAGGGGTAAGCGATATTTTACATAACATAAAAAATATGATATTTAATTTTCTGATTAAATTAATGTTAATACATGTATATTTATTTAATACAGTAGAACGTCGTTTATCCGGACGTCAGTTAACCGGAACGTCAATTATCCGGACAAGCCAAAATGATGAAGCTCATAAAAAAAGAGGATATCTTATTCAATAAAAATTTATCCGCAATGGGTAAAATCCAGTATTTGTCTACGAGAATTTGTAAACATTCAAAATGTTGTATAAAATAACTGGTCCAAGTAGGCATAAAAATTGGAGAGACATCTCCAGGCGTTATCTAGTACTGTATGATTTGCAGAGACTTTCACAGTGCATTAATAAAGATTTTCTGCTTAATGCTTCCCAATCTTAATAGATGACGCTAGTGTAGAGTGAACTAAAATATGTAAAGATAAGCGTGGGATTCTAGCATGTATACAAGTTCCAAAAAATTGTCAGATGTGGTGGTCATAAGAAGGGTGGAATGGGGATTGTTGTTAAACATAAAGCTATCGCTCAACCCAACCAATTACAGGTCATAAGTCCTGTAAGCTCCTCGGCCACCATATTCTGTTCCCAGAAAAACAATTTACATCTTCGTCTCTATTGAGATTCAGTTAATCCTTATAAAAATAAAATCTCTGATTATTTCTCCATTACTGTAGGGTAATGTAAGCCTTTTTATGTACATGTGCTACATACATCCTTTTTTTTTGCAGTAAATTTTATAATTTCATAATCAATTAATGAGCGGAGGAAAAAATCAATTTACACCTTATTTTGCAAAAAGAATTAGCGCCTGTTTGATAATCCGGAAAAATCAGTATCCGGAACACCTTTGGTCCCCCAATAAGTCCGGATAAACGACGTTCTACTGTATATTCGTTAGCTATTATTATAAAGATTACACCAAAAGAAATAAAGTCAATTATAAATATTTAAAGGAATTACTTGGTGACTTAATAAACCTTGCAATTTTGAGTTTAACTTTTTTTTAATTTTGGTTAGGAGGAAATCGTCAATAGTCAAACTTTACCATAACATTTTGAATGCATACAATATAATGCTTCCCAATCTTAATGGATAGCGCTAGTGTAGATTGAACTAAAAAAATGTGAAGTGCTGCGCAGCATTCTAGCATATATACACCTTCCAAAAATGTATCAGATGTGGTGGTCGTAAGAAGTGCGGAATGGGGAATGTTGTTAAATATAAAGCGATCGCTTAACCCAACCAATGACAGGTCATAAGTCCCGTAAGTACTTCGACCACCATATTCTGTTCCCAGAAAACAATTTACATCTTCGTCTCTATTGAGATACAATTAATCCTTATAAAAAACTTTACCATCATAATATTTTTTATATTCAAATAATAAGAGGGCAATAAAAATTGAACACTAACTCAATTCTATGACAAAAAATCTAACAGAGACTATCCATTGTTTTGGCGGAAACACTTTGATATTTCAACATTATTCACTGTTTAATTGAAACACTGTTATATTATAATATATCACAATTGATTTAATTTCTATGAAGTTGTCGCAGCTATCGCGACAATAAAACAGTGTTTCAATTAAATAGTTAAGAAATTATTTTAATAAAATAGTCGCATAATACATATCTAAAATATATTTAATATGAAAATTGGTTATGCAATGTTTTTTTTAATGAATCCATGCTATTGTGCAATATTATATTAATTATTCCTTATCTGTTAAAGACACAATCTACAAATATTGAAGAATATAGAAACTGTATAAACCCAAACGAGATTTAAAATTTTCACCGTGGATTATCTCAATTTCTTTCAAAAAACTAATTAATTATTTTAAAAATGTTCGTATTACTGTATCATTGTTGGAAAAGCTAATAATACACACTCAAAATTTGAGTTTGTTTTTCATGTTTTTTTGTTTCTGTTTAACAAATGTGTTTTATATCGATCAATGAGATCATAAAATAATCCATTAATTTCAGCTCGTTATTCACGGGTTGTTGATCACTGGTGTGAGTGAATGAAACGACGGCCCTCGCCCTACGCGTAGCGGAACACAGCTACCTACGAATGTGGAACTGAATGAAAATTTTGATGGACAAGATGATATTTTTATGTCAGTTTCGCTGAACGATAATGCGTGTTGAACGGATCAAAAGTGTTCTCAAGGACGAAATCCTGCGCCACCGAGAGTGATTCAATATTGAATTAAGCTTTTTAGTGGAACTGTTAAAGGAAATTTTATTTTTATTATACACTTAGACAAATTTGGAAATGCGGGGATAAAACGTTCGAAATAGAAAGGGTGTGTTACACATAATTCAATTGAAATTGAAATATTTCATGTCATCATCATCGGCTGTCCCTCGTGTCCGAGGAAGACTGTTCTTCGCGGTTATGGGTCCGCATATGACTGAAGAGCCCGATCCTGGACCCACACATTCTGGGGCATCTGGGGCAGGGGAAGGCGCTTGTAATGGAGCCGTCACCGTCTCCTAGTGGTCTCTTCTGTCTCATCCTCCTCTCTGCGACGTCGTCTCTGCGCTGTGCTTCAAAGTCCTGTATATGTACATGTAATCACAATCACTTTGTATTGTGAGTTCACATTTGAATAATTTTTCAAATGCTTTGTGTTTCCACTAAACACTTTTGTCCACTTTTTACAAATACGTTTCGGGCTGTACACATCCTACTTCTGTGTTATTTTTTCATTTCAATATATATATATTAGGATATGTAAGATCTTCTTCTTCTTCCTTGTTGTAAACCTATGTGGTCTGTTCTCTAGAGTGTTGCTCCTCCTGTGAGGTAGTCTCCCAGTTGTCCTTCCATCTTTTATGAGGTCTTCCACGAGGACGAGTCCCATGAGGCTGATTATGCAATGCAATATAGGGGAGTCTGGTGGTGTCCATTCTTTGAACATGCCCGTACCAGTTCCTTTTTCGCTGTCTGCTCCATCTTATAATATCCTCAACCTCACATATCTCTCTTATTCTGGTGTTCCTCACGCGATCTCTCAGTGTCTTGCCTGCTATCGTCCTCAGTGTCTTCATTTCGGAAGTCCTCAAAACTTGTTTGGTCCTTACTGTGTCTGCCCTTGCTTCGACGCCATATGTTATTATTGGTCTTATGCTTGCTTTATCGATTCTCATCTTACTCCTAATGGCCATGTCTTTGTTTTTCCATATTGTGGATTTTAGGGCCCCAGAGATTGCAGCTGCCTTGTTTACTTGGGCTTGTATTTCTTCCCGCAGATCAGCTCCTCCCACCAGTTCTATGCCTAGATACTTAAATAAACTTACACAAAAAAAAGTTTCTTTGCGTATTTATATATTTCAAACTTTTTTTTAATATAATTAACGATATAACACTCCTGTTTCATAGTTTGAATGGAATAAACTATTTTTTATCTATTTTTATTTATTACATATTTATGATATTAACGAACTAAACAAATGTACAAGGGTTAACGTGTATGTATGTAAATATGCTCAAGTGTAAGAAGGTCGTTAGAGTCCGCCCCTTCCCCATCTGCCGCCTCCCGGCCACAGACAATTTATCAAGTCCCCTCGAAAAGGAAATACTCTCCGATGGGTTCCCAAGAATCTATGGACTGCGATCTCCTTCCGAAGTGTATAAAACGAATATTAGGTCTATATTATCATATTGTTGAATGAAGATATACCCTGAGAACGATTCTTGCTCCTTCTTAAATGTAGAGTTGTTAAATTACCTACAAAACATTCAGTTTGTAATCACACGTAATTATTTTTCCCAAATTACTAAAAAAAATGGACAATAAAAACACAATAAAGTCTTCTTAAACAAGGTTTGGTTGACTTTGTGTCGTTTCCAATGGCACCGAATGTTTTTGTAACATCATACGTGAAGGTCTAATAATCAAGTCCCTTGTTTACTAATCAAGTAAAGATGTTATGATGATTTAACACCTAATCTAAAACTGACCTTATCAGTGACATATTTACATTTCTTAACACCTAATCTAAAACACATTAAGTTCGCATTACCTGTTACGTTCATCTTACTTACTTACTCGTACCTCTTTATTCCAAGGTATGATCAAATCTTTTCTTCTTTTCCTTTTAGACGTTTGGTCTATTCCTCTTGTCAGACTGGCCTATCTTGAGAAGCTGACTCCCAGCTATCCCTCCATATCTTTGGCGGTCTTCTGGAGAGATGTTAGCCAACAGGAATCTGATGCGAATCCACCCTCTGCACGTGCGCCTTCCAGTATCTTATGCGTTTTCTGTCCTATCTTACAATATCTTCCACCTAGCATTTATTTAAAACCGTTAAATTTTATCAATTTTTTTTTCATACTATTGTATAACTCATCGCCATTGGATGTACATCAACATCAAACTTTGATGAGTTATATATAACCCCATTTGTACATGATAAACATAACATCTGAGACATCGAAAATACACAACCTAATTTATAGTTTTATCATCCAATGGACACATAGTTTTATAGGGGTATCACAACACCCAACGGAACTGTCAAGAATATGGGTAAGGTTCGCGTTAGGTTTAATTAGTTTGAGTAAAAATAATATAATCAAAATCTTTACTTTTCTACAAGTTAATCATAATTTTTTGTTGTAATCAAGAAAACATGGTTAGTGGTTAATAATATATTATATAAATTAAATCCAATTTTTTTTCAGGCACTACAACTCTTGGTAGGTCTCAGCCTCCTCCATTAAACGAATTTCTTGAAGTGTTCGTAACATTGGTTGTTTTACGTGGTTAGGTTGTTGGCCTAACGCCCAACTCTCTTACTAGAAGGACCAGGGTTTTTCTGTAAGGGTGTTCCTTCCTTTAGCTGTGGGTGACCGGCTTTGTGGCGCCGAAAATCGCCATTCGCCCTCTCTCTGTTAACTGTAGCACATCAACATACGAGTACGTCCAATTTGCCACACCCAGGGTTTGCGGGATCATAAAGATCACACGTAGACGCCAGAGACTCGGACTAGATGATAGTGTTGCTGATGTTATGCAACTATGGCGTTTCATGGCATTTACTGGTACACATACCTTCTAACACGGTATGTCCCCCCACGGCCCTAACAGTCCATTCAAACCCCATTTAATATAATATACAAAGTTTTATTTTATTTTGTAGACATCTTATGAATCGTTTTGTTTTCCTTGTTAAAAGACAAAAAAAAATTGAATGCAATTATCACCTGTCATGATAATGATACTTTCGTGGAATGGCAAAAGAGCAATAGATAATTACGCATGTATAATTAAAGCGAACGGTATTTTAATATTCATGTTTAACGTTGCGGCATTAACGCCATTTTGGTGGAATGATAAATATATAAAACACTTCTTCAGTATCTGAATTTTAACAATGTTTAAAATTATTTCATACGCTGAAGAAGGGAAGTCTGTGTATCGAAACATGTTTGTGAAAGATGCAAAAAAATATTGTGAAAATACAATATTTTCAAAAAGTTATTCTAATGTGAATCCACAACACAAAGTGATGGCGAATATACCATAGAAGAAATAAAACACTCGTTATATAAATATCTGAATAATCTACATTTTGATACACGAGTATTATGTTAGTTTGTATTGTTTTATGTACAAACTTTCAATTGCGAAAGCTGAATTTGCTTCGTAGCTGTTTCCTCGTTTGTGTTTTGTATGTGTTTCCCACTTCTACGTCAGCGCAAAGTTGTCAAACCAAACATTGCAAAGCGCGTGGAATTTAAATTCAAAATATGTCACTGATAAGCTTTGGTAGTACTTAACCCTCGAATCCCATTTAACACGTTGTTGACAAGCGCTTTAGACACGGCATCCTACGGGGAGGAAATTAGTTGCCGATATTTCTCTTTGTCGCTCTCATTTACTTTGTCTTTCTACAGGAATAGTTCTTTGATGTTTAACAAATAACAGGAGTGGAAATAAAACAAGACGAAGGCAATTCCTTTCTTCGGTTCCTTTGAGTCGTCGGATTGATACCACGTTTTACCGCCCGGCAATTTCAACAACCGTTTGTATTTACGTAGACTCAATTTTAATCGAAACGAAAATGATTTATATTTTATGGTCATTGTATACTTACTGAATATTAGTTATTGTTGAATTTTCATTTAATCAACATTGGTTAGTCAAAACATTTGTTAATTTTGGATAAACTGGACTTCCATCTTCGTCAACTTGTCTCCATCCAATGCTGGACGTAAGCCTCTCCACCCCCGCGCCATCTCTCTCGGTCTCTCGCCACTGTTCTCCAACCTTCCGCACAATATCATCACTCGACACTTTTCCGGCCCAACCTTTGCCTCGATTCAGTAACCCGCTGGCTCCATCTTCCAACATCCCGTCGACACACATGACCACTCTATCCTCGCATTGCGTATCCCTACATCGGTGACCCTGATCAAATCAAATCAGTTTATTTTCTCAAAGGATATTACAAACAAAATTATAGTTTAAGGTATCAAGAACAGGTTAAACATAAAAAATATATAATACCAGGAACGCATGAGAGATGGTTCGACATTAGGAATACATAATACTCTCCAAAGTCGAGAGTATTTCTCTTCTGAACGTACTTTCACGAATATGAAAGACGTCGATCTCCGAAGCGATCATGTTCAGCAGTTTGATTGCTCTCCCCACCGGCATCACCAGAGGCAGGTTGGTTCTGCATGCTGGAAGATAAAACAGTCTGTGCTGACGCTGTCGAAGATAACCATCTGGAATATGATGAGTCTTCTTCGACCCAACATGGATCTTACCATGGCCCGTTGTGCAAATTTGATTTGTGCATTGCTTCTTTAGTTAACGTCCATGTCTCGCATCCATAGGCCACCACAAGTAACACACACTGGTCCAGCACTTTTTTACGTTTTTAGTATTTGTCGCATGTCCGACTTAAAGATGTTGCCCAGCCTTCCGAATGCAGACCAATCGAGCTGTATCTCTTAACCAAGCTCGGTTGGAATTCCATAATGACAATTAAAACTATGAAATAGAATTATAAAAAATGTACAACTTAGGTCTTCATCAATATTAAATACTTTATTATAAGATTTACGCCCGAAGAAACTAACAAGTAATATTGAGAAAAAAATGTTTTATTTAAATACTATTTGGAAATCTTTAGGATAAATAAGCACATAAGCATCAAGGGCTAAATGAAGATTCACAAAACTTGTGTCATACATATCTTGACATAAGCAATAGAATCTAGAACCTGTATGGCTCGAACCAAGCAACTCCTGTGCGCAAATTAACTTCGCGACAGAATAAGAAATTAAAAAAATCGAACATTTTGCGAGACTGGAGACGTTGTTAGACCGGGATACAAAAAGAGAAGATACTAGTACGAGCATGTCTCCATATGTCAGATAATAGGATTTCAATGCCAGCCCGAGACAATCTGCCGGAAGGTTGCCGACCACCGAAAATATGGCGATATAGTTGACACTCGACCTCCCAGGAGAACAGAGTTGAAACCGACATAAGTTCATTAAACAGAATACGATAAAAAGAGAATACGAAATTAATCATGTATTATTCTCAGAGTGCCGTGTCAAGCCCCCCTGAAGTCGGCTATCACTCTGGCGAAAGACTCTCTGTCTGTTCTCCAGTCAACACATCTGGGATCTTCCTACACCTCGCCTTCCCTCAATCTTCCCTTTCATTATGAGGTGCAGCAAATCATATTTCTCGTTGCGGAGAATGTGTCCCAAATATGCAATATACAGACTTCAACAATTATCTTCTTACTCTGGCTCTATGTAGCACCTGGTGACGGCGGCTCTACGTAGCTTATGTGCGGCGATTCTGCGGTGCCTCCGCAGAATCTTCGGACCCATTAAGGATGGTCAGACGTGGAGAAGGAGATACAACACAGAGCTCTACGATCTATACCAGGACGTCAGCGTGGTCAAGTTTATAAAGATTAACAGACTGCGCTGGCTAGGACACTTGCACCACATGGGAGATCTGGAGCCCCCCAAAAGAGTGTTGTATGACAATCCACCATCGGTAGGCCAAGACTGCGATGGCTGGATGGTGCCGTGGCAGATTGTCGGGTCCTGAAGCAGCAAGACTGGGAGGTAGCGGCCAGAGATAGGACGGGATGGAGACGTTTCTTGGAGGAGGCCAAGACCCACCAAGGGTTGTAGCGCCGGAAAATAAGAAAAAGAAGATGTGCGGTATTAATAATAAGAGATTTTAAATACTATTGCAAGTTGAATGTTTTAGTATATTTTAGGGAAATAACATTTTAGTCATACTCTTGGTCTGTCAGATGACTAAGTAGTACACAGGCCTGAGCGAGATATAGCAATTACGTATTTTGGGATCGATAATTTTCGGAATAAATCAGGGACCTTTGCGAAATTCTTACGTTTCGACAAAATCAAAACGATCCCAAGAATGTTCGGCGGCAATCCGCCACCGTTTTTCCGCCGCTATCCCGAATCAGTATGCCGCGACAGGCGAATCTCCCACCGCGGCATGATCGGGCATATTCAAAACAAATTAGCCCTGGTCCCTCCTCCCGGCCCTCCCCTACCCCTGTTTCCCTGTCCCCGGCCCCATTCCCAAGACCAATGGGCGAAATTATAGAGGAAATGCAGCACACTTTAATAGGACAATCCGATTGAACTACAAAACACATTTGACGACCTTCGTGGCAGTGTGGTAAGTGCTATAACTACCACATCGAAGGCATCTGTTTCAATAGTAATGTGATTATCACACTTTCTTTGGTCTAGTGTAGAGTTCACCTGACAATCAAATGGCGATATATTAACTACCTATCACATCAATATGAATCAATATGAATCATATGATTGCTATACCCTTTACATACATCGATTTGGCTCACGATGTAATGATGTAAAAAGTGATTCAACATATTACTAACTAACTAACTAACTAACTAACCATCACGCCGTCTTCCCGAAAGGGTTGGCAGAAATAATGGACTGTCACACTTTAACCGATGCGGCATTCCATCCTTCTCTTTTCGCCCCGCGGGAGACGCGGTGTGATGGGTTGCGAACCTCATCGCCACCAATAGGCATCTCCCGCGCGCACTTCGATCGTCCAACATCCACAAAATTAATCTTAAATAAATAATATAAAATACATTGATATAAAATAAAAAAACAAAATAAAAATTATTTAACGCATTATGTTCTTTTTAGATGATACACATATTGTCTATTTAATTTATGTTCCACGTTTTCACCGTTTCTTTTTAAATAAGCTGTAATTAGGCTCTTAAAATACACTAACACCAGTAAGAACTTTAAAATAATATTGATAATATTAATAATATTATTAATGTATATTATCAGTAATATAAATAAAGAAATTTATTATAAATAGCCATATGTTTGATCAAATCATTGACAGCCCTCGTGGCAGAGTGGCAACAGCTATGACTACCACTCCGTAGGTCCCGGGTTCGATTCACGACGAAGACAGTGTGAAAAAAAATCTCAGTCACCAATCATTATTTTTAAATACATTTTTACGATCTCGTATATTGTGTCAGTTTCTTACATTTTCTTAACTATTGGCCAGGTCCCATCCAATAACAATCCCGCGTCCCCCCGCAGGGGACAGTGGTGGGGGTCACAATGTTCGAATTTTAAATTCCGCGGGACGAAAGCAAGAGCAATTTGTCACGGTCGTTAGGGTGTTTTGGGAAAATTATGTTATTAATATTTGTTTTCCATCAATCAACCTTTTTAATTTTATCGCCTAATGACATGATAAGATAGCGGATTTAACGGCGTTTGGAGGATTCATAACAAGTTTGCAAGTTTAGTTCATTTTGAATTATAGAACATATAGCAATATATCATTGCATGTCTATGGTCCAGAGTGACTATTGGCTGCTTTGTTTAAAACTCATTTGCCTTTATTCATTCTTAATACGAAAATACCAGAATTTAATTTTGAGAATTCAAAGTTTCATCATTGCCTTTTGCTTGCCATCTGTTTAAATTTGTTAATTTATTATTTGGTTCATGTGGTTCTCCCGTAAATTTGGAGATATTTCGTGCATAAGTGAATTGTTTTGGTCAATTTTATTGTTGCCGCACTTTAAAATATTTAGTTGTGGCACGAAATACGTTTTTACTGTTTAAATGTTAAAATTAAATCATTTATTTGGTTTATACAAAGAATTTGATATAAAAATAAATTTTTCATTAGTTCCAATGACAATTTGAATATTTTCTTCAATAAAATTTTTAAGTTATTGCTGGTGTTGGATTGTTTTAAGTGCCTATTACAGTTAATTTTAAAAAACGGTGGATATGTGGAATATAAATTAAATAAACACAAATGTTCGGATCATCCAACTGACAACAAGTGAACCATCTAAAAGACCATTATGTGTTAAATTATTTTCATTTTATTTCATATCATTGTATTTTAGATAATTTGTTTTCGATTAATTTTGTGAACGTTGGACGATTGAAGTGTGCGCGGGAGATGCTTGTTGGTGGCGATGAGGTTCACAACCTATCACATCGCGTCTCTCGCGGGGGTGACAATAGATGGATGGAGTACCGCATTGGTTAAAGTTTGACAGTCCATTCTTTCTGCCTTTCCTTTCGGGGAGACGGGGTGATGGTTAGTTAATTAGTTAGTTATTATGCGTTTTACAACATCAATACTTTTTAGTACCATATATAATACACAATTAGTGAGTGATGTTCGATTTTGAAAATTTGGTTTGGTTCATGTGGTGCGCTGCTCCCGTAAATTTGGAGAAATTTCTTGTATAAGTGAATTGTTTTGGTCAATTTGATTGTTGCCGCAGTTTATGATAGTTATTTGTGACACAAAATACGTTTTCACTCTTCTGATGCTAAAATACTACAAGTTTTTTCGTTTATAAAAATAATTTTGACAGGTGTAAAAATTAATTTTTCATTTGTTCCAATGACAATTTGAATAAATTCTTCAATCAAATTTTCAAGTTTTTGCTGGTGTTGGATTGTTTTAAGTGCCTAGTTAAAATGAAAACAGTGGAATAAAAAATTAAATTAACACAAATGTCCGGATCGTCCAGCTGACGACAAGTGCACCATCTAAAAAAACATTATGTGTTAAATTATTTTTATGTGTTATTTTATTTTATATCATTGTATTTTATATAATTTGTTTTAGATTTATTATGTAGACGTTGAATGATCGAAGTGTGCGCGGGAGATGCCTATTGGTGGCGATGAGGTTCGCAAACCATCACACCGCGTCTCTCGCGTTGGCGAAAAGAGAAGGATGGAGTGCAGCATCGATTAAAGTGTTGCAGTCCATTATTTCTGTCTACCCTTTCGGGGAAACGGCGTGATGGTTAGTTAGTTAGTTAGTTAGTCACAATTAGTTACGTCCGTTTATGAGTTTTTGTGGCAACAACAGTATACCATATATTCGTAATATGTAATATTTTGTATTTTTGTTTAAATTATTACATGATATACTCAAAACTTTACTTGCTTTTCTGTTTTGAAACGATAATTTATGTATTCATTTCTTTCTCTCCATATATGTAATTCTGTCGATGTAGTAATTAGATTTTTAGTTTTTAATTTTATTACAAATATGTTGTATGTATTATTTATCCCATAATATAATCTTGAAGTCATCTACTTTTTAAATTATAAAATTATGTATATTTTACTTACTTTTACAGAATTTTTTTAGTCATATTAAAATATATAATTATTTTACTCGAATATTTTTTCAATCTCAGAAGTATTTTTAGTGAATTAGATCAACCTTGTATTGTTTAAATGTAAGTTATTTTATTACTTACTTAATTCATAAATATACATGTCAAGTATTTCGTAGAAATCCATAGCAAGGAAACCTTTATTTTGTATAAAGATATTCATTATTTTGAAAAAAAGAACGTTGATTAAATTTTTTTATTATAATATACCTATCCGTATTTTTATAATTTTAACTACAGTTATAGAAACAGAGATGAACAAATTCATTACTCCATTTCTCCACCTATTGAACAAAGAAAATTTCACATGATTCTATTCTGCATTTTTATATCTGAAAAAAAACTGTAATTAAAATATTTTGAAATTATATCAAATTGTAAAACTCGCTTCGTCATAACTTCGTGTTTAAAAAAATGGAGTGGCGGGGGTAAATTTATAATTTATTTATTTTATTTCAGGGTCAACTAAGGGTGGTTATAAAAATACGCATTACCTTTTAGTCTGGGACCATGATGTTTTCACAATCTTTCTTCAACGTTTGGAAGTTATTACACAATTTTTACTGCAATTCTAAAATGGTGTAAATTCTTGATCCAGACATGTTCTTTGTCATTTTTCAGTGTATTAAACTTGAGAGTTTTGGTATTACTTTTGTACATGTATATTTGAACAATACATTTTGTACCAGTTTTTATGTGAATTTTTTTCCGAAATGAGTTAAACATATCATATTTTTTTATCTACTCAATATCCAGTATGTAGTAGAGTAGCATAAAATTAGTTGATTTGATTTTTATATCTTCTTCTTCTTTTAATAGATCTGACGATCTGTGACACAGAAATCATGTCTCGTCGGATGATGAGATCCAGCTCTACTTACATCTCTTAGGCGGTCTTCCAGGTGGGCGGTATCCGGAGGGGATTTCATAAGCGGCTATATGTCGGCTAAGTCTGTCACCATCCATTCGGGCTACATGGTCCCTCCAGTATCTTCTTCTGGATCTACTCCAGTGAACGATATCCTCTATTTAGCAAGTTTTTCTTATTACGTTGCGGACACGATCTCGGAGAGTTTTTCCAGTAACTGATCTTAGGACCTTCATCTCCAATGTTCTTAGTAGTCCCTTGGATCGCACAGTATCGGCCCGCATCTCTACAGCGATTTTTATATCCAGTATATATATAATAATAATAAGAATAATAAGAAGAAACCGTTATGACAGACAATGAAAACCACTAAAAATCTTATAAAAATCTCATATGACTATCATTACTTATTTCTGCCACAAATTCACTTAAAACTTTATGGCTCTCAGGTACAGATTTAATCATTTAACTACCACCACGCAATTTTGGTTAAAACTGTTATATAACCTATAATTATCAACTACGAAATGATTTATGATTGAATGTTAACGAATGTATTTGTATTTAAACGTCAAATAAAGAAACGCAAAACTCATATCAAATTTGATTTAAAATTCGCAACCTTCAAACCTTGAGGGATTACGTATTCAAAAAAATCAACCACTGCTAAACGGTATTTCAGCCAAGTCATTGTTTACTCTTTCAGTCAACCCACTCGGAGTTTAGATTTCCGAAACGATCCGAATTTCTTTGAGTTTGCTTTGTATAGGGATAATTAATCAACAGGGCCCTCTTATCACGTGCATGCGTTAACTGTATAATGAGGAAACAACATTCTTTGCATGATAAGGCACTTTACGCTCAATTTATCAGTTGTTCGCCAATTACAGCGGAAAATTTACAACGCTTGGTACCCATTGTGAGGACTTCATATCGGAAAACCCGTGCCATATTACTTACCCCACATTCGAACAATTTTATCTAACAGTGACTTCAACATATAAATATCGTTGTTTTGATTATTCGCTGTAATATATTTATTTATAAAATACACAAAATATGACTTTTAGATATGGACTTTTTTATTATTTTTAGTTTGCAGCAACGATTATTAATATCTTTGCTGGCTCTTAGAATGCCACTTGGGACTTTTTTTAAATGATAGTTTCCCGTTTCTTTCCACATTTATATACATCAGGTTCTTCGTCTACTTGTCTTCATCTACTGCTGGACGTAAGCCTTTCCACCCCCACGCTATCCCTCTCGGCCTCTCGCCAGTGTTCTCCAGGCCCTTCCCACAGTTCGCACAATATCATCGCTCCACCTGGTAGGCTGTCTCTCAATACTTCTCCGGCCCAACCTTAGCCTCCATTCAGTAACCCTCTGACTCTATCTTCCATCATCCCGTCGGCACACATGACCAGCCCACTTCCACTTCATCCTCGCAATGCGTATCCCTTCAGCAGTGACCCTGTTGAGTCTTCTAATCTCCACGTTGGGTATATGGTCTTTAAGCGAGATACCTAACATGGATCTTTTCATGGCCCGCTGTGCAACTTTGATTGTGTGCATTGCTTCTTTAGTTAACGTCCATATCTCGCTTCCATAGGTCATCACAGGTAACACTCACTAGTTCAGCACAGGATTTTGCGTCTCGGGAACGCATGGAGATGGGACGTCTGCCTCAATTCTGATCTACACCTCCACGCTGGGTCTCCCTGGAAATTACGACGGACTTGTGGGAGATCGGGTATCCAACCCCGAAGGACCATATTATGTCAACGTAGAGAGAAGAATTCGCCAAGACGCGTGGCGTTTTATTAGCCAAAAACCTCTACATCAGGTTATTTGAACCCAATAACAACTTTTAAATTATTGATTCTAGTAACATGAAATAGGTAGTTTATCTATCGCCATTTTATCGTCACGTGAATCTACACCAGACCAAAGACTTCAGATTGACAGATTCTACACCAGACCAAAGACAGTGTGACAAAGACAATTATACTGGCATCGCCAGTAATCGAACTCGGGGACGAATATATAATTATAATTATAATTGGTATTTCTCCACTAATTTAATTTTGCTAGAAATATGTTTTTTAAGATTTTTTTTCTACGTCATACATGCTAACTAACTAACTAACCATCACGCCATTTCCCCGGAGGGGTAGGCAGAGAGGATGGATCGCCACAATGCTCTATCCTGGCATACCTCTCGGGATTCCTCTACATTCATACATCGTACCATGCACGCACGTCGATTATTCCGACTTCGAATGTGGCCGCCTTTTAGTTTGGTCATGCCATGTTTTCCTCGGTCGTCCTCGGCTTCTTTTTCCACTTACTCTAGTAATTAATTCTAGTAAAATAACTAACTAACTAACCATCACGCCGTCGTGCATTAATAAAATTATAGCCCTAAATTTTTTTTTTTTTAATTACATCTGATTTAATATTGATCAAATTGATTCGTTTGCGTTTATTCTTTGTAATTAAATAAATAAGTGAAATATTCTTATTAAGAAAGAGATGTTTTTTTGTAATTGAAACGTGTTTTTCAGAAGTACCACACATCCAGTAACCTCAACTTTACAGGACGGACAACAAACTGTCTGGTACAAAATTTTCCTACAATATTTTTTTTTCAATACACATTTGTCTATTTGTCTCCCTATAACAAATGTGTATTGAAGAAAATATACATATTGTAGGAAAATTTTGTACCAGACAATTTTTTGTCCGACCTGTAAAGTCGACCTGAAAATCTTCCATTATAAAAGTTGGAAAGCGAAGGCTTGAAGCTAATTTATATCTTAAGAAGTGACAATCTTTATTTGCATTTGGCATGGAACTCCACTTACATTTTTCTGTTCGGCCGTATTAAAAGGTTAACCGTGTCGCGGGGATGGAAATTTCCAAACCCCACTGCATCCCGTGTGATAAATCATCATTAATTATGTTGTCAATTAATATATTAATTTGGAGGGCCCCGCGCCCAGGTAATTAATGGACCCGAGGCGACAAGGGCGCGCTAATGCCCTCCCCGCTTTGGCTCTTCCCGGCTCGACCAAAAATACAAGACGTCTGGAAAGTTACTTTTTAACTTTGGTTAGGCGCATTTCTTGGCTCATGTAGACCCCCTTGAGATAAAACTCATTTATTCATATCCACTAACGCTGAATGTATTATATTTGAAAATGGCACAGGACATCAAAACATATCACAACCATAAAATTTACTTAGAACATCCAAAAATACAGCGTTTTCTTTTTAAAAAAAATACTAGGCATTGTCCTATTAGACAACAACTTCAAGTAATTTATACGATGAAAACGTCTGTTTTATAGAGGATTTAATTTGTTTTTAAGTGGAATTACATGTTTAGCCTTGCAAAGGAATTATCAAAAGTGAAATGTGATAATAAATAAAAAATTCTAAAAAAACAGACGTTTTCATTTGTTTTAATTATTTAATATGTAATTTTACATCATTTTTTAAGAAAGAGCAACTTTAAAATTTAAATGATTACATATTATGTACAAGTATATAAAGATATATATTTCTTAAAAATATAGTTAATTAATGTTTAATATTAACAATAATAATTGTTTCACAATTAAGATTATTTTTATATTAATTATTAAATTTGTGAACTAAAACACTATTTTTCTTAATATGTTAGTTAACATATCTCTATATATTTTGAAGTTTACATTACATGAAATTTATTATACATTACATTACATAATATATACATGAAATACATTTATGTAATATGATAAATACATTATCAAGATAAATACATTTATGTAATATGCGATGTTTTTAATAATTAGTTTATAAAATTGAGAATCATCCCTGTGAACTATGCGTTAGTATTTTTATACATAAAAAAACATATACACTAGTATTCCACATTGCGTATACCATTTTTAATTCATTTTAATTTTAAATTTAAACAATATCAATGTTTTATTTAACTTTTCTACATTTAGGAAGGGGCACCTATGACCCGAAACCCGTTTGTGAAAATTGTAAAAAAGTAATGTGAAAATACGTTTTACAAAAAATTATGTGAATCTTAAATTTAAATCGGACGTTTCTAAAAAATTACAAACTTAGTAATGTATCGTATGTCTTATTTTTAACATATGATAGATTTTTTTTATTATACGTATATAGACATTTTAATGAACTTATTTATATCATGACGATTATTCTTTATAATAGCCGATATTTCTCATTAATGTAAAATATTATAATCGAAGGATTTGGGAGAGGTAATTTTTGTATTATAAATCTGAGTTTAATAGTGTGAGCGGACAGTAGAGAGGGTGCGATAATTCACCACGTAATGAGAGTAATATAAGAAATACGATACTCGTACACGTAGTTTTCTATTTAACGAGTTCTAGGGAAAGTAATAATTCTCACCGGCCATTTTATTCTTGGCGATTAGAGCGTTTAATTAAAATTAAAAATATGGGCACTTAAATCATCCCCGAGCTTTGTAATTAAAACCAATTTATTTCCCATTTATAACAATTTGAACTACAGCGCACTTTATTCCTTCGTTTCATCCCTGGGAGGGGAGAAGGAAGTAATTGCTCTATAAATATTCCAAATCATCACATCATAAAGATGCTGTATTTTTCACTGCACTTTATGACTGCAGTATTTTTTACACTTGCTAATAAATACAGAAGAAACGAAATATTTATTAATCCATTGTTTTGGCCGAAACACTATGATACCTTAACATTTTAAACTGTTAATGAATAAACTTTGTTTTTGTATCACAATTGTATTTTATTTTACGCGACAGCTGTTTCATCAACCAATGTTGACATCATCAGGTGTTATAATAATATAACATTGGTTGATGAAACAGCTGTCGCGTAATATAAAATACAATTGTGAGAAAACAAAGTTTATTCATTAACAGTTTAAAATGTTTATTAGATTAAAGCATAAATGCAACGTTTTTCTGCAAAGCATAAATGCACCGTTTAAATGCACCCGACTAAAGTTTTCAACCAGTGCATTTTGCCAGTCATGACGTACGGAGCCGAGACGTGGACATTGACAAAAGGTCTAGTCTACAGATTCAAGGTTGCCCAGCGCGCCATGGAAAGAGCCATGCTTGGAATAACCTTGAGGGACAGATTTAGAAACGAATTTATTCGACAACAAACCAAGGTGACTGAGGTGTCTCTACGGATAGGCGGGCTGAAGTGGCGGTGGGCTGGCCATATCTGTCGGAGAACCGACAGCTGATGGGGAAGACGGGTTCTGGAGTGGAGACCGCGTACAGGATTCCGTAGAGTTGGACGTCCCCCTGCCCGCTGGACCGACGATCTGAAGAGGATTGCTGGACATGGATGGATGGGAGCGGCAATGGATAGGGGGCGGTGGCGGGTTTTGGGAGAGGCCTACATTCAGCAGTGGATGACAGACGGCTGTTGATGATTGATGATGATAAATGCACCGAGAAAAATGCTGCTCCCTAATTGTTTATGTGTCAAAATGTTTTTATGACTGTAGCATTTTTCACACTAATTATAAAAAAGGTTTTCACTTAGTACTTTCGACTTGAATTGTTTTTATGCTTGAAAAATCTGAATTTACTCGTATTCCTACTAAAAATCACCTTACAAAAGTCGCTTCGCATAATTTAGGCATTTTACTGTTGGGTATATGGTGTGGGCGCACAGGACATAAAATAATCAAAACCACATTGAAGACAGCAGTTCAGCTGAGGCCAATTGGCTTTTCTCTCTAAAATAAACATTCTTTACGGATCTCCTGCGACCGCCTTGAGACCCTCTCCCGCTTGCCCACCTGACCTGTCTGCGCCCTCCGCCCGCAGCACATCCGTTTATCCGCCCTCGCGCCCAACCATCCCAACCACCGCCTATGGGCTCAACTACCTGTCGATTTTTCTTACGAAATCATACGATTATTCAAAAAGCATTCTCTTTAAAATGAAGTACTTACCCACTTTGGTGAGATCATTCCTTCTCATTTTATTAACTGCAGACCAGTTTTGAAAGTTACCCTATTTTTAAACCAACCTTTTTTTTGTATACACAACAGGTCGTTTGGACCCAATTACTGTATACATTTTTTTATTTTTTAGCTATTATGTTGATTCTCGTGACATGTGATAGGTAGCCAATCTATCGCTATTTTATTGTCACGCGAATTCTACACCAGACCAAAGACAGTGTGACAATCACACTGCCATCGCCGAGAATCGAACACAGGGCCTTCGGCATGGAAGTCAGAGCTCGTAACCACTCTGCCACGAAGGTTGTCGAACGTACTAACTAACCATCACGCCGTTTCCCCGGAGGGATGGGCAGAGAGGATGGACCGCCATTCCGTTCTGTCCTGACATACCTCTCTGCTACCTCCACATTCATATATCGTAACATGCACTCTCGTCGATTTTTCCGACTTGGAATGTGGCTGCCTTTCAGTATTTAATTAATTTGGTGATGCCATGCTATCCTTGATCTTCCACGGCTTTTCTTTCCACTCACACTAATTGTATACAACATTTTAACCATTATTCTCTCGGTGTCGTCATAAGGGCGCCGCGAAATATTCAATTAAACAATTCGGCAAATTTGTTGGAATTTCCAATTCTCGAGATTTTGCGCCAACAATCGAGTATGCTGACAAAATTCCAAGAATTTGATTTTTTTTTAAATCTGATGTATTAAGGGAGCTGCGGGAAAATCTGATGTTTTAAGAGAGACGTAAACCGTTAAAGATCGGGAATCATGTTTAAATATTATTACTTAAAATACTTCACATCTTTGTGATGTTTTATAATACATCTCTTGTATCAATCCTCTTTATTTTATGGGTCGCGAATTGTATTTATATTTTTTTCATATAAAATAATTTAAGTAGGACTTAGAGCACTTAAGTTGGCTGCTCCTGGATCGATGTTGACAGGGAAATACGAGCTCTGAGTGGCACGGAGCCGCGCGGGACCGGAGGTGAAGACATTTCTTCTGGAAATGGATGAAGGTCGACCTCTGAATGATGGCGCAAACATTCCGCCCGGACACGCCGGGGGCGGGGGCGGGGGGCCGCCCCCTCCCGCCGTAAACAAATCATTCGCGTGCGGTGGAGACGCCGATGGAGGATACCCGACCTGTGTGATTTGCTATCCAACAAGCCCTAACTGCTAACGGGGCCCGACCCGGGATGTGGAATATTTCAGGTTCCAGCTTTTCATTTCACATCATTTATTTATTTAAATATATCCTAAATGTATAGGACGTATGCAAATAGATTCTTATTTTATTTATTTTTTATTATTTTATTTCATTATCTACAATTATATTAATTTAATTTAATTAATGTTAGTAATTTTATTTTAATTTAAGTTTAAATTTGCTTATATCATTTGTTAAAAATAAATAAGGCAGTCGGTAAGGAGTGGAAGCGCATAGTAACGAAGTTGTGTGCAGTAAATAAATCGAAGTATTCTCGGAAACAAATGGTCGTTGCGTCGCGCCATTGTTAACAGCCAATCTTATAAACGCCGTGGTAACAGCCGCTGCGAAGAGTATACTGAAATTCTCAGAAACGATAAAAACCGTTACCAAGGGTATCGCTAGTTGTCGCGGAGGCTATATAAACCGGTCGTGTTTGGAATCGGCCCTCACTTTCTTCACTTTCACACACGCGTTCACACGCTGCGCGTCAGGAGGCTTTGCGCTCCTACCTACGTGAAAACCAGTCCTTGTAAGGGATTAGAGCTACTGCCATAACACTCTTCGCTTCAACTCCTGCACCGAACGCCGCAATATAATAAAACTTGGTTTTATTACGCACAAGCAACATCACGCCGTATTCTCCGCTTTTACCATCTACACCACATCGGAGACGAGCAGCAGTCAGCGGCCTAAATAAAAATTATTAGTACGGGGAACAATCTGTCCCGTACACTAAGCATTACTGAATTATTTTCCAATACACTAAGGACACAAGTAGGAGATACACAATAATAAGTTAAACATAATAAAATAATATTTTAGTAATTGATTAATTTGGTCATGCCATGTTTTCCTCGGTCGTCCTCGGCTACTTTTTCCACTCACGCTGCCTGTGTACAACTTTTTAACCATTTTTCCCTCATCCATTCGCTCCATATGTCCAAACTATCTTAGTGACCCTTTCTTAATTTTATTTATCACACATTCATCCGCCTTACATTCCATTCTTACTTCATCATTAGATATTCTATCATTCTTAGTGACCTCATTTCTACGGCATTTATCCTACTTCCATCCTTCTGTCAACTCTTCACTTCCATACATAATAGTTACATTAAAAATTAAAACCTATAACTGTTTACGCTTGTACAATGAACCAAGCTTTTAATGGGTAGAAAATTTTTATTCTGTGAATGTTTCACGGGTTTCAACTAGTATTTAATATTGATAAAAACCTTTAGTTTTTTCGCATGTTATGGAAGAAATATGCCACGAAAAAGGCAAAACTTGTCACTCCCATATTCAAGAGTGTTAAATTTTCTCTTTTAGTACTTTTTTAATCAAATTAAAAATAACTGACGTTTTTATGAATACTTAATATTGAAAATAATGTATAACACTTATGTACTTTAATCTTTCATAATTTTATTTTATTCTATCAGACCAACCGGTATCGTACCAAATCGGACCTCTCGTCGGAGTTTCGTCAGGTTTAGAATAACAAATTATTCATTACAAAATAAAATTATTGTGAATTTTATCTCATACCATATACTCGTATGCAGGTTTTATTTTCACTGAATTTTTTCAACATAATTTGCATTCAATTTATGAACCTGACTGTAGTTTAATTAACAAAACCTTAATTTAGACCTATTGAAACAAATATTAAATTTATCGTCTCATGTTATGCCCCAAATTGCCCCACAGAGGCACTTCGAAGTTCTCATATTCTGAAGGCAATCAGTCTATCAATACCTTCTAGCCCGGCGAAACCAGTCGCTGTCGAAATAAATACAAAAGTAAAAGTAGTACAACATCGTTTTATTTAATTATTATTTAATAATTTGTAGTTCATAAATATAAAAAAAGTATTTGAAATCTAATTAGTTGAACATAATACTGTAGATGTTTCTTCTTCTTCTTCTGCTTTATTTAGGACTGTGTCCTGTTATTTCTCGGAGCCTGTTCCTGGGATGCAGATGTCCAACTGTCTCGCCATCTTTTAGGTGGTCTTCCTGCAGGTCGATTTCCTGTTGGTACTTTATTTGGGGATATAATTATCACTCTTTTAGAACATGCTCTTTCCACATGATCTCTCCAGTAGCGTCTTCTCAGTCTTCCGATGTTTCTATGATATAATATTCGAAATTGGAATTGAGCAAACTGAATAATCTCCTTAATACGAGAGATTAATACCCTCGGGCTCCGTTAATAAAAGAAGCGGCGCTAGGGTTGCATTACTACTCCACTCGGGGCTCCTTACTACATATTAGTTGCAGTCTCGGGCGGTGCGTGGCGCCATTAACTTTGTCCCGCGGCGAGGGCGAGGGGGCGGTGGATGATCGGAAAGGGGTGAAGGAAACTAATGCGTCCGTACAATGGCCTCTTACGGATTAATGTCGCAGATTTCTTTGAAACATTTCCCGATGAAATATCTCCGCTATCATTTCCAGGCATTTACTGTGGCCAGGGGAACATAATAGCCCATTGCGTTGTATTTAAAGCTTTTTTTATTTATACACTAAAGGATTATGGCAATAGTGGGTCATCAGTAATCTTATGGGGAATGCTGATAAAGAAGAACACACGCTTTCCTATTTTAGGAAGCATTCCCAAAATGGCGCGTATTATAAAATTTAGTATACGTGATAATAAATAACACTTTTTAATGTAAAACATTTTTGATTAGAAATGCAGTTAAGGTTTAATTCAAGATTAGAATAGAGTATTTTAGAATAAGAATACATGAAATCACTTGGTCTAATGTGTGATAAATATGTATATGATAGAGTGCGAATAAAAGTGTTGTGAATAAAATAATGAAAGGATCATTAAGATGGTTCGGACATGTTAAAATAATGAATTAAGAAAGAATGGTAAAGAAAATGTATGCAAATGACTGGAACGGAATAAAAATTAGAGAAAAACCGAGAAAAATGTGATACGATCAAATAAGTCAGATATTAAATGTCGGCCACGTGAGGAGTCGGATAAATCGACGTGCGTGCACGACACTGTGTATGAATGTTGACCAAGCTAAAGAAGTGAGTAAGGAAAGAACTGGTTACCTATCTATTATATCAACCTACCCTTCCGGGCAGACAGCGTGACAGTTAGTTATATTTATAGTATTTGGTACAAAATCTATTACACCAACCGATGTTGGCCGATATAAATTTAAATAAAAAATATATTTATTCCGTTTAATGCAACTCCTAAACACACCTAAAATAGTTGATAAAACAGCTGTTGCAAATAAATTAAGGTAAAAAAAATTAATTTATTTTCGTTAAAATATCAATCTACGCTCAGACTCTACCCGGAGATATCACATTGGATTATTATTATTATATTTGAATGGGGAATGTTGTATTACATAAAGCGATCGCTTAACCCAACCAATGACAGGTCATAAATCCTGTAAGCGCCTCGACCACCATATTCTGTTTTCAAAAAACGATTAACATCTTCGTCTCTAATGAGATAAAATTAATCCTTAAAAAATATGTTTTAAGTACATTTCAATACAATAAAATGTATTTAACAAAATTATCTTTACTCACTAGTTTTCAATAAAAAAAAATTATTCGTAAGATAATTCAGAATAATTTAATCTACTGTGCTTCACCTTAAACCTGTCAAAAAATAAACATGGAATCATTCTTAAAGAGAGCAAAAAAAATCAATTTTCTCATTTAGAGTTTTTAAATTAATCTGGCTACGTTCGAACAAGTCAAATAGCAGACAAATTACTTGTGAAATGGAGAACAAAAGAGATTACAAAGCATCCGTTTAGTAGTTACGAAAGTTGCTTTTTTTTATTAAGCCTGCGAAAGATCTAAAATTTAGTGCCTAGATTTAGTGGCAGTAATCTAAATTCCACGCACTAATAGCTCTGAATTCCGTCACCTTCCAGATCATAAAGTTCACCCTAAAATGTGTCTTGTTGGTGTTATTAGTTCTGGGGCGGTGGGAGCGGGGGCGCGACACAATTAGGGCTGTGATGAAGGATTCAGCCCTCTGCTTATTATATTACCGAAGGGAAGAACTAACCTATGGCCCGACTTGGGCAAATGTCGGGAAACGATATAACACGTTCTTGCATTAAACTGCTTTCTCCTCTAATGTGCGCAATGATGACGAAAGTTTTAATAATGATGATTATGTGCGCACATCTTGTGATAATTATTACGGTTATAGGGTGTCCAATAAACTACTTTTTAAGCATAAAACACCATCAACTTTGTCGAATGTCCTACGTACGTACGTCGTTATATTATTTCTACGATCTACTTGGTCCAACTATTCTTGAAATACTATGTGTAGAATATATGGTATTTCAAGAATCCTTTATTGCTGAGGTGATGGTAAAATCAACGAAGGTACGTGTTACTATGTATGAACATGAAGGAATCTTGAGAGATGCGTCAAGATAGAACAATGTGGGGATATATTCAGTGGTGGTACTTCCATACAAGCCGAAAAGCCGGGCTTGCCTAAAAAAATCTATAATAAAACAACGTTTTTTGCGCGTTTGAGCCCTCTACGAATACAATAATATTTTGAATTTTCGCGCGAGTTTAAGCGATTTAATTCGTTGCGTTGCAAATGACTCCGCTGACATGCGCAGAAATGATCTAAGTGTATGTATTTTTCTACTCATACGCGCCGTATTTTATTTCACTCATTCATACCGCAGGTGAGATTCATCAAATCTGTACACCAACAAGGGATAAGTACCATCAGAATCATTTGTATGAAAAGTGTTGTTAAAATTACCTTTTACATTCAATTGTTTTTTATTGACATAACCAGCGAATTTTTTTTTCGTTTCAAAGTAAATAATTGAATAAGAAAACTTCTGTAATTAAACAACGACTGTAAATACAATAAATTTCTTCAAATATCCATAACTTCAGATTAATTCGTATTAATTAAAACGCTGTAATTAAAGTCTTATATTAGAAGCTTCCACTGTAAATAAATGTATTTGCTTAACAACTTTATTATTTTCGTTTAGTATTATTTTCTATGCTAATCTAATCTTGTTTTCACTGAATAAATAATACAAGAACCGAAATATGCTATTTCTCCGAGAGGCTGTTACAGGGAGCTTTGATTATTCATTAATTCGGCTACCAACTTCTTACTGGGATTAACTTTTAACCTTCTTTTTATTCTCATCCCTTTTTGAATGATTCAATGGCGAGTATCTTCCATAAATACTTTATAAATACTCATTTTGGAAAGTATTCTCGAGCTCCGGATTACTTCTCTGTTATAAATCTTGATCCTCGGCGGTTTTAATCCCCAATTTCCCCTCGTCCCCCGGCGCGGCGGACTGGGAGCAGATTATTTCATAATTTTTGGTCGCTTTGACAGGATTTTCCGTCCAAATGACTGCGCGCTCGCCCGGCTTAGGCCTGCACCAGGGGCGGTGGGTATAGGGGCGGTTTATAAGTACAGCGAGGATAACACTTAACCATCCGCGCCAACTTGCTCCACTCGTGTGGCTGCGGGGATCCCAGATCGAGCGTATCAATTAATTTAATTTATTTCATATTTATCTTTCTGCAAATGAAATAATGAAAGGAACATAAAGATAGTTTGGACACATTGAAAGGATAAATGAAGAAAGAATGATTAAAAAAGTATATGATAACGATGTAAATGGAATGAGAAATAGATAAAGACCGAGGAAAACAGTAACGGGTGGATAAAGGCTAAAATTATTGTATATTTTTAAAATACTCTGTTATATTATAAAATAATGTATTGTTGTATTATTAAAAGAAAAAAATGGCTGTGCGCATAAGTGTTCTTGTACCGACCCTTATGTATGATATAAGGTTAAAATAGAATAAATGCAATATAAATTAAATCTCTCAGGGGAAAGTTTGAAAAATCTGTGTATTATAGAGTGTCGAATGAAGTACCTATACATTTTTTAAGCTATTGATTCTCATTTTTTATTAATTTGATTATGCCACGTTTTATTGTGAGGAGTCAGAGAAATCGACGCGCGTGCATGACACGATGTATGAATGTTGAGGAAGCGAGAGAAATATGTCAAGAGAGAAAAGTGTGGCAGTCCATTATTTCTGTCTACCCCTTCGGGGAGACGGCGTGATAGTTATTTAGTTAGATTCTCATTTTTAATATCACGTGAATTCCACTAGACCAAAGACAGCGTGAAAATTTTGGTGTTATCGCCAGGAATCGAACCAGGGACCTTCGGTGTGACAATCATAGCTGTTGCCGCTCTGTTAAGAAAACCGTCAAAATTATTCGGGTATAGACTATTATCCGTATAATAAAGAAATCAGTATTTTAATGAAATGAATTGTATTTTTCAAATAATGCACTCAACAAAAAGCGAACGCAACTCAATAGATCTCTATTAGATGTTAGACGGGGAATGCTCGGAAGGTAGAGAAAGGTTTTCTCTGGAGGGAATAAAACGATTCAAAGTTAATACAAATTTATGAAAGGTTTTATTGGCTGTAGAAATTTAAGTCAAGGATACGGAATACAAAGATGAATTTTATTACCGTTTAAGTAGAATTTCCCGGGAAACTTTCGCCGAATATAATTAAAGGCATATTGAACTAGAAATCGTAAAAACGTTATTACAAAGGGTGAGCGACTCCGCCCGGTAATTAATTGAACCCATATTATTACAATGGTATCATTCCCCGTATTTTTGAATCGCGAATTTAAATGCCTTGGTATTGGTGTTGTGCTATGGTGAAAATACGCTCTTACTAAACAAAATACGCTCTTCAACATTGGTGTGGTTTATGAGTTTGGGGTAGTTAAATAAGTAATATTAAAATATCTCAATTAATTCATAGAAATTACATCGCACCGTGAGTGTAAAATTGAAACAAGTGCAAATATACAGTTTTGAGATATGGGAGTTTAAAGACTTCATATTGCTTGGAAAAACAGTTTTTTTTAAATAACCAATGATTTTCGGTTTAGGTATATTACTTTAAGCTGAAAATCATTGGTTTATTAAAAAAAAAAAAAAAAATTCCAAGCAATATGAAGTCTTTAAACTCCCATATCTCCAAACTGTATATTTGCACTTGTTTCGGTTTTACACTCACGGTGCGACATATTATATCGTCACTTCAAAGGTAAAACTCACTAAGTGACATTTGAATTTTTTTTTTTTTAGCAATTTCTGTATCAGACTTGTGAATTCTACGTCAGAAAGTAATCACCAAGTGTTTTTATTAAAGAATAACTGTTATTCTTTAATAAATACACTTGGTGATTGTTTTCTGACGTAGAATTCACAAGTCTGATGCGGAAGTTGCAAGAAAAGGAGAAAAATTTGAAATGTCACTTAATGAGTTTTACCTTTGAAGTGACGATATATTATATTATATTATATTATATTATATTATATTATATTATATTAACAAAAGTAAGTCCTTATTTACATATATTTTTGTTATCAATAATGTTTAAGAACATATATAAAAAAATATTATTTGTAGATGTGAAATGTTATTTATACAAAATGTTATTTTGTTCATTTGCTCCATAAAAAAGAACATTATTTGATATGCTATTTTTATTTTGATATTTTATTTAATTTTATATCTTGATATCTTAAATTATTGGTTTTAGATTTATTTTGTGGACGTTGGACGATCGGAATGTGTGCGGGAGATGCCTATTGGTGGCGATGAGGTTCGCAACCCATCACACCGCATCTCCCAGGGGGGCGAAAAGAGAAGGATGGAGTGCCGCATCGGTTAAAGTGTGGCATTCCTTTCTTTCTGCCTACCCCTTGGGGAGACGGCGTGATGGTTATTTAGTTAGTTAGTTAAATTTCAGAAAAGTGTAATTATCATTCTATTCTTCTTTTATTTTAATAGATTTGACATTCAAATGAAAAGAAGAAATGGTGTCTCCTGAGAATATGAGTTCCTTCCATCTTTTAGGTGATCTTCCAGGTGAACGGTTTTCAGATGGGATTTCATTAGCTGCTGTATATGCGGGTCTGTCACTATCTATTCTGGCTACGCGGTCCCTCCAGTATCGTTTTCTGGATTAACTCCACCAAACAAATGTTATATTTTACCTTTTTTCTTATTTCTACATTACGGACACGATCTCGGAGTTCAGCAATGTATTGTGCTGGAAGTAATTTAATTCCAGTATTTACATATTTTGGAGACGTGGACACAGACAAAAGGTCTAGTCTACAGATTCAAGGTCGCCCAACGCGCCATGGAAAGAGCCATGCTTGGAATAACCTTGAGGAACAGATTTAGAAACGAATTTATTCTACAACAAACCAAGATAACTGAGGTCGCTCTGAGGATGGGCGGGCTAAGGTGGCGATGGGCTGGCCATATCTGTGGAGAACCGACGGCCGATGGGGAGACAGGTTCTGGAGTGGAGACCGCGTACTGAATTCCGCAGAGTTGGACGTCCCCCTGCCCGCTGGACCGACGATCTGAAGAGGATTGCTGGGCATGGATGGATAGGAGCGGCAATGGATAGGGGGCGGTGATGTGCTTTTGGAGAGGTCTACGTTCAGCAGTGGATGACAGACGGCTGATGATGATTTTTAGATAAATTTTAGTTGATTATGTTGAATTACATATCAAAATTCAATTCTCATTAAGTTCACTATTCGAATGTGAAATCTGAACATTTTTTAATTAATTGCTAAATACATGTAAATAAAATTAACAATAGGTCGTGATAAAAAAAAAGGCTTAACAATTTTGTTTCCAATAACAACGAAGTTATTACAAATTCTGATGATTAATCCGTTATTCGTAATTTTACTTCTTATTAGGTATATTTTTTGGAGAATTTCATTCTAAATGTTAAGGGATTGTGAGAAATACCAATAAAAATGCGATAACCTGCGTTAATTGCGCGTAGGTAAGAATATTTTCTCCAGTTTGGGAAGTTCAAGGACTACTTGACTTAATTAATGTACATTCGCGGAACGAAGACACTTCTGGAAAATCGCAAATTCAAGATTTTCGCTTGAAATATTTTAAAGTGAACTTTAACCAAGTTTGAAGTGGAAGTAATATTTGACCTCAGAGGGTGAAGAAAAGCTAAATTTTCTGTGTGACATCAGATATTCCTGTTCCAGCGAACGGGCGCCACTTCTCCGAGATTACAGAAAGATTTTAATTCAATTTAAAGCCTGCTTTCACGAATTCGTCGGTCCACGGCGATATCTGAGCCTCGAGGCTTTAAATATTAAGAAACGATATCTGTCTAATCTTAATCATTTTTAGATAAGGACTCTCCTAATGCCGCCATTGCCGTGGATAACACAATTACAATTTATTGTTCAAACCTTAAACCTAATCCTTAAAAAGAAAGTGAATATTTACGACATTAAATCTATTTTCTTTTTATGAATTTAACTATAGATTATACCAATGTTTTTTTTATTTAATTTGTACTCGTATATGTACTCGTATATGGAAAATTGTATATGTACTCGTATATGGAAAATTATCTTATTATTTGGTAATATATACGAATTAAACCTCAGAAACTGAAGGTATTTGGGAGTGGAGATCTGCAGCCAAAGTGACCTTTATACCGAAGTACGTGAACAAGTCAGTAAAGCCTCTGCCGTGTCAGGATGCCTGAAGAATCTGGTCTGGAAAAACAAGCACATGCGTATCGACAGCAAGATCAGAATATACAAAACATGCGTGCGACCCATCATGACGTGCGCTGTAGAGACGCGGGCTGACACTGTGCGAACCAAGGGACTACTTAGAACATCGGAGATGAAGGTCCTAAGATCAATTACTGGAAAAACCCTCCGAGATCGTGTCCGCAACGCAGACATAAGGAAAACCTGCGAAATAGAGGATATCGTTCAGTGGAGTAGATCCAGAAGAAGATACTGGAGGGACCATGTAGCCCGAATGGATGGTGACAGACTCGCGTATACAGCCGCCTATGAAATCTCTTCCGGACACCGCCCACCTGGAAGACCGCCTAAGAGATGGAGGGACAGCTGGATCTCATCATCCGACGAGATATGATTTCTGTGTCACAGATCGTCAGATCTATCAAAAGAAGAAGAAGAAGAAGAAGAAGAAGAAAACCTCAGTTTTCTTGAAGTTTTATTATATTTTATGGGAATGACATGTTTTGTCCATCTGGTACTCAAGTCCCCACCCTACTAGCCTGGCTTCAGCTATAACTCTTCTTCTTCTTCTTTCTTATTTCGCCTGGGCATTCCCGTTACTCGGGGTCGGCTCTCCTAATACGGCTCCGCCAAGTCTCGTGACCCGGGGTTATCCGGCTGTCCGGTCCCAGCGCACTCAGGTCGTTCCTAACTGAGTAAAAGCCTGGCTTCAGCTACAACTCTTTTTTATTATTATATATCATGTTACCATTGGATGTTATCCATCTCTTAAAATATTACATATTTAGAAAAAATGAATAACTGTATTCTCATTATGTTTTTTTATTGTTTCAGGGATCGACTCTTCAAACTAAACATGACCGATATAAGCCAATCTCATTGCGAGGTAAGTGAAAGTTTGGATTTCTAATTATTTTTTTGATTTCAATTCATAAATGTTTTCAAATATATTATTATTTATTATTTAGGTCAATAGTTGATTTTTTTCTCCAGAGTAAAATAATACAAACGCCTTCTCATTTATCGATATATTATTTGAATAAGAGTTGTTTATAACACGGATAACTATAATAGAAAAAATAGATTTTTTATATATTTTCATAAAATTATACGTCAATAATAGAAGTTTAAGCCCTCACAATGGATCAAAAATATACTTAGATATTCAAACAATTTTACATTGGAATATTAAATAAGAAGGTCATATGGTTCTTTTTTCGAAAAATATTTTAAATATGCTTTCTCGGCATTATCTTTTATCATTATCTATTGTCTATTAACAGCACATGTTCGATAATGAATTGAAAAAGAAAGTAAATGTTATTAAATATGACAGAGTGCCATGGACCTCCTCGTTGTGATGATGTTGTGCGGGATGATTAGAGGTCGAATGATAATGATAAAACTTCGATAATTTTCTTCTTGTCTCGTATATTCAAAGTTGACTGTTAGGCTCTCTGAGATGATCTGGTGGTTCTCAGATCAGGGAGGGCTATATAAAGACTACAGATAAGAAGGGACGCTGCCCTTGTATTAAAGCGCGATAAACAAAATGCTTACAGCAGATATCCAATTATGATGAATTTAGATATTACACTTTTTTAGAATGTCGCGACAGCTGTTTCGCCGACCGATATTGGCATCATCAGGTGTTACAAACAACTGAATAGTAGTTTTAAGCTATTGATGATGCCAACATCGATTGGCAATACAGCTGTCGCGATATTCTCAAAAAGTGTACAATTAAAATTGTGATGTTATATTAGTGTTGTAAATTTAACTGTTAATAATATTCTTTCCATGTAACAAAGAGTGCACAAAATATATCTGATAAAATTGAATGAAAGTACGTTTGAAAAGTAAATTGAAGAATGCAGCAGTTAGGCGTAGGGCAGTGTAATGAACAGCCAAGAGCGAGGAAGATACTCTTGGTGCAGTCGGATCTCTCCTCGGAGAACTATTCCAATTACAGAGTCGGGCGCGTAAGGTGTTTCCGGGCAATTAGTTCCCAGACATAAATATGTATTACCGCAGGAGTGCCACGGGGTCTGTCTTTATGCCCTCGAATAAGTTAGACCGTATTCTTCTCCCCCTGACTTGAGAAATCTCGCCCGCAATGGAGGTGAACGGCGCGCGTGTAGTGTGTTCACTAATCCAGATGTAACTAACTCTGATCTTATACTAATACAGAACCCGGAAGATATTGTATTTTAATGTATTTAAAAAGATCCCTTCTTATAAGACATACAATCAAAAGCATTCTTACAGAATTTTTTCATTTAAATCAAAATTATAATGGAGTTCTAGTGCCAACCATTGTGTATGGGAGTAAAGCTTGTAGATGATAAATTAAGGATTAAAGTTGGATAAATGCCATAGAAATGAGTTCACTGAGAATAATGCGCGGGAGAACAATATGTGATAGAATACCGAACGACGAAATAAGGAAGAAATGTAAGGCAGATGATTGCATTATTAATAAAATTAAAAAAGGATTCCTTAGATGGTTTTGGACATATGGAACGACTGAACGAGAAAACAATGGTTAAAATGTTGTATACAAGTAGTGTAAATGAAAAGAAAAGCGTGGGGAAAAGTACCACCTTCCTCAACTGATATTGGAGGAGAAAATTGAGAAACGCCCAGGGCCCGGTAGGAGACAGATGTCCTGGTTGCAGAACGCGAGGAAGTGGACTAGCATCCGAAGATTGGAGGAGCTGTTCCGAACGGTGCAGAACAGGGACAGGTTCGCCGAGATAATCGCCAACGTTGGGGTACTTGAGAAAGAAGAAGATTTGTACAATCTTTAATATGAGCAGAAATAATACTTCATCATTATGAAGATGGAACATGTTCATGTCCAGAATTAAGCCGAAATCCCCTGGATTAGTAACCAAGAGTTATTTCCCTTTGACCACCACCCAATTTTGTTAATATTTGCATTTTTTAAATTCGTTTAAACCCAAATGCAATTCTCTTATCGTTTCTGTCACGCAATTTTGTTATCGTTTCTGACTCTGTCTCTTAGGCTTATTCCTAATATGGCTCTTTCCATGGCTCTTTGGGTCACTCGTAAATTCTCGGCACTTTGTTTGGACAATGTAATAGTTTCAAGACCATAAGTACTAACTGGCAGAACGCAGGCTTCATAGACTTTTCGTTTCAGGTTGATCGGTATTTTCCGGTTTTTAAGGATGTAGCTCAGGTTTAGCTCAGGTACTAAATTAATCACAACATTTTTATGTACAACAACAATCATAAATGTACGAACTCTAAAAATATTATAGCTGCCCCAAATTGAACATCCCTGTAATAATCCGCGATCTCAATGAAGAGTCCCATTGGGAGTCCCTGAAGGAGGCTCATGTTCCTAATGAATTTAATCCGAATTTAAATTATATTCCCGTGTCTAATTTCTACTTTCCGCAAATCGAACGATTACTCTGCAGATGACAAGTAATTACCTCGCGGTGATTTATCTTCCCGCGAAAAGGTGAGCTCACTCTAAATAATATTAATAAACAGTCAGACGCGAGAGGCATAATTACACAGAATGATATTCCTTTAGTTCAGCATTATTTTCCTAGTTTCAGTTCCGCTAACAAATACACCCCAACTTATAATACTAAACACACACTCGTACGTGTATAGATTACCTCTGTTAGCTGTATACTTCTGGGGCGATTAAGTAAAGCATTGTTTTGCTACACTATTCTTTTTTCATATTCAAATATACCATAATAGATAATGAATTAGATATGAAGGTTAAGCATAGTTTAAACCTGAGAAAACTTTAGATTTCTAAAAAAAGTTAACTCTCAAATTTACAAACATTTTTTTGTAAATATGTGGCGAAATATTTTTTGTAAATATGTGGCGAAATCTTTTTTGTTACAATAAACTGTAACACCTGATTATGCGAACATCGGTTGGCGAAACAGCTGTCGCGACACTCTCAGTGAATAAAAATAAATTGTTTTAAATTTTAACTATGTTAAACATAGTGTCGAACGTGTCATGGAAATCTATTTAAAACAGGCTTTCGGTGGAGTTTAACCAGAGATGCTGAGCTGGAATATTTCTGAATGGGGTGATGGCTTAAGTGTAGTGCTATGCAGAGATAAACCTTATAGTACCTTAGAACAATAATGTATAGTAATAATTGGTATGATATATGACCGAATCCAGCCCTTAATTAAAATGTTTAATTATTTATGACCCTCTCTCACCCTAGTTCTGAACATTAAAATAAACCAAAGGAGCTTATCGGGGCAAATAGATTTCCCTATTTGTATTTATTATAGGTACTTAATGCGTGTATTAAACGCCGCCTCGTTAGTTAAACTGCAAAATATCACCTAATACCATAAGAGCGTAAACCTGTGTCTTAAATATTAGGGCAACATTGCCCTTAAATAATATTAATCCCTATCCCAAAACAGGATTAGGGACCGTGAATCTTTAAAACGATGCATTATTAATAATACTACAAACACTCAGCTGGAGACGTGAATTATTAGTGCCGTAACCTGCTGGCGTCACTGCCATTGGCACTGCCAATTCTTACATCATTGATCGCCCTTTGGAATCCAGGCAACCCTAAGAAAATCACACACCGATTCGTTGTTACCTAAATGGGTATGTTTTGTCTTCGCATCTATAATTTACAATTCGACCTATCCGGGTATCTTGTGGCAACACTGGAATTTTGCCCCTCTGAAGTAAGATAAAATATCCAGTTGCGTTCATTCCAAACAACAATCTGAACTTCGAATATGACTGAGGAATTCAGCAAGAAAGATTTAATTTATACAGGAAACAAAACTCAATATTAAGGATTGATTGTATCTCAATAGAGACGAAGATGTAAATTGTTTTTTGGAAACAGAATATGGTGGTGGTGCTTAATGCTTACACCTATTCTTAATAGATGGCGCTAGTGTAGATTGAACTAATAACATGTGAAGTGTGGTGCAACAAAGTAGCATATATACAACTTCCAAAAATTTGTCAGACGTGGTGTTCGTAAGAGGGGCGAAATGGGGAATGTTGTTAACATAAAGCGATCGCTTAACCCAATCAATGATAGGTCATAAGTCCTGTAAACGCCTCGATCACCATATTCTGTTTCCAAAAAACAATTAACATCTTCGTCTCTATTGAGATACAATCAATCCTTAAACATGATTCACCCGCAATGGGTAAAATCCAGTATTTGTCTACAAATATTCGTAACATTCAAGAAAAACTCAATATTATTATTAAATCGATGTAAAGGGTATAGCTATCATATTGATTCTCGTTAAATGTGATAGGTAACTAATCTATGACTTATTGTTGTTACGTGAATTCTGTACCAGACCAAAGACAGCACGACAATCACACTCACATCGCCGGGAATCAAACCCGGGACCTTCTGGGTGGTAGACACAGCACTTACTACTCGTCCACGAAGGTCGTCAATAGAATGATTAGTCATATTGGTGCGAATAAATTACTGATGATGTTATTAGCAAATATAATAAAGATAGGGAAAAACAATGATTAGAAAGAACAATTAGACTGCACGTGCACTAGACGCGCACGAATTATGACGATGTTTGAATATTTGAAGATGTTATCAATTAGACAGAGGATCACCTTAAATACAAATTGAGGACTGGGCTTCTGCCAAAATATTTGTGTAACCAGATTGCTTACAATTATGAAATACATGGGTACCCAACGAGACAAAACAAATTTTAGAATTAATAGAACATTATCAAGGGGTTCCGAAAACAGAATTTTTACAAGGGTTTGAATAGCTTGCCGCAAGTCATGAAGGACTCAGATAATTTTCACAAATTCTGCAACCAATGTACGAGTATAGTGTACTTCCGGTCACATTTTTAAGTTTTTTATGTTATTAATATTTTTATTATTGTTAAATTACTTCTTTGTGTGTTTTGTGCCTATTTGTTCTTTTTTAAATTTGTTTTCATTATAAATTTAATTATTATGTATTTAAAAATGTCATATACTGGTTGTAAGTAATAGGTATTTTTTTTATAACTAAACATAAAATTAAACATAACAGAAATTTTAAAAGGTACTAAACTGATTAACGTGATTAGTGATTCTTCATCAGCTTGTCTCCATCCACTGCTGGACGTAAGCCTCTCCACCCCCACGCCATTCCTCTCAGTCTCTCGCCAATGTTCTCCAGGCCCTTCGCTCTGAATTTTAACTATGACCATTAGTGTTTGGTCATAGTTTAAATTAAGAATATGTTTTTTTAACTTATATTGTGATAGCATATAGGTCCTATTGAATTATTTATTATACTACAAAATTTTGTTTTTACTCTCAATTAATAAATCTAGTAAAATAGTTTCATTTTTCATATAAAACATGTATTCTGAATTACTTGTGTAATGAAAACAATGTCGTACCAAAAGCGCTTAATAAAAAAAATCATGTACTGTCTGATTGTTTAAATTTCTTTTAGCTTCTATTTTCGCTTTCGCATTGTATTATGAATTCACATTTAAATTAACAGCACTTCGTATTTTTACATAATTTTATTTTTGCAGACATGTTTTGGTTGTGACACAAGCTTTTTCGATGTATAAATTTTAACAATAAAATGAAAGAGAATCATCACTTACATTCTAAAAAAAGGGGTTAGGTTATGTCTAAGGGTGGGGGTTAATTTTAACAAATTAGGATTGACATGTTTGGAATTTTACCGAAATTAAATTATAATTATAATTATTGATATTTTTTAATAATTACAATGTAATGTATTTTTTAATAATTAATTTGGTAGCTGGGATTTATTTCTAAATAAGACAACCTATCCTCCATTATTTTTGTTTACTTTGTTTTAACGGTATTGCGTGGAACGTATCCAGCGTGTTGAAGAGAGTCCAGTGTATAAAGATGGTGTGTAAAGTATGTAATTCAAACACAACAAAGGCAGATGTAAGTAGTAGTGTAGGTATGCAGATATAGGGGAGTGGGTAGTTAGGTACCTGCCAGCGGGTGAGCATAAAGCACGGCGGAGGATTCCGCCTGTATCTGAGCTGCGGCCGACCGTGCCCCCACCACCTCTCAAACATACCGGAATGTGGAAGTTTATGACTTCAGAGACCAAGATCAGCAACGGATTTAAGGGAATATTAGCCCTTACAATAAAGCGGACTTACGTTGTCATGGGCGCTCTAAACTCATTTATGATTTAAGATATAAATTCGCACACCTGTGTATCACACATATCTCAGATCTAAAATCCTAATAATAATAATAATAATAATAATAATAATCATATGCTAACTTTTAGTTTAGTTAGAAAGTTTCAATTCTGGGATTGGTTTGCAGCAATTTCTTCTATTCTTCTCTTCCATTCTTCCCTGTCTTGTGCGGCTCTTTTGAAATCTGCATATGATGAGCAGCGCACGTCCACCGACAGGTCCTCCAGATACTCTCGGCGTGGGCGTCCCCTAGAGTTTGTCCCCTCGGTCATACCCTCCATTATGGCATGCAAGAGGCCTTCTTGTCGTATTACATGGCCGATCCATCTTGCACGCCTTTCGGACAAGGTCCTGAGCAGGTGTTTTCCTCCTTCGACTTGCTTACTTTTAAAGCGCCGTATTTGTGATGTGATTACTTCAAGGGTGCATTTAAGGTCCATTTACACTGGAACGTCATCAGCCGATATCGACACGTCACGCGTTTGCGTTGAGCAAATAATCGTTTTGTTTGTTTTGATGGTGTCTTGTTACTTTTAATAATTGCCGATTCCGTTCAAATTATATTTAAATTCTGAGATAATCGCCTTCTCCGCGGGAAATTTAAATGATAATAAAAATGATATTCTGTAAAAAAAATTATATACTGTAGGAAACACATCCTGAAAAATATTGATCATTTTTATTAAGTGTCAATTTTATGTAGGTAGGTGCTTTCTTCGGCAATCCCCAACGGCGATTTTATTATAGCATTTGAGATAACGAGTCAGTGAGATTCAAGGCTATTTTTATCGTGACGTATCGGTATCGCCTGATGACTGTCTAGTGTAAATGGACCTTTACGTGTTTTAAATATAAAAATCTAAATATGAACAACTCATCTGATATTCGCGATCGGTTAGAAAGTATAATAAAACAAAATATACAGGTATTAATTTGGGTTTGAAATATAACAAAGATTCAGCTTAGTTCTGAAATCTGTCAGATCATTTATGGAGAGGTATGAAGGGAGATTGTTCCAAGCTGATGGACCGACTACTGCAAAGGCTTAATCCCCAAAATTTATACTAGGGAAACCAAAGTAAATTACAGTTACGACTTCAAAATAGTAAAAATAATTATGATAGTAATATGAATCAATTTACCTATTTTTCTCTTTCTGGTCCCGTATCAGGTATCCGCTACGTTTACAATCACTTCTGTACAGGTTTATATAAACATCAACATTTGATTTTAAGTCTAGTGAATTAAAGTCATCGCCTATAAATAAACGTTTTTTTACGATTTCTTTTTTTTTTCATTTTGAAATATGTAGTGATAACACAGTACCGTTACTCTTATATTTCTATTGAAGTAAAGTAAAACATTCGAAATTTAAATTAGAATATACCGTGTATACATAATTGATATGTTATTAACTTCGAAATGTCCCTACACAGAAGAATACTTCATATAACGTGGACAGATTGAATCATTAATTCAGAAGTCCTGAGAAGAGTTCATTGCAGCACCATATTGTTGAAATATATAAAGGTCCTAAAGATTTCTTATCTGGGTCACATCTTGGGTAGAGACAAATACGAGACCCTAAAACATATGTTAATAGGCAAAATTGAGGGACGACGTGGTTTTGCCCAAAGGCAAACGTCTTGGATTCTCCGCTAGGTTCAATCCAATTCAGCAAAGTGTAACATTTTGTGCTGATTCTTGGGATGCCACTTAAGCCTCTTAATGTGGTAGTTTCCCGTTGCTTTCTATATTTGTATACAGCAGATTATTTGAACCCAATTACGGTATAAAACTTTTTATCTATTGATTCTCGTGACATGTGAGAGGTAGGGAATCTATCGCCATTACATGTTACGTAAATATTACTATATCAAAGAGAGCGTGATTTTTGTTCACATTGCCATCGCCGGGAATTTAACCCGGGACCTTCGGTATAGTAGTCATGGCTTTTCTCATTCTGCCACGAAGGTCGTCATATATGACTTTAATGCATAAAATAATTATAGCCATGATTCAATTATTCATAATGTTTCTTAAGATATCATTTGGAAATAACGTTAGCTAAAATCTTAATTTTTGTAAGTGCTTAAAATAAATTACATTTATTTTCAACCGCTTACGGTAAAAGTTAAAGCGTACGTAAACCACCCAAAGCCTTTATTTTGAAGCTCGATATACCCCCATTTAATTAACGGTCTTGTAATCAAAAACCAATTTGAAATTCTATGTAAACTGTAAACGTATCACTGGCACCTTAATCCTCCCGAGTCCGGTCCTGCCGCCGAACAATTTTCCTTCACTAACTGCAGAGGTCGTTTGTTTTCGTTTGCGGCCGGCTGCGGTCCGCCCGCGGACTGCTGTAAATCATTCAAATATTTCTCCGAAAAGCAAAAGCCGAACAATTAAAGTGGAATTGTTTCGCACACTGCGGCCGCAAACAGCGGTTTGATACGCCTGCGATTGTGCGGAATTTTCCCGCTGATGTGTTTAACGGCGCATCGTAAACTTTTCTCTGTGTAGATTCGCGAATGCCAATTGAATCACTGGACCAACAAGAAGTCTACATACATGTCCGGCTCAATCAATACTTCATTCCAAAAATATTATATTTGAAATATGTAATACTCACTTGTGATACATTAACAGTGCGATTCAAGTTTTTATATTTTAAATATAATTTGGATAAACGTAAACAAAACTGAAGAATATTTTATGAATGTAAAATATGAATAAAATTAAAAATGAAAACAAACATGTTTCGGGACACAGAAGTCCTTCATCAGTGTGGTTACATATTATATATACAAAATAAATAAAACAAAAATTATTGTTCGTGAATGCCGTCAGTTTTGACATATATTAAAATTTGGTGATGAGGTTCGCAACCCATCACACCGCGTCTCCCGCGGGGCGAAAAGAGAAAGATGGAGTGCCGCATCGGTTAAAATGTGACAGTCCATTTTTTCTGCCTACCCTTTCGGGGAGAAGGCGTGATGGTTAGTTAGTTAGTTGGTCATATAATATTTTTTTCACAAAGACAATATTATAAAACATCTGTTATATCTAAAACATGAATTGATATAGAATTATTTTAATACGCTATTTTTATATTATTTACTTGAAATTAAATTGTAGTCGATTTCATGATATACGTTGTATTTCACATTACGTGTACAAACTTTCCCGATCACCTACCCTTGTTAGGGAATAATTAAAAACCCTTCGATGTTATTAAAAACCTTTGTCAGTTTAAATTACCGGCTCTCCGAATATCTCTCTCGGCCGTTAATAACAAAGTGGGTAATTCTTCAACAAAAGTGTAAAACCGTCAATCGATTGGAGTGTTGGCTCACCCTCCGGCCTACCTCACCCCAGCCCCCGTCCGTCGGTCCTGCATCAGCGGTGAGGGTCCCAAGTACTTTAACCCTTTCGTGGCTGGTGGGAAAACGTATTCCCACTTTTGAATTTGCTCTAATAAAATCTTAGGGAATAACGTTTCCTAAGTTAATTCACTCCAATCATCTAGCGCCATTATTGGGTATTACGACAAAATATTTACCAGCTTTATCGATTGAACTTTAAACTGGCCGTTAAGTTTAAAAAAACAAGTGTCATTTTGTTTTTGAATTCGTGCGTCAGACAAGTTAATTCTTTGACCAAACTTTCAAGTAAATAAAGATTTTGACGATTGATTTGATTTCTATAAACATTTATTTCACTGTATGATATGTACATATGAAGCTGGTGATTTGATCTGAATTTCTAGGTATGTCATATTTCATATTTGGGAATGTGATTTATTTTTACAAAAATCATTTTCATTAATTTTTAACTAAAATAAATTATTTGAAAAATATGTTTATATTTTTTTCTTACGCACAATGAGTATTCTTCCAAGTATCAGTGGGAAGTATAGATCCTTTTAGTTTTTTTTTATTATGTTCCTATCGATTTAAATAAGAATTACATTTTTTTATAAATATGAATGACATTAGTCATTAATATTTGCATTTATTAAAATGCAAAAAAAATAACATAAAATAAAATAAATTAGCACGAAAGGGTTACATTTGACCAAATACGTATGTACAACTACGTGTTTAGGTGTGTAAGGGTGCCTGTCCACCGGAGCGGAGCGAGGCAGCGGAGCGGGGCGAGGGAGTAATGCGGAGCGGAGTTGCGGACTGTGTCTGTCCATAGACGCGGAGCTAGGTAGTGGAGCGGAGTTGCGGACTGTGTTATTCCATACGCAAAGCTGAGCCGCGGTCCGCTTCTCCGCTCCGCGTCCTCGCTCCACTTCCCGGTTTTGTATGAATTTTTAAACTAATTTGTAACTCCCTGTCCACTGAAGAGGAGCGGAGATTTTATGCAATTCCATTGGTGGATTTTTACCTCGCTCACCGCTCCGCCACCTAGCTCCGCTGCGGTGGACAGGCACCCTTATCCAGACACTAGCGGGTGGATAAAATCTTCAATTATTAAAAGACTGTTGTAACTAGCTAACTAACTAACCATTACGCCGTTTCCCCAGAGGGATAGGAAGAGAGGATGCACCGCCAAACTGTTCTATCTTGTCATAACTCTCACGCCTCTTCTACATGCAAACACCGTGACATGTAGAAGAGGCGTGAGACGCTCTTCTACATGTCGCACGCTTGTCGATTATTCCCACTTCGAGCTTGGCCAACTTTCAGAATTTGATTGATTTGGTCATGCCATGTCTTCCTTGGCCTTCCTCGACTTCTATTTCCATTCACACTACTTGTGTATGTTTTTTTAACCATTCTTCCCTCATCCATTCGTTCCATATATCCAAATCATCATAGTGACATTTTCTTAATTTTATTTAGGACGCATTCATCCGCCTTACATTCCTTTCTAACTTCTTCATTGGGTATTCTATCATACATTGCTTTTCCACACATTCTTCTAAGTGATCTCATTTCTACGGTATTAATCAAACTTTCATCCTTATTCTGCCAACTCTAAGCTTTACTTCCATACACAAGGGTCGGCACTAAAACCCCATTGTGTACTGCCATCTTTGTTTTGGTGGATTTTTTTAGTCGATATGGCATATAATATGTCTATAAAATAAAATAAATTGTATTTTTAAACATAATTTTATTAGAACAATTTTTAAACCTATGTCACAAATTAAAAACAAATAAGATATGTTTCGGGACACATACTTGTCGCCTTTCATAAATTGATCAATCACCTACGAGTATATCCATTAATACCAATTTTGACTTTAAACCTTTTTTTATTATTTTAGATGTTCTTAGATGCTTTAGCTTTAGATCTGCGTTTAATTTTTTCGAGTAGGCGAAATAAGAATGATAGTAGGATACAAACAAAGTACGGTGATTAATAAATATGATAAGAAATTAAGCTGATTTTAAAAATAGATTTCAGAAATCATCTTAATATATAATTCTTCATTTAATTTTCAATGATAATTTACGCAGACACCAAAAAAGTGATATTTAAAATACTCCATTCTTCAATCAGAAAATTTATCTATATTTAAAAAATATATATATTTCTATTATTATAATATAATGTTCTTGTTTGACCTGTGCAGCTCAAATAAAAACTAATGGATGGAAAAAACAAATCAGGCGACATCAACCAAATGGACCAAGATATATAACATACTATATTTAAATCAGAAATAATAAAATCATAAGTACCAATTTTTCAAACGTTACATATAAATATGTCAGCTATAATAAAATTTAAAATATTATATTGAATGCGAATCATCTTAAATAATTTTAATACCAATATTAAATTTTATATAATTATTTTAAGATAATTTTTGTACAGAATCATGTTTACCACCTTTATTCATGTTTACCAATCTGTATGTATATAAAGGACTCAATTTGCAACAGTGTCACCAGTCTGTAGATGCCAGCGAGCCTGGTGAAACCGTTCGCTGTCGAAATAAAGACAAAAGTGGAAGTATTAATTGTATATCATTAGAGACGAAGGTGTAAATTGGAAACAGAATATGGTGGTCGAGGCGTTTACAGGACTTATGACCTGTCATTGGTTGGGTTAAGCGCACGCTTTATGTTATACAACACTCCCTAATCCTCCCTTCTTACGACCACCACGTCTGACAAATTTTTGGAAAATGTATATATGCTACAATGTTGGGTCATAAGTCCTGTAAACGCCTCGACCACCATATTCTGTTTCCAATTTACATCTTCGTCTCTATTGAGATACAATTAATCCTTTAAAATGATAACCCGCAATGGGTAAAATCCAGTATTCTTGTACAAGTATTTGTATACATTCAAAATGTTGTAAAAGTGGAAGTAGTTAAAAAAACATCGTTTTCTTTAATTATTATACATATATGATAAATATTACGATAACTCTTATTTTTAATATCTAGTTTATCATCGCGCGATGCAAATAACTAAGGTTTAAAAAATCTCTCTTCCCTCAAAAATAACTAGTGGTTATAACGAAATGAACTATAAATCAAAGTGCAGTTATAAAGTAGTTCGCGCTTTGCATCGGCGAGCTTATCCACGTAGTGTCACTCTGAAGGCTTTGATCGTTGTGGGAATGTTGCCAGTTGACTGTAAATGTTGGAGCCCGGTCGTGTTCACAAAACCCACCCCCTGTAGATCTATTTTAATGAGATCGATTCTTTACAATTCTAAAGGGGTGGAAAGACAATTTGTTTTATTTTAGGACCGGAATACCTCCAAGCCCGAGGATTGTGTGGAGTTTCGTTAATTATTCGGCAGCGAAGATCGCATTATCTGAAATTTGGGAATATAAAGCGAAACGATTGCTGTGTGAGGCCTTTCATTTTGTAGATTTAGTATGGGTACCAATGATTTAACAAAGCCAAATTGCTATATACCTCGAATTCCGAGCGTTGTTTGCATTTAATATTGAGGATAACATACGTTTCCAGAAGTTTAATTATCTTTCAACGGAGTAATAGGTTTCATCTTTCTGTGGCATAAACAAATGTAGCAAGGCACAATGCATATGTCACTACCATCAAACTAAAAAAAAAAATTCTAGAAAACATACGTTTATCTCAATATTAAATACTTCATATGTACAAAACGTACGTTTATCTCAATAATAAAGATTATTTGTTTCTTGAACAATGATGTAAAACTCCATATTAAATATTTCATATGAATGAAAACGTCAGTTTTCTAGAAGTTTTATCATATTTTATTTTATGGGAATGACATGTTTCGCCCTCCTAAGGCATTATCAAATGCACATTTGATAATGCCTTAGAAGGGCGAAACATGGCATTCCCATAAACTATAATACGAGTATAATACGACCTTCGTGGCAGAGTGGTTACAAGCTCTGACTTCAATGCCGAAGGTCCTGGGTTCGATTCCCGGCGATGGCAGTGTGATTGTCACACTGTCTTTGGTCTGGTGTAGAATTCACGTGACAATAAAATGGCGATAGATTGACTACCTATCACATGTCACGAGAATCAATATAATAGCTAAAAAAAAAATTGTATACAGTAATTGGGTCCAAAAGACCTGTTGTGTATATAAAAAAAAAAAATAATAATAATAATAAAACTTCTAGAAAACTGACGTTTTCATTCGTATTAATTATTCAATAATAAATACTTCAAATATTAAAAACATACGTTTAACTCAATATTAAATACTTCATAAGGGTTATAAAATCATTGTTCAAAATTTAAAGTTAAACAAAAATCTCAGATTCTTTGGTCGAAGCCGGAATGATTAATTTGTATATTTATTATATGACCACAAAATAGCAACTAACAGTATTTTTAGGATGTTGTTTTAAACGTCGAAAAATTATGTGTTAATTTTTTTTTTCATTCAAATAATCTTGCTTCTCAAACTTTCGTATATTAAAATAAAAGTAAATTTAACATACTTATTTTTGTATAGAATCATGTTTACCACCCCTGATCTGTATGTACATAAAGGAATCGGTTTGCAATAGTGTCAACAGTCTATCGATGCCAGCGAGCCTGGAGAAACCGGTCGCTGTCGAAATAAATACGAAATAAATACGTAATCTGTTATTATATATAATACAACGAAACTTTATATGTAAAAATGTTTTGACTATTATTTCAAGCTACCATTTTTATGGAAACACTTGTTATTGTTTATGCATTGTGAATATTAATTCAAATATGCCACCAATTTAAATATACCTATAAATATTTTATTTTTATTTAAATTATATCACATATACAGCATTATAGTTCTAAATAAGTTTGAATATAAAATATATTATATTATTATTTATAGCTTTATTAAATATATGTATTATTACATAATCATCGATCCTCAATAAGCAAAAATTATTTGCAGGGTTAACTCAACGTCATAGCTATTACACAAGCAAACACATGACATATTATTAATTATTTTCGTTTCACTGTAGACCCGTGTCTAGTAAAGATAGAATTGTATTATTGTGTACCTATGCGTACTATCAACAATACCTTGAAGAAACTAGAAATATAAAGTGAATAAGTTGAGAAATATCTTCTCTTCTTCTTATTCTTAGTGTAGGCCTAGTGGCCTGTTTCGTAAGATGAAATCTATAGCCTCTTGCGAAGTCGACTCCCAGCTGTCGATCCATCTCTTTGGTGGTCTGCCCGGGGGTCGTCTACCATGGGACTGGCCGTGTAACACAATGAAAGGGAGTCTGGATGGATCCATTCTCCTCACGTGTGCATACTAGTATCTTCTCCTTTGTCTTCCCCACCTAAAGACATCCTCGACCTCGCATATCTCCCTTATTCGTGTATTCCTTATCGTCTCTTGCAGTGTCTTGCCAGATATACTCGTATTTCTGAGCGTTTTCATTTCTGACACTCTGAGCGCGTTTTTTGTGATTGTGGTGTCCGCCCTGCACCTGATCCCATATGTCATGATAGGTCGCACACAAGTCTTATAAATTCTCACTTTGCTGTTGATCTTCATGTCAGGGTTTTGAGATATTATTAACCTTTTCTCCAGTTCGATAATTTTAACTCGATATTTGTGATGTAACCTAATCCACGACTGGAGAACATGCGATCGGAAAGGAAATGAAATTTTCCTCTCGAGAACCCGTCTTATGTATATCCTGGCAGCTGCTGTCGAGAGATGCATTATATATGAACCGAGACAGAGCAAAAAGGCGGTATTATAGTTCTCTTTACTCTTTATACATTTTATTAAATTACTCCGCCGCACCGTGCCGCAATTCTTTAATTTGGACCAATTTGAAACGGATGAAACATCGGAAAACTCTCCGAGGAATTTAATATTTTCCTCTCCACAGCGCGCTATAAAATTTCGTGTTTAATTCAAACCTCACCCATTCCAATTATTGTTCCGTCCACAAGTTGCGATGAGATAAATAGGAATTACGCGTCACGCCTTCTCCTGATTGCTCTCTGCATCATAACACTATAGGTACTCGTTTCAAGGTGGGGTTATATTTAGTCACACCGTTTACAGTTGTTGTGACATATGTTATTACCATAAAATACTAATCGATGTATGATTAAGTGTATAGAATTCCATAATGATGTTATTAAAATAAACAAAAGTTGTTTAAAAATAGAAGAACTAAAAATTCTATAAATGATATGAAATATTCACGATACGTGTTTCTTCTTATGAGGACACTCGAAGATGTCCTCATAAGACGAAACACGTGTCGTGAATATTTCATATCATTTATAGAATTTTTAGTTCTTCTATTTTTAAACTTTTGTTTATTTTAATAACACCATAACATACAATAAAACTTCCAGAATGCTGATGTTTTCATTCATATTAATTAGTACGGCTAGATGATAGTTTGCTTTCACATTATTTGAATGTTTGAAGAAAATAGGCACTAAGTACCAAATAAAATAGAAATAAAAACTAAGTATGCAGTTTTGTTCTATATGACATATAGAACGAAACTGCATACTTTTTTTTTTTGATACTTAGTGCCTATTTTACTGCAACCAAGAAATAATAAATAAAAGACTAAAGATAACATGGGCAAAGAAGACTGGAAGAAGACTGAAAGAAAACGGAAAGAGTTGGGAAATGGAGGGAGATGAAGGGAGATGACCAGGGACAGAAGCCAATGGAGGAGCCCAAGTCCCACACCGGGATGTAGCGCCGAGAAGTAGTATTTGTATTAATAATAAATAAAACATGTGAGTGAGATGAAGGGATATTCAAAAATAAATTAGATAATGTTTCATGTTGTTTAAATTAATAAAAAAATAATAAAGACAAGGAAGATAAACTGACTTAATCGGCAGTTTATAAACTGAAATGTAATGATTGCTCATATTTTTATATAGGACAAACAAGGCGTTATTTTAAATTAAGAATAAAAGAGAACATAAGGTATCTCTCTAATAATAACTTTTTGAATTCACAAACCATCTCTTGAAAGAGATCATTCATTTAATAAAGATATTGGTGTTGAGATTTTGCATGTTAGTAATAAAAATAAAACTATGAACAATCACAAAATTTTAGAAATAAAATAAAAATCAATTAAAAATTAAGAAAATATTATAAATAATTACATAAATTTAACGTCATCTGTAATATTTGATTTATTTCCTTTGTTGTAAGATAAAACTTGGACCCCAATAAGAACGATAAATTATTATTTTAAAATTATTCACAATATTTGTTACAACAAAAGCATAAACATTCCGAAAATAATAATTTTGATATCTGTCAAATCTGACCACATTCGAGAAAATAAATTAAAATATTTTTAATATTTATATTATATTACTGATGAAGGTCTCGTGTGTCCGAAACATGTTTGGTTTTTAATTTTATTTTTTTTAATAAAGTGTGAGTTGTATTCAAAGTATATAAAAATGAAAAATTAAATATCCACAACAAAGTTATGGCGAATATAGAAGAAAATAAATTAGTTATATTATAATTAGCAAAAATCCTTATAAATGCCTTATTTAATGTTTAAATATTTAATGCACTTAATATGGACGCGATTTTGAAAGAATGTTAAAGTTTATAAGCGCATAATTATAGGTGCTGCGGCTGCAAGCGCCCCTATTATTATGTTATTAAGCAAAAAGTCCTATTAGCATATACTTAATGCTAAATTAAATAGAAGGGTCACAGGTCACGGGCTCAAGTCCTGAGTCCTGAGCCCTGGCCCTTAAGTAATTATCCTCTCTACGTGCCAGCGCAATTAGTTTCTACTAAATACTGTACGTGTTCCCCATTTATGATGAAATATATTAAAAATAAATTTTTCATTGTTTACGAAATCGCTGTAAAATTATTTCACTTTCTTCATAGCTTTTCATACTTATTTAACCATTATACATAATTACTATGTATTTATTACTCTTGTACAATGATGTGAAATCCATATTGAATATAAATGAAAACGTAGAAGTTTTATTTATTTATTTATTTATTTATTGTTAGTACACAAACAAAGCATCCAATATACAGTAGTAATAAGTAATAAAATATATATTAAAACAGATTAGATGCATCAGTTAGATGTGCACACCAAGAACATAACATTGGAAGTTCAACTATATTGTACCACCTCTCGGTGTAAAGAACCGTCAGGTAAAACAAGACATCAATTTAAGATAAAGAGACATACAAATTTAGTTAAATAAGGCTTTAGCAAAGGATAAAGAACAAATATACAAATCAGGTATAATAAAACAATGGCACGAGACAAAGAAGAAACAAGCAAACAAATCAAAGTATGATAAAAAAAAAAGAGATATGCAAATCAGATAAAACGATACAATAGCAATACATGAAGAAAAAACAATTCACAATTCAATTCAAATAGGTATAATAAGGCAAGGTATACTAAGACATGATGGTTAAGGCATTAACACTGTGGAATCCCTTTATAAATAGGAATATAATTATAAACACTGTTTAATCCATTTTAAAATATTATACTCAACATTTTTCGGAGGTGATCTTCTCCATCCTGCGGTATAAATACGAGTATACTCGTATAACCTCAGTTAAATTATAGAACCTTTAATAATATTTTATGAGTGACTTGTTTCTCCTTGCTATGGCATTAGTTACCAGAACAAGTAGAGTACAACTAAATATATATTTTTTTTCTTCATATTTTGTCACCACTTTCAAAACTATAGTGATTGTTGATATCGCACGTTGAAAACAAAAGTGACACTATACAAAAATCTCAATTTTTCAGTACGGTCATTTAAAGTTTTTATGATTTTTGTGAGGTCAATAACTTGACTGTGAGTTGAAATATATGTAATGTTGTTGTTTTATATTTTAGTTTAGATATTATTCTATCAGAATCTAGTTGATTTTAATTAGGTTAATAAGTAGGTTTGGCAAAAAAAAAATATTTAAAAAAAGTTCAGCATAGTGCCACTTTTGTTCTCACTTTGTCAACTATTGTTTTGCTTAGTGCCCTATACGACCCCTAAATAATAATCTACCTTATTAATTAAATCAATGAAAATCATAGAAATAAGACAAATTGATGTAAGAATAATAAAAAAATATATATATTTATTTGGCTGCTTAACCATTAAACTGTTACAATATTACTTTATTCAAATAAACTTATACATAGGTACAAAAAAAACTTAAGAAACATTTTGAAGGTTTTTTAAAGAGCAAAAAATTAATTCAAATACTTAATTATCGGGCGCATTATTTAAAAATCGACAAAAATAACAAATATAGTCTGTATTATAAAAAAAAACACAACAAAAAAAATTGAGGTAAGGTCGTCAGTCTTTTTGTGTACTTTGAGAGTACCAAACTCTTAACATAACACTTATGCACTTAAAAGCGATTAAAATTTAGTTAAAAATGCTATCATAATAGGAACTTTGGAATCAAGCCTGCATCTATGAGGCTGGGTAGATGTACATGCCAATGATGAGCTGATTTTTCTGCTGGCCACAGCAGTTATCCGAATAGAAAACTATGTCAAGATCGTCACTAGCAACTGAAGCCCTTTTTTGCAAAAACTTCAAAACATAGCTCCCTATTTCGTTTGCTCCACGATTTCCTTGAGATTCATCCCAAAAGTAGCATTCGGTTTTGTCAGATTTTAGTTCCGAGATAGTAAAGTTGAAACAGTTTATTTAAGACTTATAATAATAAGTCAATACTTCGCCTTTTGGGACTGGCATTACTGCTTGCAAGTCATAGCATGTAACGATAACACTTTTTCTTTGTCGCTTGCCTTTTTTTCTCGGCTTCTTTCTTTCTCTTTTTAATGTTTTTCATAATCTTCCTCCAGAGCTTCCCTTTGAGAACCAATAGACAACTTGTAAATTGTGGATTGTTCGCATTGGTCTTTCTTGGGAACAAATAAACTAATGTTGAAATTTTCATTGAAAACTTTGCGATAAGCAAGCTCCAATAACCCAAGGTAATCCATTCTTTTTGCAGTCTTTTTTATAGTCTTAATATAGGTCTACCACAGTTTTTACTCCAACTATGAATTCTCTGGTGGTTTGTTGACGAAAGTGATGACTTTCGATACGCGGAATGCTGTTTATATGACTTTTAACTTTTTCAATCAAATAATCTACCAATTTTTTATGCTTCTGATGCTTTCCTCTCCTTTCTCCTTCTATTACACCAGTTAATTCACCTTTCTTTTGCAAAACAGTCCTGATACAGCTGTCAGTAATATCCGAAGTATTTTTGAAGAAATTTTTACCGACTCTAATTTTGGTGCCGTTGACTTAGTAAAAAGCGTTTTTTGGATTTCTATATTAAGAGTAATGTTTTCAATATTAAGAGTAATGTACTCTCTTTGTCTTTCAATTGAAGCCGTGTCCCAGTAACTTTCAAATAGTTTTTGAATACATATTTCTGATACCTTTTCTAAGCATTTTAGCTTACAGCTATATTCACAACTTTGTTTGAAAAGTCTATCTGGAAAAACCTTTTTGGCATTAAACACATAGTGCCATTTATTGGTATAACCTCACACAATTGAGGTAATTACCTTACGCAATAAGCGGCACTATTCAAAATTTGTCATTATTGGATTCACTTATTTATAATTAATTCACGAAAAGTTACGACAAAACCGACACTAAACAAAATGTGTCACTTTTGCACTTACGGACAAGCACAAAACCTAGAAGTATGAAGTGACACATGCTGACATCAAACCATATCTAAGTGAGATATTAGGAAACGGATCTTTGGAGACGACGTAGTTTTTTCCGTAGATTCTAAATCTAGCTGTAACTCAATATCACAAAATTTTGTTTAGTGTCACTTTTGTTTTCAGCGTGCGATATGGTATCGCTGATTAATCACACATATGAAAGGTTATGCATTTAATCATGTAATGTAAAGGATTGTTTTTATACATTTTTAATTTTTTTTTTCTTTTCATTATTTTAATATATTATGAACAAAAAAACAGATCATCGAATCAACTACAAGAGAAAGAAGAAGAAGTATCCTTAGTTTCATTTTATAATGCCATGGTAAGCGATATGACACTCTTAAAAATATTATTAAAAATCTAGAAAATTTTATTTAAATTTATTTCTAAATATTTAATAAATTAAATTGTGCCTAACATGATCATTCGAGCAAGGTAAAATACCTTTGATTATATGTGAGTGATTGTCAGTGATTTCAAACTTCTTTTTAAAATATTTTCACGTTTTTTTCTGCGATTACATACTCCTATTACTATTTTAAAAAGCAGAAATTGATTTGAAAATATGATTCATCGTAATACTTAAGTATAAATATATATTCTTTATTCGCCATCAGCATGTGTTTTGGATTAAAATTTAAATATTATTATATATATTTTGAAAAACATTGTATTTTTGCAACACTTATTTATTACTAGATTTTTTTTATGTTGTGAAAATACATTTTTTATAAGGATTAATTGTATCTCAATAGAGACGAAGATGTAAATTGTTTTTTGGGAACAGAATATGGTGGCCGAGGCGCTTACAAGACTTATGACCTGTCATTGGTTGGGTTGAGCGATCGCCTTAAGTTTAACAACATTCCCCATTCCGCCCTTCTTACGACCACCATATCTGACAAATTTTTGGAAGTTGTATATATGCTAGAATGCTGCGCCTATCTTCACATTTTTTTGTTCACTCTACACTAGCGTCATCTATTAAGATTCAAAAGTTATGATATAAAAAAACACAATAATTTTTTCTTGCCAACAAAATATTTAGATTTACTTATTATTATAATAACTCTCAATATATGTGCTTTGAGCCCCCCTAATATGTATTAACCTATTTTCTATTAAGTATTCTACTCGTAAATTCCCCCATTTACCGTAATGTTACCCCATTTGTCTGTACTAAGGGTGTCTACCAAAGAATTATATTATCACGAGGGAGCAATTATTTTAAAATGTGAAGTCAGTTCGATTTACTAATATATTTACAATTACGTTCCAGCATTGTTATAAATTTAAATTTTATTGTCATATAAAAACCTAAAATTATTTTAGACTCCCCCTAATAGCACCACATAATCAGCCTCACGATACTAATCCTCGTGGAAGACCGCTTAAAATATGTAAAGCCAACTGGGAATCCATCCCACAAGAGGAGCAAGTCTCCGGAAAACAGACCACATAACGTCACCTGAGAGTAAGAAGGTTCCAACTGACAAAAAAAAACTGAGAAAAATGAAGTCAAAGTTTTGTTGGTTTCGGGTGGGTATCTTGGAATAAAGGGGTTTTATTCCAATTTCCAGAGATTCTTTTACCGAGAAACGTGTAAATTTTGTCTGGCAACAGTTGGAATAATAAAGTTCTAAGTTTAAATGAATCCTTCTTCAATGAATCGTGTGTTTTGAATGATCAGATAGAACTTGATTCTTTTCGTAACATCAAAATGACGATACTATTACATGTTTTTTTTAATTGTACGTATAGATAAGGTTAGTAAGAACCCTTTTCACGAAAAAAAGCCAAATGTGAAATTTTGTTAGTTGGAACCCTCTTACTCTCAGGTGACGATAAGTCTATAACAAGAGAGAAGAAGATATAAACGTTGTTATTGAAAGCAATAAAAAAATATAAGTATTTTTCATATATAATACATATTATACGAGTATAATACTAACAGTGTGCCTATATAATTTTTTTTGAGAAATTCGAGTGATTTTAAAATAATCAACAAAATATCCCTCATAATTATTTCTAAGAAGAGTTCGCAGGCAGAGATATCTTAACATTTTTATATACGAGTACTTTAAATATTTATACGGTACTTTTCCAAAACGTCTTTTTCTGTTACACATTAAACGCGTTTTTTTCAGCTTTTGAGTGTATTTCTATTGATATGTTTCAATGGTATTATAACTTTTTCATCGGGAAAACGATATTAACTGATCTTATATCATCGTATAATATCTTCGAAATGTGTCAAGAAAAATAATATCGAATGTGGAATAAGCTGTGTTTTAATTCATAAAATCACATTATTATTTGCAATATTATGGATCAAATTCAATTATATTACAAATGTAAATGTAGAAGAATATCACAAATGGGATTTGAATGAATATAAACGCGCTTTGTATTATCACAACACTTTTTATCGCATTCATTCATTCATTCATTTCTCGGCGCTACATCCCGGTGTGGGACTTGGTCTCCTCCACAACGGTCCTCCGCTGACTTCTGTCTCTGGCCATCTCTCTCCATTCCCCAGCTCCTTTCATTTTCTCCCAATCTTCTTCCACGCAATCCGACCATTTTTTTTTCGGTCTGCCTCTTGGTCTCTTTTCGCGGGGCACCCATCTGGATATAATTTGTGGTGTTCTACCCTCTGGCATTCTTTCCACATGGCCAGCCCACCGTAGGCGTTGAGACTTACAGAATCTCACTACTGTTTCATGTTTTTTTTTATTTCAAACTGAATTAAATTTTTCAAATTTTCATTTTTTTTTTTGTTAATATTTGTGCATAGGAGAAGGACCAAATAAGGACCGAAACATGTCTGCAATTAAAAATATATAGTGTTGTGATAATACAATGTGTATTTCTATTTATTCAAATGTGAATCTCAACACAAAGTGAAGGCGATCTTTCAATCAAACGATTGCCGCAGAAACGGCTTCAACTATTTTAATATAAACAGTGCCAAATCCTCTCTCGAGTATTACCAGTCTACATTTTCATTTACCGATATATTTATTTGGAATCCGCATCACGCGTGTAAATTGAACCCACTCGATAAATAAAAGCTGTCAATATCAGCGCCAGCCCACTAGGCACAGGTACGGCTCCAGTCAATTCGGTCCTTAACCAAATTATTGAACAAAGCCTGCGTAACTTTTTCGGCAAACAGCCATCCCCTGCTTCCGTGCGGGGGCGTTTGATCAGCTCGCGAGGGGTGTTTTCTTTTAAGTACCCCAAATTACGTGGAGCTGCAGGAAATTGAAATTATGACAGTGCCGCCGTGTGCTCGTTAGAGGGATTACGGGGCAACCCTTTGTGTAGCGCGGGGCATTATGTTGTAGCCCCTGTCGCATGAGCAGGTGACTTAAACACTTCCACTATATTAATATTGTTATATAGTTTAAGCCATTAATATCCATTACAACTTCTTGTGATCTAATATCAATTATTTCATATTGATGGAAACGTTTTTTAAGGGATTTTCGCTTATTTGAGGGATTATTAAACATTTATCTATGTATTATAGAATGTCGAATAAAAATATAAGAAGTGAATGCGGTGCGAATGATGGTGTTATGAACAAAATAATGAAAGGATCATTCAGATGGTTTTGGACATATGGAAAGAATGAATGAAGAAAGAAAAAATTATATGTTAACGATGTAAATGGAACTAGAAATAGAAGAAGACCGAGGAAAACGTAACGCGATCAAATAAATCAAATATTGAATGTCGGCCACGTGAGGAGTCACGATGTATGAATGTTGAGGAAGCGAGAGAAATATGTCAGGAAAGAAAAGTGTGGCAGTCCATTTTTTCCGCTTACCCCTTCGGGGTTAGTCAGTTAGTTAGTTAGTTATATCTTGGTAGAGCATTATCGAACTGTTGATAAAGCTTTAGTAAGACAAGACGTGTCATTCCTATAAAATAAATAGGACTTCTAGAAAATACATGTTTTCATTCATATTAATTATTTAATATTGAGTTTTACATCCTTGGTCAAAACAACAAATAAATATATTATAATTTTTCATTATATTACTCAAACAGGTTTTTATTTCGATATTATAGAGTGAAAACCATTAACTGTCGTAATATAATATAAACTTGTATAATATTTTCGCTTATGCGTCTCGATTTAACCTTTTTCTTTGACCAAATTTAACCAATAATTCAATTTTCCCGCCCATCCTGTCTGCCACCTCGAAGCGTGCGAGATAAGTACTCTAGAATCCGGCGATATAAATATTTCAGTAAAATAGGATTGTTATTTAAACGGTCTGATCCGAGTTGGGGTTGTGATTTGGTGTCCCATTGTAAATGCTGCACCCGAGGGGCGCGGGCGGCGAAGGACGGCCGCCCTACAAGATGTCCGACCGTCATCTTAGGCCAACTGAAATATTCACACCTCCCAAACACACGCGGGGCGGCCGCCTGCACACACAATGGTCCCCTCCCGGGGGAGAAGGCGGCCTTATATTTACGATCAAAGTTTCCTCTTTGATAAATCGAAAATGAGATGAGATGCGGACGGATTCCGCTCCGGTAGTAAAGGGGTCTAGAGGCCAGCCTGTATTAGGAGTAGTGTTATTGCTGGAATATTACTTTATATCTCCTCCATGCGCACTCATAAATACTATGTGCGTCCAATGTGCGTACTATTTATATCCTTACTCGTAAATATTATATTATTCCATTCTGTGCACTGATATCCGGGGCCACAAAATTTAACAAAAACAATAATAAAATATCAACACAACGACTAACGTGATCAAATCAGTTTATTTTGTCAAAAGATATTACAAACAACAATTTTAATTTAAGGCATCTATTGAGCAGTGGCGGTATTCCCATAGAAGCCCAGAAGCCCGGCTTGCGTAAGAAATTTTGAATCAAACCCCCCAAATCTAAGTAATCATGCTTCCGCATAAACCAACAACCAATTTATTCATTCTTACTTAACATTTTCCCGCCTCCCTCATACACTATCTTCTTCCTGTTTTAAAATTTAGTTTGTTATATATTTGTCCTATTGTGTATTGTGAATCAATGTGTGTTTTATATAATTTTAAGGTTTTATATAATGTTTTGTGTTTTATATAATTAAAAGGGTTGCTCCACCTTACAGGAGGAGCAACCCTTTGGAGAACAGACCAAATAGGTCTATAGCAAAGAATAAGAAGTTAAAGAATATAAAACTCAACAAGAATAAAATAATTATCCAATTTTGTTGAAATAATAAAATTTCAAACCTTCTTCGACTGTTACAGAATATTCTAGCCCCATAAAGTATATTTTGGTTCCTCGTAATATTATATTAATATCGCCATGAATTTAAATAAGCCGTTAATATTTAATAATTGCGTAAAAGGTTTATCATTCAATACAGTCCATGTAAAATATTTGACTATCGTAAAAACCGAGTCATCAATATTCAAGTCAGTTCCGGGGCCCGCACTCGGCGGACCTCCGATATCGGAATTATAAACGCGGGATGAAAGCAATTGAATTATTATTCAGCGATATCCACTGTGAATAATTCCTTCTCTCGGTTTAACTCCATCTTAAAATTATCTCTTGCGCTAGTCCGTCATCTCTCTCAAACAATCATTATTGTGTTATCATTCCTACGTCCCTCCGGCGCGGCAGGAGGGGGTAAGCCGAGAAGTAATTCCGGGTCTTTAAGTTATTCCCGCGGATAACTTAATCCGAGGTAATCCCGGGGTACTTAGCGGACTAAGGAGGATAAACCAAACACATTTCTCGCCCGGCCCCAGTCGGAGCCGGGTCACCGGCGGGCGGCGCGTTTTCATTAAAATATTGTATTACAAAGAGCTTTCAGACCAATTCTTACATTAGTACTTAATGCTCATTTCACTAGACTGTTCAAGTGGTGAGGAATGATTAATTACTATGACGTGAGTACTAACATCAAGTGCTCGTGCATCTCCATTTGCAAATAAGTAAAATAATTATTTAAAACACTTACTTACCATATATCATTTTTTCACACATTTGTTTTTTGGAAGCAACCTGTTTCACTCCCATTGGAGATTTTCCAGAGTTTGTTTAAAAACAAATATGTATATAGGTATAAAAACAATGTTTGAAAAGTTTTATAGTTTTTCAGAACACTTTAAGGTTGGAATCTTAAAGGTTAAGATTAAAAATTGTAGTCTGAAAATGGCATCTGTGGTTTGAAAACATTTTTGTGAAAAATGCAAAAAATATATATTAATTAAAATACAAAGTTTTTTTTTATATATATTATATTTAAATGTGAATCTATAACACAAAGTAATGGCAACTATGGAATTCCATTCCATAATGACGAATTTTTCCAATCCAATTCATTATGGAAAAAAATATTTAGTTATAGTCGGAAGTCGTAAATTGCGAAAGAGTGAAATCTTTGTAAATCAGCCCAGGAGACGTTGGTGACCTTTTTTATTTTTGTTTTTTTTTTTAGCTCATTAAGCTTTTTAGTGAAAATCTGATGGGATATTTTTTGTTGGCGACCTTTTTTAGGCCATTCGCGAAAAATCGAACATTCGATTTTCCCGAATGAGCTAAAAAAAAGTCACCAACATCTCTACTGAGCTGATTAACGCCCTCGCCCAGACCAAATTTTAGCTTTAGGTGTGCCGCGGAATTCTAGAAAGAACTTATGTGTGCCGTAGGTGAGGAAAGGTTGCGGAGCACTGCCGTACGGGACCGTTGGGCGTCTAAAGGTTAAATATGATACTCAAACGACGTAAATAAAATGTTATTTTTTCATAAGAGCATGCTCATGAAAAATCTTCAGTTTTTAATATCAGATAGATAAATTTTATATATTGAAATATGACTTTACTGATAACTTAAAACGAAATTGTATTTAGATGATAACTAAACCTACTACATATACCCATAATTCTGACATCTTTATTCTACTGTAACCCTTTTTTCCTACTGTGAATAGAAACAGAAAAACTTAATGTGTACATCAAGAAAAGGGTACATTTTCCTCTAAAAAGATATTTAATGAAAATATATATTTATTGTGTAATTATTATGTTTTCAGAGAGATTCCCTGTCCCTGGAGCCGAGCAACGTGGCCCAGTGCGTGTCCAAGGGGAAGTCTGAGCAGTTCGAATGCAGAAACCATATCCGGGTGATCCAGCCGCTCGGGGACGGCGAGAAGCTGTACGTGTGCGGGACCAACGCGCACAGTCCCAAGGATTGGGTGCTCTATGTAATTAGACCCTTCATTATCTGTTATATATATATATTATAACTATTAGACATTTATTTCCAACTAATAATTTTATATGAACGACGCAAATATTAATTGAAAGACGTTAGTCTTGAGTTTATTAAGTAGTTCTGTAAACAAAAACAGTAAATTGGTCGACCTTCGTGGCAGAGCTTCTCTATACTTGTCCACACACTCCTATCTTACTTTTTCGTTGTATTATCAGACCATCATGTTGGGGATTACCCTCTACTTTTTATATCCTCGCGAGGTCTCCATTCCACTACCCTTCTAGGCTGCCAAGATGTCCTCCAAATAACCATTTAAGTTCAACCACCCTTTCGACAACATCCGTTACTCCCGACCTTCTACGTATCTCATCCTTGTATAAGATCACCGTGTTTCCGGTTTGAGAGTTTTACATAAACAAACATTCTTCTTCTGCTTCGATGGGCCTACAGCCCATATCGAACCTTAGCCTCCAGAATCTGGTTTCGTAATAGTTGCTTTTTATGGGGAGAAGTAATTGGCATCTCTCCCAACCCTCTACCAGGAGGCCCAGGGTTTTTCTGTGGGGGATTTCCTTCCCTTAGCTGGGTGGTCCGGTTTTATGGCACCAGAAGCTCGCCATTCTTCCTCTCCTATCTGCTATGGCTGATGGTATTGCCAGTGGCCATTGCCCAGGGCTCGCGGGGGCTAAGAGACCACTCGTGGACGCTCGGAGTAGAATTGGTAGTGTTGCTGATGGAATGCAACTGTGGCAACAAAATATGCATCTCCGTGACACTACCAAACTTTGAGCCCTCGAGAACAAACATTAAATGCTATTAATTGTACATACGTGTGAAATCAATCAGCAGTCTCTAAATTTGTATATGCAATTTAAAATCTACATTTGAAACCAATAAACCTTAAGTCTACTCCATTTTACACCATGTTTTTTTTTTATTCTCTTTCTTCTTATACTGACCGAAGGCCTCTAGGGCATGTTTGTGTTAAGTTAACCGTCTCCTGCGATGTGGATTCTCTGCTGTCTTTCCATCTTTTGGGAGGCCTTCCAGGTATCCTCCTCCATTCACATGGTCTCATCAATGCCCCTTTCTTTGTATCCCCCATTTGACAACATCTCGGATATCCTGGATATCATAAGCTTCTCTGGTCGTGGTGTTTCTTATTCTGTCGCGTAGAATCCTGCCGTTGTTTTTCTAGTGATTTTCTGCGGCATTGTATCAGCTCTTCTTTCGATGCCATGTATCATTATCGCCCTGACACACGTTTCGTAGACTTGTTAATTCATAAGAATAAAAATCCATGTCACGCCCCTGTATGTTATTTTGAATAGAATGTTTATTTATTTTTTATTCCACAGCTGAATCTTACGCATCTCCCGCGGCATGAGTACATCCCTGGGATAGGGATGGGGATAGCCAAATGCCCGTACGACCCTTCGGACAACTCCACGGCGGTGTGGGTGCGCCACGGCAACCCGGGCCACCTGCCGGCCCTGTACGCGGGCACCAACGCCGAGTTCACGCGCGCCGACCCTGTCATATTCCGGACGGACCTCTACGACTTCAGGACCGGACAGAAGAAATATCACTTCAAAAGGACGCTCAAATATGACTCCAAGTGGCTCGACAGTGAGTATTGGCTATCATTTTATTGGTCACAAATTTACATTTATTTAATAAAAGAACAAATAATAATTAGGGAGTCGAGGATAAGGGAAATACGCAAGGTCGAGGATTTCGATAGGGTGGGAGGTGAAGTTGGAGACTGCAAATCAAAATGTCGGTCGAAAAAGATAACAAGATACACGATACACTCATGATTCTAAAAAAAATTAAAGATCTCATATAAAAAGGGTTTTGAGCACATGTTCAACACACAGAGTTCAAAAAGGCCTACGAGCTGCAACCTCCTTGCGAACGTTCCTAAAGTCCAAGCTTCTATCCAGAAACACCAAGCTGCGTATTTATAACACGATCATCAAGCCAGTGGTGACATATGGTTCTGAGTCATGGACAATGACTCTAAAAGAACAACAAAGAATCTACTGGTTTGAGAATAGAATACTTAGAATTATCCTGGGACCCAGACCCGATGTTGCAGCGGGAACTTGGAGACATAGGACTAACCAAGAGATCCGTACAATGACCCAGCAGCCCCTTATAACGAGCACCGTGAGAGCCGGTCGCCTAGCATAGATTAAGCACGTATGCCCAGCCGAAGAGACCAGAGCAATGAAGACCCTGTACGCGTTTAGACCGACTGGAGTAAGACCTCTTGGAAGGCCTAGACAGCGCCTAATGGACAATGTTCTGGCTGACCTGGCTAGGTTGGGTGAAACGGACTGCTAGGAGCAAAAGACGCAGGATCGAGGAGCTTGGCGAAAAATCATCAAGGAGGCTAAAACTCTTCAAGAGTTGTATGGCCATAGGAAGTAAATAAGAAGTTTGATTACATGTTGTATTATTTTATTTTATTTCCTAAACTTCATAAGTTTTAATTACTTGAGCATAATTTGCTTTCTACATATACATTCCTTGTTGGTCATTTGAATTATTCATAGAGGAGAAGCTACTTAACCTATTTTGAGTATCGACTTCCGAATGTATTATTTACCCTCCAGTGGGCGAACAGCTTCGTTACCGCAATTATAAATTCACTGCTAATTAAACCAACGGAAATCTGATCAAATATGTGTTTGCTCATCACATAAATAACGCCGTAAGGTTTAATGTTAACGAGAGCGTCTTATTGTGGGAGATTCGGCATCAACCCCCAGGGCCGGCGGCATCACAAATGCTATAAAATGACCATAACTCGGGCGCTGATTGTAAAAATGTCTCCCACCAAAGTAAGGTTACATAATAAAATTTGATGACCGGGATAGTAATCCGAATTAAATATATTTTTTTAATAAATAAACTGAAGTATTTTTTCCGTACTTTCTTTATTATTTAAATCAAATATTTTTTTATAAATTAAATTAAATTAAGAAACGTACACAGGAAAACCAAAATCATCCTGTATAAAACAATCATCCGAACAGTAGTGACCTATGGGTGTGAGATGTGGACAATGACAGCAAAATATGCAGAGCGACTGGATACTTTTGAGAGAAGGGTACGGCGTAGAATTCTGGGACCTGTGAATGACGGTGAAGGCTGGAGAGTGCGGCATAATGACGAGCTATACTATATTTACAATGCTCCCAGTCTCTCCACACAGGTCAGACTGAATAGACTGAGATGAGCCGGTCACGCGCAGAGGATGCCGTCATCGCGAACCCCAAAAATATTGCTGGAGTGGAAACCAGGTGGTAGAAGACCAATTGGACGACCAAGGTTGCGATGGGAGGATGAAGTTGGGAGATATGGAGTGAAATTGTTACGAGTGTCATATTGGAGGGTCGAAGCGGATGACAGGAGGAGTTGGAGGCGAAGAATACTGGAGGTTAAGGCTCGATATGGGCTGTAGGGCCATCGAAGAAGAAGAAATTAAATTAGCATTCATCAACGTTATTTGTACGCCATTTTCTGGTGCTGCTTAAACGCGTCTATTAATACGATTAGTTATACGATAGTCACATTTCGATAGTCGCCAAAATGCATTTTTATACAAATTATAAGGTAAGAAACAGATTTTTATTCTAATCGGCAATTGTTCAAAAGGTGCCTATAGCTATTTTATTGAAGCGTAATTTCCCTTAAAAAGATATTTATTTACGGCGTTATTAACGTATAAATTGCTTATTTTAAGTGCTGATAAGAAAGAAAATAAGTTACTTAGTCCTTAATCACATCAAAATGGGTCCATAAATTAAAATGCACACAACGATACAAGGAGAACCCACTGCTTGGCGTGAGTCTTCGAAATAAAATAAAAAATTTAAAAATTTGATCCCAAACCAATTTTATGACATAATGGATCGTTCAACTAAATTGAAATGGCAATGGCCTGGACCTATAGCCAGATAGGGCAGTACAAAATGGGTACGCAGAATTCTACAATAAAGGCTTTGAACAGGAGTGTCCGATACTCACCTAAAAAGATGAACTGGTGATATTAACCGAATATCTCGGAAAATCTGGATGCGGAATGGACAAAACTGAGACGTGTAGAGAAAAATCTAAAAGGCCTCTATCGAGCAATGGAAAGAAGAAAGCTGAATAAGAAAAGGAAGAATAAACAGTCCTGAATGATTTGATATTACACGAATTCGGAATGCTTAAAAATCTAATAAACTTTTTCGAAATATTATATCCATTATAACACTTAACAACAATAACAAAAAAACATCACACTGTTTCCCCGAGGGGTAGGCAGAGAGATTGGACCTCCACACTACTCAATCCAGACATCCACGTAGATTGTTCCAACTTCTAACATGCCCGCGGTTAAAAATTTTATTAATTTGATCATGTCAACTTTTTCTGTCTCCAACGACTACGTACTCCATTTGCATCGTTTATGTACACTTTCTTAACCACTATTTCTTCATCCATGCGTTCCATATATCCAAACCAACGCAGTGATCCTTTCATAATTTTGTTCATAATATTTTCTTCCGCTCTACATTATTTTCTTAAAACATAAATAACTTACATTAAAAAGATGTATAAAACTTCTTATATCTGAAAAATGGCCGTCGAAATCTAACCTCCCAAATGGTTGCTGCTAATATGCTTCACTAAACCTTTTTTACTAGGCGCCAATCGCCGCATAACCACCCCTGCGGACACAGAAGAGCACAATTAATAAATCTGCTGGCAAACAAACGGGCGAGTGCCACATAATTGATTAGATTAGTAGGGGCAGAGGTAAATTGGGTCTCTATAAATCAGGGGCTGTTTGCTCTTCAACCCCTAACGCGCGCGCCGGATTCTTAATCCGCTACGTCTGACTTACATTTGTGATTTAATTGAATGTATTGATAAACATTCATTATAACATTTCACCGGGGTAAGACCGTAACGCGGACCGCAATGGTTTACCCAAATTATTTTAATAAGTGTTTTGAAAATTATGCATAATTCTGATTAATAAATATGTATTATGTTGTCAGAAGTGTTGAAATACCTAGTTTCGAATAGTTATATTCAAACTATTTCGTAATCAAACATTTGAATAACTTTTTAAAAAGAGTAATTACTTATATACTAATGTCGGGTGAAAAGTGGAGGGCGGAATTAAATTAAGTGGCAGGGTAAATTGGTGTTTATTTAGAATTATGAGACAGGGGAAACGAATCAATTATTGGACTAGAAGTTAAGTTTACTTGATTGTTTATATTATCTTCGTTGTTATATTTCTACTATTTATGTGTAAACTTTCAACGCCGTTATCTTTATTAAACGAGTGATCTCTTTCAATGAGATGATTTGCGAATTCAGAAATGTTATTATTAGATAAGCATCTTATATGTTTTTAGATTCTTAAATTAAAACTTCGCGTTGTTTTATCTATGTAAAAAGATGAGATTGGATTAATTTATCTTGTCTGTCTTTATTATTTATTATTTCAGTTGACTGTTAAAATTCATTAATTCATACACTGAAGAAGGAAAGTCTATGTCCCGAAACATGTTTGTAAAGGTGCAAAAAAGTGTTATGAAAATACAATGTTTTCAAAAAGTAATTCAAATGTGAATCTGCGACACAAAGTGATGGCGAATATAGAAGAAATTATCAAACATTGTTTTTTTTTCTATTATATTTTCGCCATCACTTTGTGTTTGTAGATTCACATGTGAAAAACATTGCATTTTTACATCTTTTTGCACTTTTCACAAACATGTCTCAGACCGCACACACCTCTCCTCGGTGTAAAAATTTCTACAATGTGGAAGGGTGTCTGCGATCCGAATCGGGTTTGTGGAATATGAAAAAAATGTATTTAAATACAATTATTTTCAAGTATTCAAACTGTTCATAAGAGTATTTAAATTTATTTATTAATACGTTTAGAAGATAATTTATAATGCCATAAATATATATTCGTTCATAAATATTTTTATTTCAATGATTATTTTCAAGTTTGACGACCTTCGTGGCAGAGTGGTAAGAGCTCTGATTCCCATTCCGAAGGTTCTGGGTTCGATTCCCGGCGATGGCAGTGTGATTGTCACATTGTCTTTGGTCTGGCGTAGTATTCACGTGACAATAAAAATGGCGATAGATTGGCTACCTGTCACATGTCACGAGAATCAATATATCAGCTTAAAAAAAATGTATACTGTAATTGGGTTCAAGCAACCTGTTGTATACGTAAAAAAAAAAAAAAAAGTCAAACACTTTTAATTTGTTCTTTTTTGTTATTTTAGCAATGGTGTAAAACTCCATATTAATAAATTTTGAACTAGCTTTCATTGATAACAACTTATTTCCAATTACTACTTTGAATGCTCCATTCGCTTTGTTACTCGCACCAATCCGTCGTTCGACGTTTTTCTTTTGATTTTTTTACACTCTACTTACCGTACATTTCTTTAATTGATTTATCAAAGAATTTATATTCCCTAATTTCGTGTATTTAATCAATCAAATATTAAAAATCGGCCACGTGATGAGTTGGAAAAATCGACGTGCGTGCATGACACGATATATGAATGTTGAGGAATCGAGAGAAGTATATCAGGAAAGAACAGTGTAGTGGTCAAATATTTCTGCCTATCCCTTCGGGGAGACGGCGTGATGGCTAGTTAGTTAATTTCGTGTCATTAAATTATAAACAAAATAATAATATACTTTTAGTAATTTGTACTTACATGACTTTATTTGGTAACTCTAACCGGTTTCGCTCCCGCCGGGGCTTCGTCGGGTGAGAGAGTAAACTAAATATAAAATAAGAAAACAACATATGAAGAAAGAAATATTAAATGGAGGGGAGAAAGAGGGGTAAGAGAAAGTGGACGAATAGAATGTTATAACGGTGAGTCATGCTCATTACAGAAAAATTATGGAGAATTTATATTACTAAAAGTGTAATTTATTTAATAATGTCACACCACAAATTAAATGCTTCATACGAAAGTTTATCAATAAAATGAAACACTTTCTCTTCTTTTTATTATGAGGCATTTTTTGTTTAATTTTCACTAACCACCTTTGAGATTACGTAGCATGTAGGTGTTAACATGGCAATCCCAGCTTAAGAAAAAAAAACAATGTGTCAACACATACGGGTAACGCGGTAATCGTACGGTTTCGGTCACATAATTTGTCTTTTTTGCCCAATGCACGTGCTTAAAATCTGTTTTCCGTTTGACTTGCAAGCTTTTCCGGCAGGCGTCCGTAATCCCCTGTAATCCCCGTAAGCAGATTACGAATGGGAAACCAATTCACTTTACGCCGACCGGGGGATTAACTGCTGAGCGCGTGTGAACAAGTTATCCCGACTTGCAAAACATTTCGGATTGTTTAAATTCTTCCATTACACCGTGTCATCACAATTTTACGAGTTTTAAACCACTTTCAGGGATATTCGGTGGAATTTTCGGCGTTGATCGCGTTAGGTTGTTTTACCTGTGTTGTTTTAATTAATTAATATCGCGGTTTTGAATTAATTTTATACGCGGTTTTACAGGACGGCCGGGAAAACGTTAAACTTGGAGAATGAAGGGTGTTGGGCTACACGGCCTCATCATGTCCACCGCAAGTCTACACGATCAAATATTAATCGCGCATTTATTACTCTTGTATTTGCCGTTATCATATTAAAATTATAGGGTGTCTCGAAAGAAAGTTTATATTTAGTGGAACGATTAAAAAAAAGTGTGCCATTTATCGAAAAAATGTTTATTAATTATTAAAGTACACAATTTAGGATTTTTTCTTAAAAATAAATGTAAACCCTCGCGTTTGTGGCACCCATTTAGTCGAACAGTAAAAAAAAATATTGCGGCTCGGCAGGTCTTCTTCTCCGGTCTCAATCTAACGATTGGTCTGCAGCAAAGCGACGCATCTCCTCTTCCACTCCGTTCGGTCCTCGGCAACTCTCTTCAACTCCGCATAAGAGGTGCAGCCCATATCTCGGTAAATCTGGTCTAGGTACTCTTAGCGAGGTCGTCCTCTGCCAATCGATCCCTCAATCCCTCCAACACATTATGCAGGAAACATTCGTGTCGCAACACATGACCAATCCATCTTGCGCGCCTCTCCGCTATGGTGTTCAACACGTGCCTACTCTCTTCAACTCTGCTGAGAACTTCTTCATTTTTAATGTGGTCCCTCCATGAAACATGGGCAGCTCGTCGGTAGGTCCACATCTCGGCAGGTAGACTCCGTAATAGCTGCCATTTCGTGATGAATATTTTCTTTCAAATGCACCGTGGAAGCCTGTTTATTCGTGTAAACTTTAGATTTAAGATAACCCCACAGGAAAGGGTCCATAGGGGTTAAATCATGACTGCGTGGAGACCAATTTAGATCCTGGAGATCAATTTGCAAGGGAAAATTTCATGAACTCGTGGCAGAGACGGATTGAACGTTTGTGACGTTGCTCCGTCCTGCTGGAACCGTATTCTTTGAATAAAGAGTTTGCATTTCAGGTACCATGAAGTCGTCTAATATCTCCACATAATGCTCTGAATTCACATACCTATAAACTTTCTTTAGAGACACCTTGTATTTGATCCGAAATTATTTCTACCACAAACTGGACAGTCAATAATTTTAAGAACGTTGATAAACATATTTTAGTACACAAATAGGTACCTACATTGAAATTTTCATGTCCGGTATCCATGCCGTCCAGTAAACTGGCCACAAGAAGTTGCTTTTCTTTTGACATTCATGAAACATATGGGTTTTTTTTCAGTTTATAAAACATGTATTATAACTAGCCGATAATTTATTTAATTTTGTGTACACCAATAGATGTCGCTAGTAGTCTAAATTTTGACATAATTTGTAAATTATAAATGAGCCTCAAGCATGGAGTCATACGCTATCTGACCATGTATTCAATGACCCCATGGTTGGGACGTTACGCACAAAGAGTTTAAGATTCCTGCACATTCATACAGCGAATCATATACGAATGTCGATTCTTCCGACTTCTATCTTTGCCGACAAATTTATGTCTCTTTTAAACTTAAATAAAATATGTATCTACACTTATAGATACCTGTTTTATTTAAGGTTAAAAGTGACGTTCATAAAATATTCAAATTGAATTTATTGAATTTAACCTTAAAAATTCGATAAATATGAAGCACGTAAATCAAATTTGTATTCGAACCTTTCGGACGCCTGCAATAAATTGATTTGAACTCTTCATTACACAGATGTTGGGAATAAATAGAATTTCACCAAGAAATTTCGGCGTCATTTAAAAAAAACGTTCGCAGTAAAAACGGAACACTTATATACGAGTATTTCGTTTCGCGAATAAAACGTTTCGATCGTAAAAGCCCCATTTCGTTTCAAGTCGTACATTTGTAATTTTTTGACCATAGCTACAGGGCCGCCTCTTAATTTACATGACCACACCAAAGTAAGAGAATTTTTTTAAGAATTTACAAAAAAAAATGTTCTGGTGAGTTTCATGCCTATTGTACTATTCCACACCTAATCGTAAACACCGTATAATCAATCAATTGAATGTTAATTATTAAATTGGGTTTAATTCAAAATCGTTTAAAAATCGGCCAGGAACTAAAACGCACGATATATAAAAAAAATATGAATGGTGTTAATTGAAATTTCTTGGTAGAAGATCATTATTCTTCTTCTTCTTCTTCTTATTCTTCTTTTAATAGATCTGACGATCTGCGACACAGAAATCATGTCTGGTCGGATGATGAGATCCAGCTGTCCCTCCATCTCTTAGGCGGTCTTCCAGGTGGGCGTTGTCCGGAGGGGATTTCATAAGCGGCTGTATATGCAAGTCTGTCACCATCCATTCGGGCTACATGGTCCCTCCAGTATCTTCTTCTGGATCTACTCCACTGAACGATATCCTCTATTTCGCAAGTTTTTCTTATGTCTACGTTGCGGACACGATCTCGGAGGGTTTTTCCAGTAATTGATCTTAGGACTTTCATCTCCGATGTCCTTAGTAGTCCCTTGGTTCGCACAGTGTCAGCCCGCGTCTCTACAGCGTACGTCATGATAGGTCGCACGCATGTTTTATAGATTCTGATCTTGCTGTCGACACGCATGTGCTTGTTCTTCCAGACCAGATACTTCAGATAGAAGTTCATTGTAAATGTAAATAATACAAATTATTTTATAACATCGTTCCTGTTCAATCCCTTATATTCCGCAGCCAGGAAAACAGTATTCTACCAACTCGTTTATTTTACGATTTACTAGATTTAATTGAGGAGTACGGGGTGAAATTGGATCTATGTTGCACCGGGGTATTAATGTTGCAGGACAACCCTGGATAGCGGTACAGCATAGCATAAAAAGCTGGTATCGGACATTCTGTTTTCTTATCTCGACATTTTTTCCGTTGAAAAGAGAGCGCGGAGGGCCGCCCGCCCAGTCCCCGGGTTTAGTGCCTATTTAGGTACTTTACCCTTCACTGTGGCGGGTGTGCCGCCTCTGTCGGCCGGCTGTAAAATGTTGAAGCGTAAAATGACGCCCATGTCAAACCCTTCGGCTGTTGGCTCGGGCCCGATAACCCGCACAACTTAGAATAAGACAACTCCCAATATTTACGCTTTAAAGTCAAGTTTATGGGTGAAATGAAAACCAGATTTGTTTTATTCACAACTGTTATTGCACACCATACTTATATATTGCTCCGCTCGACGAAATACTTGTCTATAACCCCCCCAAAATTGATCACTTTTATTGTTATCATTTAAATCATAGATTTCCAAACTTTTCTGGCCCACCCACACACGAAGATACATTTCCAACGCCCCCTCTCCCACAAAAGGCGACAGACAAGAAATGGTTGGGAACTTATGGTTTACATGAAATATTATTTAAATTACATTGCAACTATTGAAAATTAAAAAATAATAATAATAAAAATATTTATAGTATAATATATAAATACATATATTTTTCTTCCTCGTCAACCATCCAGAGGAAGACCTAGGAACACGTGGGTGATTCAATGCAATGGCGTCTCACAGAGAAATGGCTTGAGTGAGGATATACTCGGAACCGTGCGAGGTACAGCCTGAGATCGAGAAAAGCCGATCCCAACAGTCAATACAGACGATGAGTTGGGATAGCGCCAGGAAGAATAAGAAGAAGATATATATTTTGTTAAATTTTTACTTCAAATAATTTTTTTTTAATTATAATGTCATCCGATTAATGCAATGGAATCTTTCAGTTCAATTTTCATCCACTTCCCGAACTACCGAAATATGTGAATTTTCGCACACGTGATAAAAATTATTACAATACATACAATAACAAAAATTAACCAATATTAAAGTTAAAGTTTAATAAAAAAAGTACCACCTTCTCCAACTGATATTGGAGGGAAAAATTGAGGGACGCCGAGGGCCCGGAAGGAGACAAATGTCCTGGCTGCGAAACGTGAGGGAGTGGACCGGCATCCGAAGTGTTGAGGAGCTGTTCCGAGCGGCGCAGGACAGGGACAGGTTCGCCGAGGTGATCGCCAACGTTGGCGGGACCCGACAGGGCACTTGAAGAAGAAGAAGAAAGTTTAATTTGCTTTATTATTGCATGACTAGCGTGTTTTTTTTTTTGTTTTTTTGTTTTTTTTTTTACCTGCCCACGCCCTCACTCTTAACGCCCTCTAATTTTCTCTGGGTCTTCTACTGCCCCCCTAAAAGTCTCTAACGCTCACTAGGGGGCGTTATCGCCCACTTTGAGAACCTAGGATTTAAATACAGTTTTTTTTCTGCGTATGTTTCACTTATCCTTCCTCCTCTCTCCCACACCCTAAATTTAAGCCCATAGAATTGCATACAGTACACACCTAATACGTAACGCCTGGATGTTGATCTTCTTCATCTTCGTATTTATTTCATTGGTTTGGCTGATTAAGTGTCGTTTACATGGACGCCGGGTGTTATAATTATAAAATAAAAACATACGTATAGGCACCTATCTTGCCCCCTGAATGTTTTGAGAGGAAGATTCCGAGAATAAAAATTAGACCCACGCTGGAGGATGGGACTTACAGAATCAATAAGATATATTAGAAGGTATGTGACGTTTCGTTGAAGATGTTGGGTTTTGTTCTTCGAACTGTTAGGGTTTTTAGAGACACCCGGGTCCTTAGAACTCTATATAAGTCATTAGTCAGAAGCAGGCTCGAGGGAGGTGCCGTTATATGGAGTCCTCATGAGGCTCAGTATTCTCTCATGTTAGAGAGGGTACAAAATAAATTCTTGGCTCTATCCAACGTCATTTTTCTTGGGTATGCTGGGGTATAACTCCCTTGAACCGTCATTTTAGAGTCGCTATCGGGTGGATGATGTCAGTGACCCTTGTTCTTTCTCTCACCGTATCGTTTCTGACTCTGTCTCTTAGGCTTATTACTAACATGGCTCTTAACATAGCTGTTTGGGTCACTCGCAGTTTCTCGGCACTTTGCTTGGACAATGTAACAGTTTCAAGACCATAATTGAGGGTATTATTTGCAAACCTGGCAAACTCCATCATTAGATGTTTTGTGTAAATCGCAAAAAAACTGATACGCTAATAAAATGCTTTTTTAAGATATTTATTTTTTTCATCTCAACCAGTTAGTATTTTAAAAGCAATCAGCCATGAAATAATCATCATTATGTTGATAATTAAAGTAAAATAATGAATTTCATTTTGGAGTTTGCCAGCTTTGCAACACTCAAGTGGAGGTTGCCATGTTTACAACAAACCCTATATTTTAATAACAAAATTCTTCAGAATGAAGCCGAATTTGAAACTGAAAATCAATAAAAATTGTGTGCAAATGTATTATGAATAAGACCCAATTCATATCTCACTTTTGATTGTTGGTGGAGTTTGCCGGGTTTGCAAATAATACCCTCAATTACCAACTGGCAGAACGCAGACTTCATATAGGTACTTTTCGTTTCAGGTTGATCGGTATTTTCCGGTTTTTAAGGATGTAACTCATGTTTCCGAAAGATGCCCAGCTTAGTCCAATTATTATTTTTAACTCCATCCTACAATTATCATAATAGCTTTATACGACATTAAAATAAGTTTTTTCGTACTGGAATTTTATTTTATTTTGTCTATGTTGTCACAATCTTATGTGCGAATATTTATTTTTTCAGAAACTAACTTCGTGGGCTCGTTCGACAACGGGCAGTACGTGTTTATGTTCTTCCGCGAGACGGCAGTGGAGTACATGAACTGCGGCAAGGCGGTGTACTCGCGCGTAGCTCGCGTCTGCAAGAGGGACACGGGCGGCAAGCACATCCTGAGCCAGAACTGGGTCACCTACCTCAAGGCCAGACTCAACTGCAGCATCCCGGGAGAGTTCCCCTTCTACTTCGATGAGATCCGTGAGTGCTGCCATGTTTTTTTTATATATTTATTTTATTACTGCTAAAATTTATAACACTTATAATATCCCAATTTATTTTCATTCTCTGAGAATGTCGCGACAGCTGTTTCGCCAACCAATGTTGGCATCATCAGATGATACAATAAACTACAGTTGCCGTATGCCAACATCGGTTGGCGAAACAGCTGTCGCGACATTCTCAGAGAATAAAAATAAATTGTGATATTATAGCAGTGTTATAAATTTTAACAGTAATAATGTTGAAGGCTAGAGGCTAAGGTTCAATATGGGCTGTAGGGCCATCGAAGAAAGAAGAAAAAGGTTGAACTATCATAGTGTTTCGGCCAAAACAATAGACTATTTTTATTATATTTATTTTCTACACATATCCTCCTAACAATAGTTTTATTGTCGTTTTCTGACAATTTTCCATCGTATCCCCCTTTCAGGCCACAAATGTGACCAAATTCAAATATAACAAATCAAAAGTTCTAAAAGATAAACTGGGTAACTACTCTTGGTTACTTTCCATGGACCCGCCAACTCTGAAAACTAAAGATCTACAATATTCCTTATGATGCACAATGATGATAGTGATGATACTATTTATGGCACCATTTTCGTGAGAGGTTCATTTCTAGGTCGCTCTTCGTGCTTCCCTTTATAATGTAGATTTTTAAAAAGCTCCTAAAAACTCCAACATTGTCTTGATTACGAATATGGTAGAGCAGTCTCTTCCATCGGCGAAATTTAAAACTCCTTGACGCCGTGGGACCGATAGCACCCATTCATTCTGCCTGTTTCGGTTGCTTTATTATAACGACACTTCATAAGAACTTCCTAATTTAGGAAAATTGTTTTATTTTGTTGTTTGGTTCTTCCAACAGAGAGCGTGTACCAGATGCCAGATGACAACAGTCGCTTCTACGCTGCTTTCACGACCGGCTCCAGCGACGGATTAGTGGGCTCCGCCATCTGCAGCTTCTCAATGAGCAACATTCAAGAGGCCTTTTCTGGCAAGTTCAAAGACCAGGCCTCTTCCAGCTCGGCCTGGCTGCCCGTGCTACGCAACAAGGTACCAGAACCGCGACCCGGGACCTGCGTCAATGACACGGAGACACTGCCAGACACGGTGCTCAATTTTATAAGGTATGAAATTATTGTTCTTACAAATTCAATACCATCAATTCTTATACATTTTACATAGATGAGGTTCTATTCTTTGAATTTTGATAATAAGTTGGCCAAAAATTTCAATAAGTACAATTTAATAAGTATTTTTTTTAATCTATAATGAGTTAAATTCAACTTAGGGTATGGCCACACCGGAGTACCTGGGTAGGCGCCAAGAAACAGTTCGCTTGTGATCACGCCCTGTGACGCGAACCCTATAGTGTGGCCGGTCCCATAGTACGCCATATGTTGGTTTCGCCAGGTGTCCACCTAGCCTCCGACCCTGGCACAAGTGGCACACCAAGGTGTGGCCGTACCCTTAGTGTTATGGCTTTGACAAGTTTCGGCAGCTCGCTGCCTTCTTCTAGTGGATTTTTTATTTTTATTATTTACCGCGTCTCCCGCGGGGCAAAAAAAAGAGGATGGATTGCCACATCGGTTAAAGTGTGACAGTCCATTCTTTCTGCCTACCCTTTCGGTGAGACGGCGTGATGGTTAGCTAGTTAGTTATTTACTTTAACTTCTTACGTGAAATTTCAAATAGCATTATTTTTTATGTATTCCTTACAGATCTCATCCCCTGATGGATGAAGCGGTCCGTCAGGACTTTGATGCCCCGATATTCTACAAGAGAGATCTCATACTAACTCAGCTTGTGGTTGACCGCCTCTTCATTGACATGCTCGGACATGCTGACAGACACTATACCATTTTCTATGCTGGAACAAGTAAGAACCAACATTTTGCGCTTCCAATTATAAAATACATTCTCTATTAATGCAATTTGTTATATAAAACTGTAATATTTCAGATGATGGGCATATTTACAAGATAGTACAATGGGTGACAAGTGAGGGAGGATCTAAGTGGAATGTAGCAGACGTGTGGCGAGCAGCCGTTGGCGAACCCATAAGAGCCCTTCAGATATCTCGGGAACATGCTTCCTTGTACGTTGCCACAGACCTGCGTGTGAGACAACTCCCACTAGTTACCTGCTCCAAAAGGTTTGCAATTCAATCCTTAACATTACCATTTACACACTTATAATAATATCCTGATTACCGAAAAATCCCTCCATATGAATCTAGCATATTACATATTGTGGGATATTCAGAATTTTCAATTGCAAATTTCATTCTAATGAAAATGATTTTAAAATAACACTTACGAACATTAAATTTACATATTCTATATGAATATTTCGTTTTAATGGGAATGAATGGTTATCAATATTGATAATTCTTTAACTTAGTTATGAGTAGAAACAAAATCCATTTTTACTGATTTGCAATTATGATACAGTTGAACTTGGTTATTATGAGGAAGATAAAAGAGATTGAATTTGCTCATTATAAGTGTTACTCGTTATATCAGAGAGTAGATATTTTATAATGCTTACAAGCATACCTTCAATGCATACATCTTCAAAAAAAAATTATGTATGTTTTTTAATAGGTATATTTATATATGTATATAACCTTTTTTCTAGGTATGACAGCTGCGTCCGCTGTATCCTGGACCCATACTGTGGATGGGATAAAGATACAAACAATTGCAAGCCTTATATACCAGGTCTCCTACAAGACGCATCTAACTCCACCACCGGCATGTGCGAAAATTCTGTCATGAAAAAATCTCTCGTGGTGTCATATGGGCAAAGTTTACATCTGAGCAGCTACTTACTGATGCCCGAGGTGTTCAAATCACAAATGGTGACATGGTTTCACTACTCCAAAGAAAGGGGAAGATATAAAATCAAGTTTGGGTGAGTAAACAATACTCAACTAAAGAAGTCACAACAAACTTTTTATTTGAATAATTGATTTATTAAACAATCTCTGAAAATTGATTTGCTTATTTTTTTTATAGATCGGACAGGATAATTCAAACAATTGAAAATGGGCTAGTAATATTATCAGTGACAGAAGCTGATGGAGGAAGATATGAATGCTTCATGGGTCCAACACTGATCGCTTTATACAATATCGAAGTAGATTCCCATAGGTAAGATAAACACAATACAAAGTTCATCATAATATAACAAAAACAGGTCTAAATTCTAATATAAACATTCTAATTTCTTTTCAGATGTTCACATCCAAATAAAACACATGAATATAAAAAGATTTATGCAGATTGGTGCCATGAATTTGAAAAGTATAAAAATGCCATGAAGGCATGGGAAAAGAAACAAATGGTAAAGGATTTATTATTTAACTATAATACTTAAGTTTTTTTTATCTTTTTTGTGATCCTTTATTATCGGAGGTTGGACAGCATCATGGCTATTTTTACTTTGGATGCAGCAGCTTTCAACAAGTTGGTTGTACTGCAAATGAACCATTCTTGAATGTTTTTTAACCAAGGTTTTCTTCTTCTCCTAATACTTTGTTTTCCTTCAATTTTACCTTGAATTTAATCATGTTAATGATTGATTACTTTGCCCATATGTTTTTATTGCTGTTATAAAAATTGCTATAATAATAAACTGATAATTCTTTGTTTCAGCAATGTACAAAGCAGAACACGAGCCAGCAGAACATGTTATCCAATGAAATTACATCCACACTACGGTGATAAAAATAATGGTGTTTAATTGCGTTTGTAAAACAGTAAGGGAAACTGCACGGCAGTAATGTATGTACCATCACGCGTTACAACTTTCTGTGATATCAAATAAACTGTTCATTATTGTTACTTTAAGCTTTATGCTTACCTTTAACAGAGAATACTTCAATGTTAAGCCTTCAGTATTGTTAGGTTTCGGATATAGAGATATTATATGATTAGATTTAGTATAGTTATAAAAGAATTTTGTATCAGTAAGTGCTGTTAAAAGAAGCAATGTCATTATTTATTTTCATCATAAATCATCTAACTCATAAAGCATTATCTTCCCACTGTTAACTATTAGTGGAACTTTGTCCTTACTATACAACTGCAACGTTAGCACAAAGCACTTCATTTTAGATAATTTCATTTAATAAACTATACCAAATGAACATAGATGAGCTCCTCCTAAGATTGTGAATAAACCTTAACCAAAATTTGAAATGCCTTCAATTTAATTAAGTTATGAATATGAACTAGATAGTCTTTTATTTTCATGTAAGCAGAAAAATACTCGTATTATAGAAATGAAATTACCTTGACTAGTTATTAAGAATTTGAAAATGTTATTATTCACATGTATGCATTAATTATCTATTCCCATTCATTTAACATGTCTTGCCCCCATATAAGAGTAGGTCTTCGTAAATTTTATATTAAAATGTATATTGATTACAGTTTTAAAAGATGTATGGTAGAACTTACTTCATCCAATCATCTTCGCATTGTGTTTTGAGATTTGATTTTGATTTCACTCTTGATAAAAAGAAAATATGGTTTTCAAATAATTCCTTGCATTGATTACTAGAATTTATAGAACCCCAACAAAACTTTACTTAATGAAATCCTCCAATCCTAATGATTCACCTGATGTTTCACTATTTTGTTCTGTATATATAATAATAATATGCAATTTGAAGTACATACTCATTTCTAAACAAAGTAGAAAGTAATATGTTTAAAATTGCCTTATCATTACAAGAAAAATTCTTGACAATATTAGGCATAGACATAAACCCATTATAAGGTGTGCCCTTCGCAATACTGTATACAAATTTAAAAATACTCTGGTATTTCAAAAATGATTGTAGTTATTATAACTTATATAGATCACTTAAGTAACATAATAATCACACCTTGGTAATGGTTACATTATGGTACATAATATTTACTTCTAATTTCATTTATTCTAAATATAAAGAGAAACCGTATTTAAAATATTACATTGTAATGAATGCAAAACATAGAAAGCATTTTTTTTATAACTGGTTGAACATTTCTTATACGAAATTGAAGACTGTATAAGTTTAGTAAAACAACATGTAAAAATTGTAAAGTGTAAAAAGATGTTGAGAAAATAAAATTGCGGTGTTTAATCACTCACAATTCTTCAATAAAAATTGTAATCATGCATATGTTATATTGATATATGATGAATAATATTCTCTTATTTAAATCAAAGTGTAAATTAGTACTTATATATACCGTGTACCTTAACAATTTAGATATATGTATATCTGGATTTTTTTGTTGAGTAAAATGATTTTGCATTCAGGTGCCAATCTTATGTTAACACAAGAATTTTATGTATCAAACGTGCCATCAATAAAATGTGAAAACTGTGTATTTAATATGTATACATTATCCCTATAACAAAAAAATATGGAGTCCTAAAAAAAGTTACTTCATCGATATATAGTTTATTTTGTTTCTACCACTGGTCAAGGAGTAATGAGTGGTTGAAACGAAACAAAGTAAAAATTACAAAGTTATTTATATTTAAAAATGCTTGTTTTTTATATAAAAAAAAACTTTACATGCATTAACTGGCAAAAATGTTAACACATTTTCTGCAGGTAGATTCATGTACTCCTGTGTGTATTTGAAACACAATTAAACTGTATGTATGTATTCTAACTGTCACTAAAATTACATTAAAAATACACTCCCAACAACTTACGCAGTGTTCGCAATAAAGGTATTTAACCCTTCCCGCCGACCACCACCAGTCCAGTACGTGTACCCTTCCTGCAGACTATGTGTTAATTTGTATTAATTTTTAATATAATAAACCACTGTCATCAACAAAATAAACCAACAGCACATATGTAGCTAAGGAACATTCAAATAATATTCTAAAATGTTACCAGGCAACTGGGATCTTCAATACTAATTTGCCTTAGAGAGAAAGACACCTACTTTATTTTGCATCATTCACATTGATTAATCATACAATAAATAATTTACATGTAAGTATTTGTATTTTTAAAAAGTGTAAATATGGATCTTATATTAAATTAGAGCAATAAACAAAATCTTTTTGTAACCAATGTTTCATTTTCAAAATAAATACTACCAGATTAACAACTAACAATTAGAACCTAAGTATATATTGTTAAAAGTATAAAACAATACTCAGAATTCCAGAAAACAATTTTTTGGTTTCCATAACGCTTGAAGTTGATTTGGAAAATACATTTTTATTAGCACAGGTAGACTTACGACCTATGCGACTTACAACTATTTGACTTTACAACCACAATCCACGAGCAGTTGTCTGCCTACACTAAATGTGGCAGACACAGTCCATGAATGCATATTTTCATATGTTTTATTGCTGTAATATTTTACCAATATCACTATGGCATGTGTTTATTTACTTACTACTTCCTATGGCCACACAACTCTTGAAGAGTTTTAACCTCCTTGATGATTTTCCTCCGAGCTCCTCGATCCTGCGCATTTTGCTCTCAGCAGTCTGATTCGCCCAACCTAGCCAGATCACCTGGAACATTGTCCATTAGGCGTGGTCTAGGCCTTCCTAGAGGTCTCACTCCATTCACAGTGCTCGTTATAAGGAGCTGCTGGGTTTATGTTTTTATTTCTTCTTCTTCTTGTGCCGTGTCAGGTCCCCCCGACGTTGGCGATCACTCCGGCGAAAACCTCCCTGTCCTGCGCTGCCCGAAACAGGTCATCCACCGTCCTCATTCCGGTCCACTCTCTAATGTTGCGCAGCCAGGACATCTGTTTTCTGCCAACTCCCCGTCTTCCCTCTATCTTGCCCTCCAATATAAGTCGGAGGAGGCGGTACTTTTCTCCACGCAGCACGTGACCCAAATATGAGACCTTTTTCACTTTGACATTCGACAACAGCTCTCTCTTGGCTCCGGCTCTCCTAAGTACTTCGACGTTACTGACCTTTTCGGTCCAAGGTATACGAAGCATTCTTCTGTGTATCCACATTTCGAATGCTTCTAACCGATTCATTACGTTCACTTTTAGAGTCCATGTTTCACTTCCGTATAATAGAGCTGACCATATGTAAGCTTTTATCATTCTTTGTCGAAGTTTAAGATTTAAATTATCGTCACAGAAGAAGGGTCTCATCTTATTAAATGCAGCACGTGCAACTTCTATTCTACATTTTACTTCTGTATCTGGGTCGAGTGTTTTAGTAATGATACTGCCGAGGTATTTAAACTGGTCAACCATTTCGATATTTACTCCTTTTAGTCGCAAAGATGATCCAGAATAATCAAGTCTTCCAAACGACATCCACTTGGTCTTAGCGACATTTATTGTCAGACCCAATTCTTCTCCAGCCGTGTCAATCTTATTTAGGAGCTCTTGGAGATCAGGTATACTTTCAGCCAATATGACTGTATCGTCAGCATATCTGATATTATTTATAACGACTCCATTGATCTTCACTCCAAGGCTAGAGTTTTCTAGAGTTCTTTGGAAAACTTTATTGGAGTACAGATTAAACAATAGAGGTGACAGAATACAACCTTGTCGAACTCCTCTTTGTATAGCTATAGCCTCTGTATTTCCACTTCCATATCTGATCTTTGCCGTTTGACACCAGTAGAGGTTTCTTATGAAATTCAGGTCTTTGGAGTCAATGTTACAGTCTTTGAGCATCTCCATGAGTGTCGTGTGCCTTACCCTGTCAAACGCTTTTTCATAATCGATGAAGCATGCAAACACCTCTTTGCGTTGATCTCGACACTTCTGTAGCAGGACATTGACTGCCAGTAGCGCTTCTCTGGTTCCGAATGCATTTCGGAATCCGAATTGTGTGTCATCTAGATCTTGCTCGCACTTGTTTCTTATTCGGGCATGTATAATTTTAAGAAACAGTTTTAGTACATGACTCATTAGGCTAATCATGCGATAGTCATTACAATTCTTTGGGTGCTGCTTCTTAGGTAAGGTGACAAATATCGATTTCAGCCATTCTTGGGGGATAATCCCTGTGTCATAAATCTTATTAAATAGCCTCAGCAGGTAGTGAATATTTTCCTCCTTAATCAATTTCAATAATTCCGCAGGGATTTCGTCAGGACCACATGCTTTTCTGTTAGGAGAAGTTCTGATGGCCTGTATAACTTCAGATCTGAGGATGGAGGGTCCCTCTAATTCACCGTCAATTGTGAAGTCAGTTCTATTATCTTTGAATAACTTTTCAATGTGATCTTCCCATGTCTTAAGGATTTCTTTTTCATCCAATATTAATTTATTGGAATCGTCCATCAGACATGTGGGTGTAGCCTTCCTTGTTGTCCCAGATATTTCCTTTACTTTTTTGTGAAGCCCGAATGCATTGTGGGCATGATTGAGACTTTCAAGTTCTTCACATTGACGCTTCATCCATTCCTCTTTGGCCTTTTTGATTTCCCGTCTTATGGTACGTTGCAGGTTTCTATAATGTGTATCATCCCTCATAGCCTTCCTTCTTTCTTCCATAAGAGAGAGAATGTGATCCGTCATCCAATTTTTCTTTTTAGCCGTTCTCTCGACCTTTAAATGATTAGTGCAGACATCTGTAAATACCGATTTCAAATTATCCCAATGTTCATGGACCGTCTCGTCTGCGACTGCTAGTTCCCGTAATTTGCTATTAAGTTCTCCGGATACTCTTTCCTTCACAGTTATGGATTCCAGTTTTCCTGTATCTATTCTCTTAACGAATTTTCTCTTGGGCACCGTTTTCAGTTTTAGAATGAGATTCGCGACAAGTGGATTGTGGTCGGATCCAACATCAGCTCCCGGATAGGTGGTAACTCTCTGAATACAATTTCTAAATCTGTGGTTAATTAGAATCTGTGGTTAATTATTTAACCCAAGAAAATTTAAAACAAAACAATATGTAAAAATATCCAAATATCATGAAAACAACTAAGACAAACTCCAAAAATAATGAAGAAACAAACCATAGAGAAATCTGATAAATGATAGTGGTGATATATTGATCATTACGAACATAGAAAACGTAGGACACCAATTTACGACCTATTTATCAAGACCAATTATGGTTGAGACGATGACTTCCTGTACATTTAGCTCTTTTTTTACAGGGCCCACTAAAAATAATTAAAATGTTATTTTTATGTCTAACTCAATTCCCAGAAACGAGAAAAATATATTCTTTCAATTTCAAGGGTTGTTCATTTAACGCACAATAACATGATTTTGTCATAGTGTCACCGATGAGTATATAAAGAAATTGTCAGTCAAAAAACATTAATAATACATAAATGACTCCAGCAATTTCTTATCAGAATACATATGGTGAAATCAAGCGTATCATTAAAGTTTTCGGGGCACAAGAGAACGGATATCAAATGTGAGACAAGAGAAAACCAGAGAATTCAACATCCCTATGTGTTTCAAAGATTACTCAAAGGTCTTTGATTGTTAGATGGGACTGTTTATGAAAGATATTGACGGAAACGGGAGTGCCAAAACACCTAATAGTACCCATCGCAAATCTATATATGGGACTGTTCTGAAGGTAAATGACATCATCTCGAAACTATTCAAACAGGGGTGCGTTCTCTCCATGTTTAATATCTACGGTGAATATATAATGAGAAAATCCTTGGAGGGGTGGGAGCACGGCATATCGGTTGGTGGAACAAGAATTAATAACTTAAGATACGCAGATGATACAACACTAATTGCATCCACAGAGAATGAACTCGCAGAACTTATTGGAAGAATCGAAAGGGAGAGTGAGTTGGTGGGCTTGAGGATTAACGGATCAAAGACAAAGATTATGATGATAAGCAGAGATAACCAATTCACAAACGCAGGCCTTCTCTCAGATTTGGAAGTTGAGTGAATTTGTCTATCTTGGATCGCTGATAGCTGACCAGGGGGGATGCGAGAAGGAGATTCGACGCAGAACCCAAATGGGTAAAACTGCCATGACAAGGCTCACCAAGATATGGCAAGACAAAAATATCTCCAACAAGACCAAGATGAGACTGGTTCAAACTCTTGTTTTCTCCATATTCCTTTATGGTTGCGAGTCTTGGACTATGCGAACATCAGATAGCGGTCCAAAATTGTTGCTTTCGAGATGTGGTGCTGGCGTCGAAGCTGCGTATACCCTGGACGGCAAGAAGAACAAACCAAATCATTGACCAGCTGGGTATCAAGACAAGACTCTCACGGATGTGCTCTCAGAGAGTGCTGAAATATTTTGGACACATAGCCCGGAGAGATCAGGACAACCTTGAAAAACTCATCATGGGTAAAGTGGAGGACCACCGAGCCGCTGGTCCAATCAAATCAGGGATCTGACTGGTCTCTCATTAGCTGCAGCCTGGAGACTGACGGATGACAGGAACGTATGGCGTGCCATGGTCAATGGTTCACAGGATGGACATGACCCTCAATCATGAGGAATACGACTGAGAAGAAGATTGATTAGTTTTTCATTATTACCTTATTTTCACATTTAGGAAACCAATCTTATTATTCAATGCATTCTATCACTTTTTTTACATAATTTTTGATGAAACATATTTATCGTATGAAATAGATAATGTATACACACAAACTCAAAACTTTGCTAAAAATATTGAATTTAATAAGCAGCATTATCAGTCAAAAATAAAAAAGACCATATTAGTAGTTAATTAAAATATTGTTTATTTTCTCATAAAAACATATAAATTATTAGTGAGACATTGAATGTAGGGATTAATATTATAACCTTACACTACATGTGTAAATGAGTACCGAATGTCTGCGGAATCACAATAACAATCGCAGTGTAATAATAAAAGAAAGTTAATACATATTTGATCATTGCAATCTCGCATGAGGTGCTATGTATCTTGTATACTGACACATAAATAAAGCAAAAGTTTTAATTTATTGGAAAGCGGTGATATCACAATCAGTCTGTAAGAACATTCGGAGTGTGTTTATCTCATAATACTATTTGGAGACTCACAAAGAATGAAATTAAAGCGATAATGCGACAGTGGAGGGTGCGGAGGACTAGCAGGGGCGCCGGTCCTGAACCCGCTTTCTGGGCGCCGCCCGGATTATGTTATCCACGCGGAGAATCATCTCTGCAGCCTCCGCAGCAGACAGCAGCACCTGGCGTTTTACCACGAAGGACTCTGTGATACCCAATTCCTTCATGCAGCCAATTTTACCCTCATCCATATCTGTGAAGAAAGTTTTTTTTATAAAATACGTAAGGATACATAATCTTTATTAATTAATATTTATTATAATTAAATTTATTGAATAATAACATATGGCGTTGAAGCAAGAGTAGACACAGTAAAGACCAAACAAGTTTTGAGGAATTCCGAAATGAAGACACTGAGGACGATAGCAGGCAAGGCACTGAGGGATCACGTGAGGAACACCAGAATAAGAGAGATATGTGAGGTTGAGGATATTATAAGATGGAGCAGACAGCGAAAAAGGGACTGGTACGGTCATGTTCAAAGAATGGACTCCACCAGACTCCCCTATATTGCATTGCATAATCAACCTCATGGGACTCATCCTCGTGGAAGACCTCCTAAAAGATGGAAGGACAGCTGGGAATCTACCTCACAGGAGGAGCAACTCTCTGGAGAACAGACCACATAGGTCTACAATAAGGAAGAAGAAGAAATTTACTGATGCCTAGCATTCGTTCAAATACAAATTAAGAGTAAAAGTTATCAACAAATTATTATTTTTGGTTTCTATAAATAATTCAACATGATTTTAATCATCCCAAATATCTAATGACATTGTTAACACATTAGAAGGGTATAAATACCCCTTTCACAAACTCGTAAACTGCTAGATATGTAGAATATTTTTTATAATAATAAAGTGGATAATTTATAGAGCGCCATTTTTATAAATTACTCATCTTGAGGACGCTGTAGAAAATGCTCTGTTTTATGAACTAGTTAAAAATAAACATATTTAGAATGAGGGCTGCACCCAACGCAGTCGATCAACCCTTCCTATCAGGAAAGGATAATTTGAAAAGGTGTGTTTTAAGTCTCGATCTAAACTCTGACTGATTCTCAATGCACTTGAAGATTGTTCCAGGCTGAAGGGCTGGCTACCGCGAAGGCTCGGTCGCCAAAGTTTGTGCTAGAACAGCGTTTTGGCAGTCAACCTACTGATCGCAGAAGTCTTAGCTGATCGCAATGTAGACTGTCTGGCATTCAGGTTCTCATTGATGCAGAGTTCAAATATATAAGCTGGTGCCATACCATGCAACGCCTTGAAGACCGTCCAGCAGAGCTTGTATTGTATCCTTTATGGACATTTCAGCCAGTGGAGCCCCTCAAGATGCTGTGTTATGTGACAACTCTTCGGCACACCTCTTTAAGTCATTTTCGTGATATATTTTTATCACATGTCAAAGAATACATATAGTCGAATGTTATCATAGTAATGCGCGCAAATTTACACACAATGCGTTAATTTATTTGATTCTTTAATAACTTGAATTCTGTTTTCTACTCTGTATACAAAATTCAATACATACATATTATTTTTACAAATAGGCAAGTATTACTTACGCAGTCCTGCAGTGTTCTTTCCAGTAGCGTGTTGGGCCCTGAGCTGGGAAACGAGAAGGGAGGAATCGTATCCGGCATTATCAGCAATGGCGGTAGGTAGCTGGCGCAGAGCGCGTGCGAAAGCTTCGGCCGCCACCGCCTCCTTGCCTGGGGTGCGTGCCGCCACTGTATCCACAGCGCACGACATCAGCATCTCACTGCAGCCTAAAAAAACATAATGATACAGTGATCCTGTGATAATTCACCAAAATTTGAACATTATAATTACTTTAGTGGGTATATAATAACATACTACATCACTCATTCATTCAAACCAGAATCTTTCGGAACAATATTATTTTACCAGTCCATATCTAAACAGACAAAACAAAATGTAACCTACCTCCTCCGTAGACAACTTGTGTATTGCGTACAGTGGCAGCAAGCACACAGAGCGCGTCATGCAGGGAGCGTTCCGCCTCATCGATGATCTGCTGAGTGGCGCCACGCACCACCACAGTACAGGCCTGCCCCAAGGCTACGCCACCAAATCTAAGCAGGGTTTCTTCACCAATCATGATCTGGAAATGTACATCAAAAATTATAAATCAAGGAGACACTTCAGTAAAAACTCGTGGTCGGCAAACTATAGGTCCCGAGCAAAATGAGGCTCTTTAAGTGCGACTTTCTATAAAGGATGTATTGAACACATTTTAAAAATATACACATATTTTTTTTAATAGTATTTGAGAACAAAATCAGTATTCTTAATCTACCAAATGAAACAAAAAAAACTTGATTTTCCCAAACATTACAAGAAAATGTAAGGTCTTTGATCATATTAAATGTGACAAAGTAAAATTTAAGAGTATATTTGAATTTCTAATTACGAATATTATAAAATCAATTCAAAAAAGGGTTCTCGTAAAGACATTTGGCTCTTAAAAGAAATTTAAAACATAGTTCTGTCAACATTTAGCTCCTTTAACTAATGAGTTTGCCGACCACTGCTCTAAGCAATCATATTTTGATTATATTATATTAAAGAATGTTTTTTCATTTCACTACACATTTCATATCTTTCTTTCCATTCCTCCTCTTACATTCCACGTGCCGACCAAATGAATCAAATACTCAAAGGTGGCCACTTTCGAAGTCAGAAAAATCAAGAGAAGCAAGAGAGGTATGTCAGGACAGAATGGTATGGCGGTCCATCCTCTCTGCCTACCCCTCCGTGAAACGACGTGATGGTTAGTTAGTTATTATATTTTACTTATTAAATTATTAGAAGCATTCTCACCTGCTCAACAACATCGCACTTGCCAAGTTTGACCTTGTTGGGTGTGTCAAAGGTGGACACGATCTCTCCTCCAGTGACAAGAGCCAGCCTCTCGATGCCTTGGAAATCAGCATGCTCAATGGCCATCACTCCTGCATCTGCGAATAGTTGCTCGGGGTAATTGTAGATCAATTGCCTGAAATTAAATAATTGAATTGTCAGTGAATGAAAATACAAAATTCCGACAAAAATTTACAGGACATGATAAAAAAAAAAGTGTGTAGTAATATAGAAGATATATTAACCTGTTGATGAAGACATTGCACTTGTGTGCCAGGATCTTATTGACTTTGTCCTTCATTTTCTCCTTCTCAGCCATCTCCAATTCTGCGATCTTAGCCATGGAATCCACCTTAATGGTGGAACCAAATATTTTTATTTTATCCGTGTCCATGGGCGTGTTGGCAATCAAGATATTGGCGTTCTCCACTCGCTTAGGTTGATGGACACCAACCTGAATTAATTGGATAATAAAAAATCAGTAAGATAAAAATCAAAAGAAATGACGCATTTAAGCATTTTGTGTGATATGTAGTACCTTTTTTTCTAGAAGAAAACCTTCATCCAAGAAAGAATCTTCCAAAAGACCACCTTTGATTTTAATAACTTGGATAGCCTGAAGGTTATCAGATCCCTTCAACCTCATAACAGCGTCTACGGCCAGCTTGGAGAAGTATCTAAAAAAAGCATTAGGAATAAAATACATGTACAATAAGAATTTTATTAACCCTTAACGTACCGTGTTCAAAACAAAACGCTTGCTCCCATGTGGTAAGTTCAGTTTACCGCTAACTTTATCTAAATATCAAGCATATGACTAGATGAATCAAAATTTAATTTATGTCATCTTGTAGGGAATTTCATTAGGAATAGATCGATATCTATAACATACATGGATTATTTGAAAAACATATCATTATTAATTTTTTTCTGGAACCATGCGATTTCTGATATGTAATGCGTCATAGCATACGAAAGACTAAAAATCAGGAATAAACTTGTCTGCGGCCCGCGGCCGGCGGGGCGAAGATAAAGGCACCTAGGCAAAATGTATAGTACGTTCAAGACAACGAGTACGTATTAATATTTGTCCCTTTTGGTAAAGTGTTAATATTTTCACAGTTCTGATATTATTAACTTACGTGCTGCGTTTTCATCCAGTCGGTATTATTACGTACCTATTGAAAAGGTCAAAGATATAATTTATAATACGTTCAAAACAGCGAGTAAGTATTTGTCACTTTTGATAAAGTTGTAAATATTAGCAAAACAAATTCTACCTTAACACGAATGAAGGTGAGGGCAGTCTTAGAAAATATTTTTTTTTGGGATGAAGGAAGTAATTTTTTGCTTTTTTTTTATTACGAAATATTGAGAACACTTCAATGGAGGATTACAATTTTTTTTATAATATTAGGGTCCATAGGTTTTAAGAAAATCAACTTTAAATTGGCAGTGGAAACTCAATTTACCACATGGCAACGCGACGGTTAAACTAAGTAAACAAATTCATGATCAAATAATAATAACCCGATTTTTTTTTTAAATCTAATATGTATTTCATAACATTTTACAATAAAATTTTATATATTCACATGTGAGTAGGTCAGCGAGTTCCAACCTTTATGCTACTCCCCGGGGGAAAAAAATTCCCGCCTTCCTAACTTTTATTTTTTTAATAGTTGTAATAATATATAAGATTTCCGGTTTCGATTTTATTTATTTAAAGATATTATGGTATGAACATAATTTTTTTTTATTAAAATTTTTTGGCGCCTCCCTGGCTGGATACAGCTGGAGTAGGTATAAAAATTTTAATTAACCCTTATCACTCCTATGTCAAGCTTGGGTTGACATAGAATTCTTTACTTCAACTCCCATATTAAGCTACACTCGACATTATATGATGCATTTTTTTTTATTAATAAACATTGTTAAATTAGATTATTTCCTTTCAAAACTAAATGTGGTCATATTCCAAATTAAAAAAATAATAATTATAAAGAGTTCAAATGTTTAAGGTTGCTATAGTAACTATGATGATTTTAACTGTTGATCCAACTGAAATATATTTGTTTATAATAGGTTATTTTTAATAATAATAAATAATAACTATTATAACTCACTCCTTGTGCTGAGAGAGGATTTTGGAGCTAAGAGTCGTGCGGGCAATGTTCATGAGGTCATTCCTGAAGGCGACGGGGTCCGCAGAGTGATCTTGAGAAGCGGCCTCCAGGGCAGCCCGAGCAGTCTGCGTGGCGAGCCTCCATCCGGTGATGATGGTCTGGGGGTGAATCTTCTGCTCAATGAGCTTCTCTGCTTCACGGAGCAACTCAGCGGCTGAAAACATGTATTTAAATATGAAATGTGTAGTGAAAGAAAACAACAAAACAATGAAACTCCTTAATCTTCACTATATATTTTTTCTTACTAATGTAGCCAACATTTTATTGTGCCATTAGAAAATAATTAAAACATGCAGTAAATAGGGAGTGGCAAAAATACTAAAAACATGAAGAACAATATGAAAATATAATTAGTTGCCAAACTCACTCGAAATAAATATTACTAGTTTATAGATATATATAGAGAGCATACCTAATACTGTGACGGATGTGGTGCCATCCCCAACTTCGTCGTCCTGCACACGGGACATGTCAACAAGGATTTTCGCAGCTGGGTTGTCAACTCCAACCGATTTAAGAATAGTGGCTCCGTCATTAGTCACTTCAACCTAAAAAAAACGATAGTTAATTAACAAATATAATTATTTAAATTTAAGCAATACTTACACCTCAGAAACTGCACAATTATATATTTTTAACGAAATAAATAATTTTAGAAGTAAATTCTAACATGATACTAACCGAACCCGCATTTCTTCCTGACGATACCAATATTTTATCCATCCCTTTGGGACCTAATGTGCTCTTGACCAAATCTCCAATGGCGATAGCACCAATAAAACTGGACATACGGGCAATTTCGCCCTTTTCTTCTTCGGCGTCATCTTTTAATACTCTTACGGGATTCAGAGAAGTCTAAAATTTAAATACACAGGTTAGAAAGATCTAGAACCGCACGTGGGTTTGTCAAGCGACATGTTTACAAAAACCGTAATTCCAAACATAAACCGTAATATAAGTTAAGTAAATTCAATCAGATGTGTTAAAATAACATAAAAACATTCAAACGTGGAACTATATTGTCAATAAATTACCATTTTAATTAATTATGATGGTTTAATATCCTGAAAACAAAAATCCCGACAGTTACACCGGCAGAAAGGAACAAAGTCACAGATAAATAACAAATAAAAAGAAAAACCACGAGTTTACCAAAAAGTTTTCAGTATATCATAGATTTTTCTGTATAAAAGTTTTTAATTATTACCCGTGAATTTTACCTGCCTTATATTTATTTCATATTTCTAATTTCGGTTTCCAGTGTGGAAGTATGTATTGATTTGCTCATACGTAAATACGTTACCACTATTGTGACATGACATTTAGAATAAACGATACGCCGTATGCTGGAATTTTATTTAGTAATCTAAGATTGAGGGTCGACGAGGTGTTAGGAGAACGCGGGTTTCCTGGCTGAGGAACATCCGAAAGTGAACGGGGCTGAGGACGGTAGAGGAGCTGTTTCGAGCTGCCCAGGACAGGGAGACCTACTCACGGGTGATAGTCAACGTTGGGGAGACCTGACAGGACACGGAAAGAAGAAGAAGAAACTAAATATGTTTCTTTGACTAAGGGAATTTTTTTTTATTTTGGACCTTTGATTTACAGAACACGGAATTTATTTTATATTTTGAATCTTTTGAACAACATAATATTTTTTTTTTTTTGTTGTTTGCTTAAAATTATTCCAAGCGTGCTCCGCAATTTTTTTCTCATCTACGGCACACATAAGTTCTTCCTAGAATTCCACGGCACACTAAAAGCTATTAATCGGTTTGGACGTGAGCGTCAATCATCTCAGGAGACGTTGGTGACCTTTCCTTTTTTTAGCTTTCCAGCGACTTCCGACCAGTAAAAATCGGCGGTGACCTTTTTTTTTTTAGCTCATTTGGGAAAATCGAAAAAACAAAATATTTTTTCAGTATGTATTTGGCCGCGGCACACCTACACCCCCTTCACGGCTTACCAGTGTGCCACGGTACACCGCACTGAGGTGCCAAAGTCAATTCTAGCGGGAAATTGGGTATTTATTCACTATTTTTAATTCCAATTATTTCTTTCATAATATCTTAAAACATAAATGGAGCATCATAAACCAAGTCAATTAACCACATGGCAATGGTGTTAACGCGATGCGAGGTTCCCAAAGTTGATAAGTAACGCACCATACATTTCTCATTGTTTTAGTAGCGTTTGCATTCCCAAGTTGATGACACATTTTTAGCAAAGTGTTAGCATTATTGCTTGGTTTTACATTATGAATATTTTGATTGAAGGTATTTTCTTAATAATTCACTTAATTATTTTATTTTGCTTTTTTATTTCATGTGTTTGAGGCGAAATAATTAAACAATGAATTATCGGATTATAAAAGTTTATCATTTAAGTTTGTGAAGGCCTACAAAAAAATCCCCGAGACACCCGATCAATTTTATTATTTTATTTTGTGTAATGATATATATGTTATAAAATCCGTAAGAAATTAGCTGCCGGAAATTGCCTATTTAGAATGTATGTTTCTTTTTATTTCAGATGGCTCAATTTCTCGAAAAATCTTGTTTGACATTTGGCGAAGGGGAAATAATAAAACTAAAGTAAAATATATGTTTCTCAGAAATTTCAACTAGAAATGTTTAATAAAGAGATTATTATGCCTATAAACAAACAAAAAATGCGTTTTTGTGGCACATTAAGATCGAAATGGGTCGAAAGTAACAGAACACAAAAATATTTATGAAAAAAATTTCTAAGTGGTTGGATGCTGAAATATCTTTTCCTGAATTGACTTCCAAAGAGATTCAAGATATATCAGAGGTACCATCTACTTCTGGAAATACCAGCAGGAAGAAATATTTTGGTAATTATACGAAAAAACGTAGCGAAAAATAGCCTATACTTGAGTTGGCGTCTGGCGACGAGTTAATGTACGCTGCACAAATAAGTTTAAGATCTGCGGGAAGAAGAGATGCTGCAAAATGAGGAGATTACGTTTTTTCCAAAGAGAGCAACTAGTTGCTTTTTATTCTAGAATAAAAAAAAAACATATAGAAAGTCTCCTAGGTCGGCTAAAATGTACTCACGTGAAAAAGCACTAGCTTTGTTTGTTGATGCAAAATTTACTAAATATGCTAATTCAATCAGAAGCTAAAGCTCTAGGTGCTAATATTTACCCATCTTACAAACATATTTTGGAAGCAAAAAAGTGCTATCCAGTCAATTCAGTTAAAATAACTGAAAATTGTGCAGAAGTAAATTTACAAAAGATATTGGACCATATAATGGAATGCTCACATGCTCCTCATTTCATCTGACCCTTTAATAACTTCCTACAGAAGTAACTCTCAAAGGCCTAAGGGTAGTTTTAATCCAGAGGTTAAAAAATTGCTACAAAATCCGCAACCACCAGATACTACAGATAATCTATCTGAGATAACATGGTTATTATGATTCTACTTAATTTTCATTTTTGTCCTTATTTTACTTCACGTTTTTTTTAATAATATTTTTACTACTTATACCTTCGAACAAGAATTACTTGAACATATGTATTTTACGGTATATCAATAGTTTAATTTCGTCTTATATAAATGCATTTTCTAACAATAATTAGTAGATTTATCTACACAATAATTTCGATGATTTACTGAATTTTGATATTTCTAAAATAAGTTGAAATATATTATGTATTCACATTTCTTTAATAAAACAAGTATTTCATACAACAAATATTGCAGTTTTTGTGTTAAAATTTTTTTTAAACTATTAATTACCATTTTATTACATATTTGAGAAATTTCCCGTCAGATTTGAATTTGGGACCTCTGTGCACCGGTTGCATAGCACTGGTGTATTCTACATAACTCTTATTTATGTTTCTAGTCAAGTACCTAATATAATTTTTCCATCATTGCAACTTTTCCAAAATCAGTTTCCATGGTGATGAATTTGAAAATAAAATTCCTAGATATTCCAACATCTCATGTAAACTTTACTTCTGTAAAAATTTTCAACATAAAGTATAAACTTTTATCTCATAAAGATGCAGTGTTTGAAAAATGTAGTTATTTTATATCAGTTCAGTTGAACACCAACATTTGAGGGGTTTTGCGTTCATTCTCAAAATGATAGACGTTAAAAAATTTATCACGTCAACTTCTTGTAAATATAACATAAATATTAAGTTTCAAACGCCAACTATTAAATATTTTCTGGTTTACTAATTTATCACGTTTTCAGGTAATTATTTCAAGATTGATGAGGCTACCCATTTAAATAAAACAAGTGATGCTCTGGAAAAATTTCTAACAGACGCCCAATGTCTAACTCTGTGTTGTATAGTTGCGCAAAATGACGTATTGGAATATCATTCAGAGGTTTATAAAAATATGTAATTTTGCATGCAATGAAGCTTTACCAGCAACTATACACAATAATTTTTTTAACCATATTTATATTAAGTACTAAATAACTATTTAATTTCAGATATTAAAAGGAACCATTCCGTATCTCTTTTTTCATAAAAGTGCTCCAATTTCTCTAGATTCTGAAAATGCATTACAACATGTCAACATCACTGCATTTACAAGCAATCCAGTGGAATCACTTTATCTCTCACTTCATCTTATTTATGGACCTTTACTGCAGTTGGTAATGATATGAATTATATTTTTTAAATATGAAAATGTAGAATTACCAACGGTTAGATAATTTTTTTTTTTATAGGATAACTCAATGTCTCTGGATCCAAAGATTCAAGAGATGTTATCACATTTGGAAGCTGCTCTGAGACCAAAAGCTTATGGAAAGGATGGATCACCGAGTTTAATGGGTAGAAATATTATTTTCTAATTCAGTGTTTTAGTATTAAACTTTTCTTTCCTAAGTATTAGAACACTCATATTTTAGAATGTTTCTCGTATATAACCTCTTCTACTGCCTTATCAAGTACAGTGGAACCTGGATAATTGGCATTACAAGGGACCAGGCCTACGATGGTCAATTTACCAGGTTTTGCAATTATCCAGTTTTTCATGTGTTCAGGTCCAGATTGTTCTTTGGTTTTTTAACCAGGTTTTTTGGCCACAAAAACAGAAAAGCAATAAAAACAATTCATGGATTGATGCATAAAATAATCAATAAAAATTTACTAAAAGTTTAATAAGTAAATTGTTATTGTACATACGTGCATGCACATACGAACAATACATTTAATTATTGTGTCTTGAAAAAATCAGTTATATTTTTCACACGCTAAATTTGATGCACAACTTTTAGCCAGATTTACTGGCGTCAAATTCTTGGATTATTTTTAGTTTCGAGCTCAAATCAAGGCCGTTATATTGACATTTGTGAAACATTGCGATCTAAAATGAACCACCTTCGATGAGTACAGAACAAATACTGAGGAGTTGTCAGATTACAGAGATCGAGAAGGCAGTGCTCTCCAATTACAGAGGTTTAGGGCTCGAATGTCAAGTTCAATTAAACAGGTTTATTTTTTCCAATTAAAGAGGTTTTAGTGCTCCAAGGGGGTGGGACTGTAATTTTACTGCCAATTAGAGAGTTTTGCCAATTAACTAGGTTCCAATTATCCAGGTTTTACTGTATAATATTTTTTTGGTACTACGCACCTGCCAAACAAAAATGATTCAACCAAAGTTTGCCTTAAATATGTCATTTATTAAAACCATGTAAAAAAAATCTATAATGAGTTTTGTTTTTGTTTTTATTTTTCAGTTGTTTTAACTGTAGACGATGAATTGGAGTATTGGAAAACGATTGCTGCAGATAGCAAAACTAGAAAACAAACGGATATGTCACAATCATTTATTTCTATTTTACAACCACTGGCTGAGGAAATACGGTATGAATTATTTTTAAATCAGTTCCAAAATCGATTATTGAAAAATGTATACTTTAAGTATATTTCATTACCAATATATCTTGATTAGCTAGTACTATACATACATTGGTCCAACTGTGTTGAAAAGTGTAGACAGGCAAACGTACTGGGAACAGTTTGCAACCAATATGTTGGAGTAGAGAAGAGTTGTTGTACATGTCAGGGGACGGAAAGACAGAAGACGAGGTCCAACCGCAAGGATAAAATATTATTTTCCAGAATGTGATAAAGCCTGTCTATCAATAGGACTATATAGCCATTTTTGTGCTCCTTATGCTCGTATTCACCTGCCAATGGGCATTATACGTACATTAGTATCTCAAGATTATTACAATTGAAATGTTATTAATGCAAAAGCAGACACTGTCAGAACCAAACATCTCAAGAGTAACGGAAATGAGAACATTGCGACCTATTGTGGAGATAACCCTTAGAGATAGGATACTTAATGAAGAAATTCGCAAACCTGCAAAAGTGAAGACATAGTGAGATGTAGTAGATAGAGAAGACGATTCTGGAGGGACCACATCAAGAGAATGGATCCAGCAAGAATTCCTAAGATCGTGATGCACGAGACTCCAGAGGGCCGTCAACCACCAGGATGACCACCAAAGAGATGGAGAGAAGGCTGGTCGTCTTCATCACAGGAAGAAAGTTGATATTCTACATAAACAGATCGCAAGATCTACAATAGAATACAAAGAAGAAGAAATGTTATTTTGGTGAGGCTATAATATTGACTACTATTTAAAGTAATTTTTGCATTCCAGATCAATCGAAATCAATGCTGTTTCGGAAATTCAGGAAGCCCTTGAGAGCTCTGGAGGTCTGTTGGATGATTTGTGGCGGCACTCTACATATATTTATCCCCAGAGAAGAATGATTCATCTCATGGATATAATAGGTACTTTATTAGTCTTGATTGGCAATCTTTCTTAATGCAATGATGATGATAAATAATGAAGAATTGCTTTTCTTTCAAAATTTACTATTTCTCTTGAGATATGCAGTTAGATTTTTTTTGTGATAATTTATTTTAAAATGCCCTATTTTGTACAATTATTCACCCCAAGGGCTCACTAGGAAAAAATCTGACCAAATAGACATGCCAAGAGACCTGCAATGATGAAAACGCAACTGTAAAAACTTGCTTTATTAGCTCTTGCTGCAATTGTTATGTTGTTTGAATTGATTTCCACTGATCAGAGTGAATGGTGCCTTCCCTTCCAACTAACTAACTTACTAACCATCATGTCATTAAGAATGGACCACCACACTTGTCTTTCTTGACATATTTCTGTCTCTGTCATATCTTTCATACATCGTGTCATGCACACACATCAATTTCTTTAACTCCTCCTCATGGGGCCATTATTTTAAAATTTTATTGATTTTATTATGCCACATTATTCTCAGTCCGCAATGACATATTTTTTCATCTATTACATTTCAGGAAATGCGTGTGTTGTAAAACTGCAAGACATCTTGGATTCGGTGAATGCGTGGGGTTCAGATTCTGGTGTACTCGCAGTCTTCAAGGAGTGTCACTCTGCTGCAACTTGTTGGCTGTCCGCCTGCCACTCTCTCACACACAAGTATTGGCCGCACCACTCCCTACATGCTTGGGAGGGTCCGCCACATGTCCCTCACTACCTGAAAATTTTCCAGGAAAGACTTAAAGAGGTGCATGTTTTTTTTATTTTTCACCAAATTAAAATGATTTTTTATATAAATGACTTTTTATATAAATCTTCTAATATGGTATTGTTTCAGCATAAACTTAAGAGTCAATACGTATTTAATAGTATATATAAATTTAATGTATTGTTTGTTGGAAATTTAATCGGGTGTGCAAAACTTAACTTTTTTTTTCTTCTTTTATTACTTCAAGCATGGAGTTTATATGCAGGAATAACATACGTACATTTATATATATTTTGTATATTTACTTTTTACGTTTGTTGTCACTTATAAATAGACTGGCAAAAAATCTTAAATCAAATCCTTGTGGGAAAACTTCAAATTATTTAAAGTGTTTTGCCAGAAGTTAAATTAGCTAAATTGTCTTAAAGTGTTGTGACAACTGCGTTTTATGAAATACGCACACTGAAATTGACTTAATTTGTTTTGCCAGGCCTTAGAGGATAATAAATTCTATCGACTTATATTATTAACGCAAAACAGCCAATTTATGACTTAACGTATTTTGCCAGCATACAGACAAGTTATTCACAATGATTTATAGTTTTACAATTGTATAACAGTTGTTTTCGTTAATTTCTTTCAGGTGACCGATGTAAGGTCAATACACTTACAACTTACAAAGCTGTTATCTGCATCGGAACAAGATGAATTAAAAACATCCAAAATGTTTCAGCCTTTCGATGGTAAGTACAGTAATAAATCAAATAAAAACTATGCCATGTGGTTATACGAGTATATCCGTACTAATTTTAAGTACAAGTGAATTACATATGTAACTTAAATTATTTAAATTTTGTTCAGCTCTGAATATTTGGCAATGTACTCCAAATAGTAATGCAAACTGGGCCAAAGCTAAATCTCTTTTTGAAAGGCTTTTAAAACCAGCTGAAGACAGGATCGCAAATAAACTTCGGCCAAGGCTGATCGGATCATCAACAAAACAGGTACAGGCTAATTTGGTTTATTTGTATTTTTTTTAAATGTATTTTTTGCTTATTTGACATCTTAAATAGACTTGTATATATTTTTTTAGATGCTTCATGAATTTGGGAGATACTCTGCCCTTATTGAACGTCCGGCAGTTCACTCTGCTCTGAAGAAGGAGTGTGAAGTGTTTAGTAATGCTTTGGGAGGATTACTAAAAGGAATTGAGAGTCAAATAACTGAGGAGAAGAACAGTACCAACAATGAATTTACAATCCCTGGTGTATCAGCTGTAGTACAACATTTACAATGGACCAAAAATATGTTGAATAAGGTTTATAACTTAACAATTCTATATGGTTGAAATAATTAGCATTAAATTTGTTTTGTACATAAGAAATAATGTTTTATGTTATCAATCAAGTGATTTACTAATTTTGTACTTTTTTACTGCATCTAGGTAGCTGAAATAGAAAAAGTTATTGATAATCTTCTCAAAGATTTAGACGGTAATGCTGAATTGAAGCGCCTGGTAACTTCTGTTCGTAAAGATTTATTAAATTCTCAAACACAGCTATATGAAGATTGGACTAGAGATTTACAGGTTTTTACTTTACTACACTTTGTATATAAGATATTCAAATACTTATCATGAACAAAATAATATTTATTCTTGTATTTTTAGATGGATCTTAACAATAAGTCCATTATACTATCTCCGGACTCCCCGGTAGTAGTGTTCTCTGCAGAAAACAACCTCATGCATGTAACATTCAACCCTCGCTTGGTGTCTTTGGAGAGAGATATCCGTCACATGGCTTCTCTGGGATTCACTGTGCCAACGGCGGTTAAAGACGCAGTCAATTACGCTGCTCAGTTTATGGAGCATGCTCGAGCTTTAGACCAGGTATTAACGACTCAAATACCTGTTGTTTTATATTCATTGATGCAAAGAATTGTCAAATGCTTGTATTTTTAGCCTGTTTTATTTTGTTTGGTATATTTTAGGTTGCTAACTTTCACAATACGCAAGCTGATCGTATGATTTTGTCTCAACGGCCTATGATGCTTCAGGGAGCTATAAAATTAGCCGGCTTAGTTAAAGAACAGTCAGCTGTCCCGTGGAAGGATATAGAGGCTGTGGCCAAGTATGTTGATAAGCTGAAAGAAGCTGTGTCCAATCTAGAATCACAAGTAATATCTTTACATAATGTGTGTTTATATATTCTTAAAGCATAATAGAACTCAACATATTTTATTCATAATATTTTACAGAACACATATCTAACTAATCAGCATATCAGTATGAGAAACATTGTAATGGGACTAATGGATACCGAGTTACTTCAAAAACAATCCGAATGGAAGAAAAGTGTTAGACAAATGCGAGACATTGTTGATAAGGTTTGCTCTTAATTTGCTATTCGATATATGTTTCATTGTACAGGTACGTGTACGTACATTCTAAAAAGCGTTTTTGCAGGTTGAAGCCAAAGGCTTTACGAATAATAAAGTATGGAAAACACATTGGGATATTCAACTTTACAAGGCGTTAGAACATCAGTACCGAAGTACATTGATTAATCCTCTTTCACATTTGTCAGTTATAAGAGCCGAGCTTATTTTCAGGTATAAATAAGTGATCTGCTTTGAATTTGTTCTTTTAAAACATTGTTGTTTTTTCCTTTTCTTCTTTTAATTCTCTTCTGATTACTTTTAGACAACAAGAGGTGCGTTTACAACCACCTCTTGAAGAGTTGCGAGCAACGTGCCATGGACAACTGAGGAAATTGATAGCTTTACCTCATCAATTTGTTGGACTTCAGTCCACTACTTCCGAAAGCGAATCTGTTTTTTCATCAATAGTTCCCAGGTTAACATAATACAAATATTTAAATCCTTAAATAATAGTAATTTCTTGCTTATTCATTTATCGTCAACCCTCTCCAAAATCTTTATTGTAGATCAATTTTTTTTTCTAGAAACTGTTGGCTAATTGGTGGGGCCTTACAAGAAGTGGAGAAGACATTGGAAAAGGTGAAGGAGGTCACAAAGAGATGGAGCCGCTGGGGTGCTCTGGGTGCAGCAGGTGACTTGGACAGCTTGTGTGAAGTTCATCTACAGCAGCCACAAGATTGGGACCGCAACTTCAGGGAATGTAAGGCCCTCGGCCAAGCTATTGCTAAACTACCCATGTAAGAATAATCACTTCACTATTTTAACAATGCTGCCTTCCTGTATTTAATCCCTTCTATATCTTTCCACCTTTTATTTGTAAAATTACTAAGTAATTTTTTTGTACTCTTTCCATTTTTTATGAAGCCACTTATATCAATATTTTCTGCAATAATTAATACTTTTTTTCTAGAATTTGTTTTCTAGAAGTTTAATTATATTTTATGGGAACGATATGTTTCACCTTGCTAAGGCATTATCAAATGTTTGAAATTGATATTTTGAAATGTTTTTATTTGTATTCATTATTTATTAAGGAGTTTTACATCATTGTTCAAGAAACAATAAATATTTTCTGCTATGGCTACCGAATACCAAAATTAATTCCACCTAATGACAACTATTATTTTACATTGTGAAATCAGCTAAAAAGAATTTTGAGTATCATTTTAAATGCAATACAATTTTGTGTAGATTTTTTATTGGTTTTCTTAATTTGTACAGGGAAGAAGAGAGAATCGACTGGATCTGGATTAGCAGCGCTTCTCTAAGAAGTGAGCTCGAGGCTCACAATCGCCGATACTGGGTAGCCCTTACTACTTCCCTGCAAGCCAGTGTCCAGAGGGACACCGCATTTTTAGAAGAGTATATTTTCACTGCCCAAAATACTCTCGGACAAAATATTCCAAAGAACTCTAAAGAGTTGGCCGCTGCTAATGAAGAATTTTGTAATCTAAAAGAAAAAGAATCCCAGGTTAAATACATACTGTACATGTATTCTTATAGAAATAAAAAATATATTTACTTACTTACTTCCTATGGCCATAAGACTCTTGAAGAGTTTTAGCCTCCTTGATGATTTTCCTCCAAGCTCCTCGATCCTGCACTTTTTGCTCCCAGCAGACCGATTTGCCTAACCTAGCCAGATCAACCAGAACATTATCTGTTAGGCGCTGTCCAGGCCTTCTAGGCCTTCCAAGAGGTCTTACTCCGGTTGGTCTAGAAGCATACATGGTCTTAATTGCTCTGGTCTTTCCGACTCGGCATATGTGCCCAATCCATGCTAGGCAACCGGCTCTCACGGTGCTCGCCATAAGGGACTCTGGGTCATCGCACAGATCTCTTGGTTGGTCCTGTGCCTTCAAGTTCCCGCTGCAACACCTGGGTCTGAGTCTCAGGATCATTCTCAGTATCTTATTCTCAAACCAGTAGATTCTTTTAGAGTCATTGTCCACGACTCAGAACCATATGTCACCACTGGCTTGATGATGGTGTTATAAATGCGCAGCTTGGTGTTTCTGGATAGAAGCTTGGACTTTAGGAACGTCTTCAAGAAGGCTACAGCTCAGAGGCCATTTTGAACTCTATGTTCCAACTCTGTGTACATATTGTTGGCTTCCATCACGACCGAATTTATTTGGTTAAAAAATTTATTTGGTCATTCAAAATTGGGTTATCACTTTTTTCTGCAGATGTCATCACTTCTTGAAGGTTTACGTAAAAAACAAAGTATGGTCCGTGCTTGGGGAGGTGAAAGAATTCGCTCACTTGACCAACTTGCTAAACAATGGGAGAATTTGTCATCTCTGATGCAAAATCATGAACAACTTATCATACATCAGGTACCTTTTAATATAATACTGTACATTTTAAAAAAAACTATTTTTTACAATACAATGTCTTATCTCGTTTTAGGCCGAATCTGTTAAATCAAGTCTCCTCGGCGAATGGTCTAATTTACATTCATCGATGGAGGTGTGGTACTCGAGGTGGACTCAAAATAAACCTAAAGCAGATCAGCTGAATAATGTATCTCTCTTGGAGTTGCAAGGAAAGCACCATTTGATCACTGAATCTCTTCAGAACTGGAATAATTTTAAGGAAAACAAAGATAATATGATGTAAATTTCCATTTAATCTGATTAAGTTGTTTATTAAACATTTTAATACCTGTTAATTGTATATATTTTGTGAAACGTGTGTTTCAGAATTGAATGTGGAAAATTCAACTTTGATCTTGAAGAAGAACCGCTGTGGAAAGAAGTGGAAAAAAAAATGAATGAAGAATCTTTGTTTTGGGAACCTTTTAACCTATTCAATGAAGGTTTGTTTGAATAAAAAACTAATAACCCATTGGCCGCTGCCATGATTTTCAAAATACTTGCAGGAAATGCTACCATTCGTAATTAAATTTGAAAAATATATGTATGCTAAATTACATCCTTCATTTATTATTCACAAAAAGTTTGCATGGACCATCTGCCGTCTACCGTCAGCAGAAATATTTATTAAATCGTCTTTTGGTTAAGCTTGCTTTTAGCATTCCCCAATGATTTAGCGAACAATGATATACTATTATGTAGCTTTCTAAGGGTTAAGTAAACCTTCATTTGTCTATGTTATTTTTTATACAGCTACCTGAAATCCTATGAGTTTGTTTTCAGCATACAAAACCCTCAGCTCCCAGGAATGGATAGTGTTTCAAAAGAAACTTCACACTTTAGATGAATTTGTCAACGAATGGAATCAAAAATGCGAACCGTTAACGGCTGTTACTCTTTTTATTAAAAAAGAAATCAATCAATTTAAGGTACCTAATCCAGCCCATTTTAATACCACTAATATGTAGTTATTTGAAGATTACATACAACACAATATCCTGAAAAATTATATTTTTTCTAGGACATCATACCCTCATTGCAACATTTAAGAGGTGCCGATTTTACAGAAAAACATTGGAGGGAAATTTACTCTCTACTTGGAATTCCTAATAAATCAACTGAAGATCTTTTACTAAGTGATCTTCTCAATGTAGCCGCTGCTATAAAAATGAATGCCAAATCCTTGCAGGTATTTATTTCACTCTCATAATCTTCTTATTCTATCTCCTCCAATTCTCTCAATGTTGTATTTTTTTATCATTCTGCGCCAGGTGTATTCTCTTTCTTAAGACCTAGAGATTTCACTTACATAATATTTCACATAAATTATTATAATAGATAATGAAATTAAATATTTACATAATTTTAACTAGAAAATTTGGTCATCTGCTTCACAAGAAGCCATCGTTAGAGGAGCAATTGCTGAGTTGGAGCTGTGGCTAGCCGGGGCAAGATTTGTTATAGTAAAGCACACAGACAGCAAAGGACAGGAAGTGCCAATAATCAAGGATTACAAGGATATTTTGAATAAGGTATACTAATAAATTTAAATATATTAATACAAATATATATTTTACACAGAATAATCGTTCACAAGACTGAATGAAGTCCAATTGGGAGTCTAACTAGCTAACTAAACATCATGCTGTTTCACGGAAGGGATAGGCAGAGAAGACGGACCGCCACACTGTTCTATCCTGACATACCTCTCGAGATTCCTCTACAATCATACGCCTTTTAATGTTTTTCAAGCTTTGAACATGGCCATGTTAGTAATTGATCGTCATGCCGTGTTTTCCTACTCCTTCTTCTAGTTATTGTTCCATTCACACTGCTTATATGCAACATTTTAACCATTCTTCCCCCGTCCATTGCTTCCACATATCAAAACCAAAAACCATCTTAGTGACCCTTTATTTATTTTACTTAGGACTTATTCATCTGCTTTAGATTATTTTCTTATTTAACTAACTAACTAACCATCTCGCCATTTCTCCGAAGGGTTAGGCAGAAAGAATGAACTGCCACACTTTTCTTTCCTGACATATTTCTCTCGCTTCCTCAACATTCATACATCGTGTCATGCACGTGCGTCGATTCCTCTGACTCCTCACGTGGCCAACATTCAATATTTGATTTATTTGATCGTGCCACGTTTTCCTCGGTCTTCCTCTAATGTTGCAAACTGTCATGATTTATTCTTTTTCAAAAATCATTACCTTGGACTTTTTCACATTCATTTGTTTGGTATTCTAACATACATTGTTTTTCTGCTAAATAATACAGCATTTTTTGTTTTTGTTTTTATTTTTATTTAAATATTAATTCACAACAAAGTATAGATTTTTCGGACTTCGAATGTGGCTTTCTTTTAATAATTAATTATTTCGGTTATTCCATGCTTTCCTCGGTCATCCTCGGCTTATTTAAAGACTACAGGGGAAAAACAAGGAATGTCAGTTAAAATTCAAAATAAATGTAATAATGCCATCTAGCGGCATTTGTCATTTGCATCCACAGTAAAATTTTCATATTCAAAAATCATGTGTGTCATCGACTATGGCCAGATAATCGATTGCTAATTGCTAAGAAATATATAGACTTTGATTAGCTTTATTCTCAATTTATTCTAATTAACCTTCTACTGACATTCCTCGTTTTTCCCCTGTAGTCTTCATTTTCATTACAATACAACTTTTTAACAATTCTTCTCTAATCCATTTGTTGCGTATGTCCAAACAACTAGGTGTTTTCATTGTAATATATTTGGTTTTAAATACATAGCAGCTGATTTAACTACAGGTGGAGGAGTACGAGAGCCTGGCGGGGTCGGCCAGAGCAGCCACCGGAGGCGGAGGCACGGACCAGCTGGCCATCTGGGAGACGCGCCTCTCGCAGCTGAGGCTGTCGCTCACCTCACTCTCGCACATACAGCGCAAGTTAGTCACTCCAATCTTTCAGAACTCTGATCAATGTTAAAATTAAACATTTCAACTTAACACCATTCATGATTCTTCTTCTTCATTGTCAGCCTTCAACGGTCCACTGCTGGACATAGGCCTCTTCCCTTCCTTTCCACTCGTCTCTATTTTCTGCCAGCTGCAGCCACATTCCGGCCCACCTTTTTTGCGGCCTGCCGACGCTTCTCCTATTTTCCCATGGTCTCCACCTTATTATTTTCTGGGTCCATCTATCCTCACTTGAGCCACATGACCCGCCCATTGCCACTTCAGTCTCGCTAGTCGTTCCATGACGTATTTCATGTTAGTGAAAGTACGTTCAGGGGGCAAATACTATTGACTTTAGAAAGTATCTTGTCTTCCTAATGTCGAACCATCTCTAATGCGTTCCTGGTACTTTGTTGTATTTTTATGATATTTTACCTGTACTTAATAGATGCCTTAAACATTTTCCTGTTTGTAATGTCTATTGAGTTAATAAACTGATTTGATTTGATTTGATTTGATGATGTCCGTTATTTTTGGTCTGCGTCTAATCTCCTCATTTCTGATTTTATCTCGGAGACTGACGCCGAGCATGTCTTTCCAGGAATGCTGCATGACTCTTTATCTCTCTACATTTCTCTTGGTGAGGGTCATAGTCTCCATCCCATAAGTCATCACCATCATGATTATAAAACATTATTTATCTTTGAGAAATGCATTATCTTTTATATGCCTTTGTGTAATGCATATTTTACGAAGAATATATAGAAAATGTATTTAAAGATAAATTTCTCACTATGACTATAAGATCGTATTGATGGTTCTTTTAATTAGTATGTTTCAAAGTCTTGAAAGTTTAAAGTCTTATTTAAATTTTTATATATTTTTTTTATGTCTTCTTCTACATTCATTTAGACCTTTAGTCTGTTCCTGTAGCCAGGCTGGCCTCTCTTGGGAGGTTGACTCCCAGTTATCCCTCCGTCTCTTTGGTGGTCTTCTTTTTTTAAATGAATGAATGTTCAATTAACTTTAAATATTTTAATTCCCTATTCAAAACATTTATGAGTTGTACTTAATTCTTATTTTTTTACCACCCGTATGATTAAGCTTAAAACATTATTAATTCCCTTTCTTAAAGTATCACTCACATTAACCAGAGTTCAACTTTATACATAAATTTTACATACCATCATATATAACTAATTATAATGTAGAAAAAGTTTATATCAAAACCTTTTCTGGCTTACAGAGAGGTACTACTCTTAAGTCTGATGGGAACATTGTTGGAAGGAGATTTGGTGGGTTTTTGGTTTATGCGGGGGCATGATTACTTAGATTTGGGGGTTTTGATTCAAAATTTCTTACGCAAGCCGGGCTTCTGGGCTTCTATGGGAGTACCGCCAGTGCCTACCATAGATATAGAATGTCAAATAACTTGATTTTGGTTTGAGTTAAAAATATTAAAATATTCACAGAATGCATAATTTAAACATATTTCTGTGAACCACTTCACTATCAAATTAAAAAAAACTGTTAATATAATATGAATAGGGTAGTTAACAATATTTGTATTTGGATAAATTATTTCAAAAGTGTTATTTGATATTTAACAGGAAAAATATTGAATAAATGTAAGCAAATAAAGGCAATAAATTCAAAGTATAATAATTATGTAAGAGATTATAGATAGGTATATAGGAGATAGGTTATGAAATTTAAAATATGCTTGTGGTGTGAATGAGAAAGTCTTATTAGCCAAGAAAAATAATTTAACACGTTGACTGCCGAGCATTGACTGGGACAGTGGTAAAGTGAGAACCCAAACGGCGGACCCCTGTCCAGGTCTGGCCCTATACCGTTCGGTATAGGGCTTAGTAAGTAGGAGTGTTCTACCATGAAATTTCAAATAAAAACATTAATTTTTCAATAAAATAAAATTGTATGTCAGTTAGCAAATATTTTTATTTTTATTTAGTTTTTTAAGAGAGTACCCCATTATTGCACATACACTTGGTGCTGAAAAGAGTATAATGAGAATTTCATTAATTAATCATAAATGTTTATAGGCCAACATTTCTGATGTTGTGAACCTTGAAAATATTTTAATAACTTTATAAAATATGTTTATTTTATAACGTAAATAAATATTCGTTCGCGATCCACTCGATTGAAAAAAAAAAAGAATTTCTTATTACGTACCCTATAATCAACCTAAAGTTTTTTTTTAATTTATAAAACATTTATTTCACGATTTTTTCGTAAACCAGATTAATCTTTATCTGTCCAAACATTTGAAAGCAAAAATGTGGGCAAATCTCTAAACTCTTTGGTTTTGATACACTTTAGTTTGATGTACGACGCTTATGTATGGAAGTAAAGCATGGAACTGGTAAAAGAAGGATGAAAATAATATTATAGAATACACTTTTAGTATTTGTATCAAAACCACTTTATCAATTAATTAATTTGATACAAATACTAAGTGTATTATTATTTTATTTAATATTGTCACACCACCAATTAAGCGCTTCATACGAAATAATATTAGTTGTTTTTATTTATTCCCATATCATCCTTTGTGAATAGAAGAAGATAAGACATTTAAATAATTTATTTATTGTTTCTTGAACAATGATGTAAAACTCCATGCTAAATTATTAACATGAATTAAAACGCCTGTCTTCTAGGAGTTTTATTACATTAATTTTAGATGGAATGGCATGTTTCACCTTTCTAAGGCATTTGATAATGTATTAGAAGGGCAAAACATGTCATTTAATCTAAAATATAATAAAACTCGTAAAAGACAGGCGTTTTCATTCATATTAATTACATTTTATATCATTGTAGATGGATGAGTTGGAGAAATGATGAGGTTTGGAGAAACGCTGTTTCTATCGTTGTGTGAAATAAAATACTGAATATGCAGGCAGTTCAATGTTTTTTTTGTCTTCTTAATTTCGAATGCTCATCAAAATAATTTATTACTTAACTTAACTTACCATCACGCCGTCTCCCCGGAGGGGTAGGCAGAAAGAATGGAACGCCACACTGTTCTGTCCTGACATACGTCTCTCGCTTCCTCTACATTCATACATCTTGTCATGCACGCACGTCGATTTTTCCGACTCCTCACGTGACCGACATTCAATATTTGATTGATTTGATCGTGCCACGTTTTCCTCGGCCTTCCTCTATTTCTAGCTCCGTTCACGCCGTTTACATATACCTTCTTAACCATTCTGTCTTCACTCATTCTTTCCATGTGTCCAAACCATCTTAATGACCCTTTCCTTATTTTGTTCATAACACTTTCATTCGCACCACATTCACTTCTTGTACTTGCATTTGTCACTCTATCATAAACAGATTTGCCACACATTCGTCTTAGAGATCTCATTTCTACTGCATTTATTCTACTTTCATCCTTCTTTTGCCAGTTCCATGCTTCACTTCCATACATAAGGGTCGGCACAAGAACACCATTGTGCACTGCCATCTTAGCTTTTTTGGATAGGCTTTTGTTTGCGATGACAACTTTAAGTGCACCATTTATTCTGTTGCCTGCCCCAACCCTTCTTTCAATATCCTTCTCCACCCTCCCATCCTTTGTAAACATAACTAACTAACTAACCATCACGCCGTCTCCCCGAAGGGGTAGGCAGAAAGAATGGACTGCCACACCTTTCTTTCCTGACATATTTCTCTCGCTTCCTCAACATTCATACATCGTGTCATGCACGCGCGTCGATTTCTCTGACTCCTCACATGGCCGACATTCAATATTTGATTTATTTGATCGTGCCACGTTTTCCTCGGTCTTCCTCTATTTCTGGTTCCATTTACATCATTAACATATAATTTTTTTACCATTCTTTCTTCATTCATTCTTTCCATATGTCCAAACCATCTTAATGATCCTTTCATTATTTTGTTCATGACACCATCATTCGCACCGCATTCACTTCTTATATTTTCATTCGACACTCTATCATACACAGAATATCCACACATTCGTCTAAGAGATCTCATTTCTACTGCATTTATTCTACTTTCATCCTTCTTTTGCCAGTTCCATGCTTCGCTTCCATACATAAGGGTCGGTAGAAGAACACCATTGTGCACTGCCATTCTAGCTTTTTTGGATAGGTTTTTGTTTGCGATGACAACTTTAAGTGCACCATTCACTTTGTTACCTGCCCCAACCCTTCTTTCAATATCCCTCTCCACTCTCCCATCTCTTGTAAACATACTACCTAAATACACAAACTCAACTACTTGCTCCAAGTTTTCACCATTCACGCTAATGTTGCAGACTGTCGTGGTTTCTTCCTTTTCAAAAATCATTACCTTGGACTTATTAACATTCATCATCAGATCATTTCGCATGCATACCTCATACATACAATTCACCAGGACTTGTAGTTCATGCTCGTTGTCAGCAAGTAGGACAGCGTCATCCGCATACAAGAGACAGCTTACTGACACTCCGCTCATTTTGGCACCTACATCCAACCCTTTCAGCTCTCTCATACAATTGTCCATATACAGATTAAATAACCACGGGGACATTACGCAACCTTGTTTGACACCTTTATTGATATCAAACCAGGCTGTAAGATCTCCATTTACTCTGACACTAGCAGTGCTTTCCGTGTATAGCGACTTAATGGCCGTGATCAGTTTTGTACTTATTCCATATTCAGACAATATTTTCCACAACTTTTCTCTATTAACGTAATCATATGCTTTTTGTAAGTCGACAAACGCACAGAAAAGTTTGCGATTTTTGGCCAGAAACTTCTCTGTCAATGTACGAAGTCCAAAAATTTGATCCATACATCCTCTGCCATTCATAAAGGCACCTTGCACATCCCAAACTTTGTCACTCGTCAATTTTCTTACTCTTTCTATTAAAATTCTGCCATAGACTTTACCAACGACACTCAAAAGACTAATAGCTCTGTGGTTTCCACATTCCATACGCGATCCTTTTCCTTTGTACAGGGGCATAATTACTGCTCTCCTCCAGTCTAGCGGCGTATATCCCTCCTCCAAGCACTGGTTAAATAACTTACATAACCATGTAGAAACCACTTCGCCACCGCTTTTAATAAAGTCTATGGCAATACAATCAAACCCAACAGCTTTCCCACTTTTCATTGCACTCACGGATCTTTTCATCTCATTCGTACTTATTTTTTCAATATTTTCATTCATAGGTCCCGCACTCGCACTAGCTGTCATATTTTCGATCACGCTTGTATCACCACCATACATCTCCTTAAAATATTCCATCCATCTTTCTTGTATGATCTTACTCTCCGTTAACATTCTTCCCTCGTTGTCTAAAATTGCTTTCACACATCCACTATCAGGAGGATTTCGGGCTTTTTTAACTTCTTTCCAAAACATTTTTAAATTTGCTTGGAAGTTGTTTGTCATTTTGAGCCCTTCTTCCTCCTTCAGCTTTTCTTTCCGCGCTTTCACTACCGACTTCACTCTCTTCTTGCATACCTTATACAAATCTTTTGCTCTTTCATACTTAACTCTGTCATTCTTATTTATCGACAACATATTCAACCAAGCATCTTTCTTCTCTTTAACAGCAATCTTTACGTCATCATTCCACCATGCATCCCCTTTCCTTCTTCCTTGTACACACACACCACACGATTCTTTCGCTGATTCACACAAACTCTCCTTCAAGTATTTCCAGGTCTCGTCAATACTCAACTCAATTACATCCCGCTCACTCAATCTATCTTTCACTTTTCTTACGAAATTATTTCTTACGTCATTGTTTTGCAGTTTTTCAACTTTGACTCTAGTCGGTGCGGCTACTGTTTTGCTTCTTCTGGTTCGCCATCCCCGGAATAAGATCACTTTTGCCACTACTAAAAAATGATCCGTTTCCAGTTCGGCTCCCCTGAAGACCCTTGAATCAACAGTATCCGCCCGTAATCTAGAGTCTACAATGACGTAATCTATAATGGACCTTTCAAATCCTCTTTCCCAAGTATAGAGATGGATTCTCTTATGATCGAAGATGGTATTTGATACAAAGAGACCCCATTCTATACACAATTCAAGCAGTCTCCTTCCATTATCATTTATTCGTCTATCACCAAACGTACCCAGACATTCCTCGTACCCACTCCTACGGATTCCCACCCAACCGTTCATATCACCTGCTATTATCAATCTTTCGTTTTCACTCTTACACACCAATGTCTCTCTCACTTTGTCCCAAAACTCATCTTTACTCGCCTCATTTTCATTGTTACCAGGGGCGTATCCAATTAAAAGGAAAACTCTTGTTAACCCGATCTTGAAGCGAATCCACATGAGTCTTGGGCTAACACATTCATAACCTTTCATACATTCTACCATCCTTGGAGCTAGCACCGCCGCCACGCCTTGGCATGCTCTGTGGTCATTCGGCACACCCGACCACAGAACAATCTTATCCGCATGCTCCAAGGAACCACACTCTTTCATCATACATTCAGTCACACATAAAACATCTAAACACTTATTATCCATTTCTGCACACATCTCATTCAACTTTCCTTCCATACCTCCCCTTATATTCCATGTACCGATGCGGCACTCCACCCTTCTCTGTTCGCCCCTGCGGGAGATGCGGTGTGATGGGTTGCGGACCTCATCGCCACCAGTAGGCATCACCCGCACACACTTAAATGCTAAATCATTTACAAACTATATCTTAAATAAAATTCAATTATATAAAATAAATAAATAAAATAAAATAAAATAAAATAAATCATAAAATAAAAATAACAAAATATAAGACATAAAAAAAAGTTATAACACATAAGCTATTTTCTAAGATAATATCCTTTCATTAAAAGTTTGTTTCTCCCGTTACCACCGTTATATCAATACAATTTTAGTTAGTTAGGCACTTTAAATAGTTTAATTTCCAGCAAGCATACATTATGTTATGTAAACATACTTCCTAAATAAACAAATTCATCCACTTGTTCCAGATTTTCACCGTTTACACTAATGTTGCAGACTGTCATGCTTCCTTCTTTTTCGAAAATCATTACCTTAGACTTATTCACATTCATCATCAAATCGTATCGCTTGCATACCTCATACATACTAGACACTTATATTTTTTAATATTTAATTATATTTTTTAATATTAATAATAAAAACAAAAATAAAGTTTGTTTGGACGCGGAAATAGTTGGCAGAGGCAAATTATTTATACACTTACATACACCATCTGCATGGGGCTATCGGCCGCGTATTTCTGGAGGAGGGGAGACCTTTCTCGGAAAACATTCTCTTTTCTAGGACTGGCCACTGCTATTTGTGTTATTGAAATGAGCTTTCGTACGAATCGCGATGGGACTAATAGTACATTTGTATGATAAACCGACGAACATGCGCACTGCAGTTATGACGGGAAATGTATAATATGTTTGACACAACTTTTTTTTTAACTTAAAAAAAAATGCCCCTATAATGACGAAATAGTTATTATTTTGATTAATACTATCTTTATTTTGTTTCCGGTTTTTGTGTGATTTTGTATTATCTAAAGAGATAGAGATGATTTTTTAAAGCTTCAAGAACACAATGGTCAATGGACTATGTTTATGATATTTTTCATGGGTCTTTGTATATATAAAAATTGACGATTTAAATTTATCACCGAAATCTTTAACGATCTATCACGCCATTCCCTAGAGAGGTAGGCAGAGAGGATTGACCGCCACACTGTTCTATCCTGACACCTCTCGCGATTCCTCTGCATTCATACACCGTGACATGCAAGCTCGTCGATTTTTCCGACTTGGCCACCTTGAATGAATAGAATTATTTGTGTTTTTCTTGGTCTTCCTCGACCTATTTTTCCATTCTCAATATTTGCGTTTATTTTTTAATCATTTTACCCTAATACATTCGTTCCGTGTGTGACTCGCTCTATGAATGTGGAGGAAGCTAGAGAGTAGTGTGGCCTTCCATTATCTCTGCCTACCGTTTCGGGAAAACGGCGTGATGGTTTGTTGTTGTTGTACATTCGTATCATTTGTCCAAACCATCTCAGTTATCCTTTATCAATTTCATTTATGACGCATTCATCTGCCTTATATTTCTTGGTTATTAATTCTTTCGGAATTCTATCACGCCTTGTTTTTCCACTACATGAAAAAAAAACGTGACACGATCAAATCAATCAAATGTCCACCACGTACCTAATGAAAAGAAGAAATCGACGTTCGTGCATTAGACGATGTATGAATGTAGATGAAGCAACATAAGTATGGACACACACACATACAAGAGTTTGCAATTGAATACATGCTTAATACAAATTATATTGAAACACACAAAATACCATGTACTTGGTAAATGATCAATACCGTAAGACGAGGATACTTTGCTCCAAAATTGGCTCCATATTTGTAAAAATTGTTTGCATTTTTCAAATACGAGTATTTGGATCTGGCTATAATTTTTAAGTGAATAAAAGAACTCTTTGCCTTTAGATGAGATGATTTGAAAAATAAAAATGAGCTGTTAAGTCACCATTTTTAAAACTTTTCTTTTGGAGCAAAGTATGCATTGAAAGCGGGAAACTTTGCTCCATGATTTCTTCAACTTAGATTCGAATTTATTTCTGCCACAGAGCATTGTTTAATATTACGTTTCTAACATTTCTCCATCCAGAGATATACAAAGTTTAATAAAAACACAGTTTTAGCTATTAATCACATGTATTTTTTTTATATAAATTTTAACTGAGCTTTTATTACGCTTTATATTTGAAAATTTTCAAAAATATTATAATTTTAAATCATATATGAGTACCTAATACAAAATCTCACCAACAATTATTAAAAACACAATATTAAAATCACAGTAGAATTAAAAATAAAATAAAGAAATAGGTATAAAGCTCACTTTAACGAGAAAATGTAATAATATTAGTTAACGTTATCTAAGTGCCCCATAATTGGTCCAATTCAGGAACGGAGAAAAATTCTCGTCTTCCAATTTTTTTTGGTGGGCATATAGGTACAACCTAATACATCGTCCCATTTGTAAGCCATTTCATCTGCAGGCATTGGCCACCTCCAGCTTTTAATTGACCTTTGCATGGCAGACACAACGGGACCTTTTTTTCCTAATTTTGTTATGACACCCGGGAAAAGCTCTCCTTCGTAATTAAAAACAATATATCTGCCCACTTTTCTCACTAATGGTAGCAATTTGAATCTTGAGTTTTTCTGGACTTTTGGGGGCTCATTTTCCAAGTCACTTAAGGGTCCGTCTGAAGAATCTCTTAAAGAAATTTGCCCACTAGCCTCGCTCTCGCTACTACTTACTCGGCGATGTTTTCTGGAACTTGTGGGGAGTTCTTCGACTGTATTCTCAAACTCTCCGGTTATTTCGGACAAAATTTGTAATGATGACGCTGCAGTATCTCCTAGTGCTATCACTGCAACAAGCTGTTCCACCACGCTTTTTCCTGGAACTATCATAAGTTTCTTACGTCCTTTGTTGGAGATGCCTTTTGTCCATTCAGCTCTTTTACTATCCAGGCTCTCTAAGAAAGAACTGTTTATTGCCTCTTTGTCAAAAACTTGAGGAAGTCTTTCCAAGAGCGGTTGCATATCTGTCAGATAAATACCACTTTTTTTAATCCCGCCTTTAAATTGATTGAGCTGTTCGGTGTCACTATTTCCATTAAACGAGTCAGTGAGTCAGGCTTTCCTTTAAGTCATGACCCCGGATCTTACAACCAGGAGACATTCTTCCAACTTTTTTGAGTGTAAGCTCTATATTTACGGAAATCTGCTCTTTTTACGTGTATTCTGGGCATGATAATCTAAAATAAATACGAAAATTTATAATAAATTGTATATTGGGGTAACATTGCTCCTGGAGCAAAGTATCCCCAAAACTGGAGCAAAGTATCCCCGTTTTTTTAAATCTTAAATATCTCAGAAACTTTAACAGCAATCTAAAAAATATCATGTCCACTACTATATTATAAAATATCCTTTCAAATTATATATCACTCACCAGGGTCTAACGACTAGGGTCCAAGATGTAAACCGATTTTTCCAATGATTCCGTTGAGATTGCTACGAGGTTGTGGTTTATTTGACTGCTACTGTCCAAATGGCTTACCGTAGACAATTAATTCACACGACAGTTGGTAGAGCAAGATTAGTGTTACCTGATAATATTTTTAGAATCTCTCAAATCTGAGGTGATTACCGGCTGGACGAAATAGAAACTTTTTTTTAGTTTGGAGCAAAGTATCCCCCGTAGGAGCAAAGTATACCCGTTCTACGGTATATAAAATAAAACATTATAAAAATATGAAGTCCTCTAATCTTTATATCATTTGTAAGCTTCTAACTAACTAACTAACTAACTAACCATCACGCCGTCTCCCCGAAGGGGTAGGCAGAAAGAACGGACTGCCACACTTTGCTTTCCTGACATATTTCTCTCGATTCCTCAACATTCATACATCGTGTCATGCACGCGCGTCGATTTCTCTGACTCCTCACATGGCCGACATTCAATATTTGATTTATTTGATCGTGCCACATTTTCCTCGGTCTTCCTCTATTTCTGGTTCCATTTACATCGTTATCATTCATTCTTTCCATATGTCCAAACCATCTTAATGATCCTTTCATTATTTTGTTCATAACACCATCATTCGCACCGCATTCAATTCTTATATTTTCATTTGACACTCTATCATACACAGAGTATCCGCACATTCGTCTAAGAGATCTCATTTCTACTGCATTTATTCTACTTTCATCCTTCTTTTGCCAGTTCCATGCTTCGCTTCCATACATAAGCTTCTAATAATTTAGAAATATTATCGTATTTCTAATAAAACCGGAAAGTGATTACGTAAATGAAAATAACGTCGGCAAAGTCGCGTTAATTTTTTTTAGATTTTTTTTTACAATAGCCGTTTGTAAAAAAAATGATAGTGCTGTGTTAATGGGTGTTCCGGGTCACAAATTATCTAGAGGCACCTTATCAATGCTCTAGAAACGATAGTCTACAAAATGCTTTAACTGTGATCGTTAAACACGTAGCCCATATACTTTTTTGTTATACGTATTTATTTAGGTAATTTCTCAATGTCCATTGTAATATTGTCATGTCATTCAAAACTTGCGCTTCATTATCGCCGACTTACGTTTAACTGCCCGGGATAATTCTCAATCAAATTAGGAACATGTAAATTATGTCTTCTTCTTAATCGGATGTTGGACAATATCATGGCTATTTCTACCCTCGATGCAGCAGCTCTAAACAATGATGTTGTGCTGCAACTGAACCATTCTAGAAGGGTTTCTAGCCAGGATTTTTTTCTTCTCCGGACACTTCGTTTCCCATTAATATTCTTAAGTTTCTTGCGCTTTATGGTATTGACAATTTATTTTTATTTATTAATTCGCTGCAGTACTTACTCGTTTGTGACTCTTTCTATCCGTAATATTTGAAATACCTTTTCTTTATTGAAAATTAATTAAAATCACTTAAATATTTTGTTTTAACTCCACTATATTTTGTTCTACCATATCGACAGAATCTCAAATGCTGATGTAAGAAAGGAATGTAGAGCGGAAGAAGGTATTATGAACAAAACTGTGAAAGGATCGCTGGTTTGGTGGCTTTGGTTCGGACATATGGAGCGCATGGATGGAGAAATAATGGTTAAGAAAGTATACGTTATTGATGTAAATGGAGTATGGAGTCGAGGCAGACCGAGGAAAACATGGCATGACCAAATTAATCCAATTTTAAAGGTTGGTCATGTTTGAAGTCGGAAGAATCGACGTGCGTGTATGACTCGCTATATGAATGTGGAGGAATCTAGAGAGGTATGCCAGGATAGAGTAGTGTGGCGGTCCATTCTCTCTGCCTACCCCTACGGGGAAACGGCGTGATGGTTTGTTGTTGTTGTCTAGTTTGTTTTTATTTCTACCAACGGTTTTTTATTGCATACAATGACCATGTACCTACTACAAGTCCCGTGTCTAGTATGTATGAGTCATAATAAAATATGATCTGATGATGAATGTGAATAAGTCCAAAGTAATGATTTTCTGAAAGGAAGAAAGCTTGACAGTTTGCAACATTAGCGTAAAAGGTAAAAATTTGGAACAAATAGATGAACTTGTATATGAAGTATGTTTACGTAGGATGGGCGTGTGGAGAGGTATTTTGAAAGGAGGGTTGGGGCAGGCAACAAAGTAAATGGTGCACTTAAAGTTGTCATCGCAAAAAAAAAATTATCAAAAAAGCTATGATGGCAGTGCATGGTGTTCTTACGTCGAAATTTATGTATGGAAGTAAAGCATGGAACTGATAAAATAAGAACGAAATGAGATCTCTAAGACAAATGTGTACTAAATCTGTAAATGATAGTGTATTAAATGCAAACATAAGAAGCGAATGAAAGTGTTATGAACAAAATAATAATGAAAGGGTTATTAAGAAGGTTCAGACACATTGAAAGAATGAATGAAAAATTGTAAATAAAGTGTGTGTATATGACGTGGCACGATCAAATCAAAATATTGTGTCGGTCACATGAGGAGTCGGAGAAATCGACGTGTGTGCATGACAAGATGTATGAATGTAGAGGAATGAGAGAAGTGTATCAGGAAAGAACAGTGTGGCGGTCTATTATTTCTGCCTTTCCATTCGGGGAGACTGCGTGATGGTTGTTAGTTAGTTTAAAGTGTTTTATTTGAATTATTACGGATTGATATGTTAGTACATATTATAATTTCATGTAGAATTTTAAACCACTTCTCGGGCAATAAAATTAAATGTTTAATTATTATATGTAATGCGTAAGTAATTCTTTTCAATATTTACTAAGTAGTTATTTTAATAGCTTATTTTTTTAGGGATCTATAAATTGTGTGTGCATTTCATTAAGAACATAAATATATTGCATTACTTTGGTGTATAAAGTTTCATATTATTTTCTTACTTCCGTTCGTAAATCTATTTAGATACGATACATCAATGTCTGTTAAGCTAAGATTTTAATAATTTTAATATGATTGATTGGCACGTTTACGGCACACATCTAAATCGCTTTTTCTCTTCAAAATCCGATTATGAATTCGTTTTGCTAATTCTTTTGAAATGTTTCATCCGGTAAGGAAAAGAATGTGATGCGTCGTATGTATATATTATGAATATGTTTGGTGGTATAGTATAGTACTGTGTACACACAAAAATGTGAAGATTTACCAAAACATAACCATGTGTATATTTGAATGTCCACCGCCGAGAGCAGATAGTATGACCTCAGTCAGGCAGACTAAAATCCCTCCTAAAACCACCGTACACATGGACCCCACATGTTTGCTGGCATCTCCTTATAAGAAATCTCACACAAAACGGCAACACCAGGGGAGCAAAACCAATGGCACACGAACCTTCAATATCTTGTAATCAAATTGTTTATTGAATAATTTTTTGAATATATCCACAGAAGCAAAGATGGCAGTACACAATGGAGTTCTAGTGCCAACCCTCATGTATGGAAGTGAAAAATAAGGATGAAAGTAGGATAAACGCCGTAGAAATGAGATCACTAAGAAGAATGTGCGGGAAAACGTGGTATTATAGAATACCGAACGATGAAATAAGAGTGAAATGTAAGGCAGATGACTGCATCATGGATAAAATTAAAAAAGGATCCCTGAGATGGTTTGGACATATGGAACGAATGGATGTAGAATGGTTAAAAAGCTGTACACAAGCAGCGTGAGTGGAAAAAGGAGCCGAGGATGAACGAGAAAAACATGGCATGACCAAATTAATCAATTACTAAAAGGCGGCCACCTTCGAAGCCGGAATAATCGACGTGCGTGCATGGTACGATGTATGAATGTAGAGGAAGCCCGAGAAGTGTGCCAGGACAGAGCATTGTGGCGATCCATCCTTTCTGCCTACCCCTCCGGGGAAATGGCGTGATGGTTAGTTAGTTATAATGTTTTAAATAATTGATAAGAATGAAAGCGTCTGCTTTCTAGAAATATTGTTGTTTTTTATGAGAATGAAATGGTTCGCCTTTCTAAGGCATTATCAAATGTGACGTTTGATAGAGCTTTAGAAAAGCGAAACATGTCATTTCCATAAAATATAATAAAACTTCGGAAAACAGACGTTTTTATTCGTATCATTCACTATCAAAAACAACAAAAGCAAACCAGCACGTCGTTTCTACCGAAGGTAGGCAGAGAGAATTGACCGCCAAATTACTATTTCCTGACACGCCCCTCTAGATTCTCCCACATTTATACATCGATGCATACACGCACGTCGATTCTTCCGACTTCTAACATGGGTTTTCGTGAAATGGAATTATCTCCCTCTTAATATAATATTAAGTAAATAAGAAACTAGTTGCTGTCTGTTCTTTTTGTATCCTTGGAGTAAAGAATTTTACGAACTATCGCACTTTAAAAATTTGTTATGAGATAAATAAAAATGTAAGAAAAGAAATATTCTGCACCACGATGCAAGAACAAATCAATAAAACTTACATTTATATGTACGAGTATATAGATGATATTTCCAAAACTTATCGGGAATTCAGAAGACATCGCTGGCATTATTAAAATAAAAGGTTTTTAATACCTGGAACGCATGGAACAATATTTATTTGGGATACATAATGAATATATCTTAAAACTGGAAACGAAAGATTTTTTCTGTACTAATATTAATACTCGTTAAATCGGTTGCCATTTTTTTTATTCGTTTCATTTCGGTTTTCAGTCATTATATATTTTCGTTTTTGTTTCAACTAACGAAATCAGATCACTAAGAAGAAGGTTCAGAAAACAATGTATGACAGAATACCGAACGAAGAAATGAGGATGGAATGTAAACCAGATGTATGCGTCCTAATTATTATTTTGTTTAAATGGCCGCTTTATTGGTTTGGAAATATGGTATGAATGGATGAGGAATAATTATTTAAAATGTAATGTAATCAGTGTGAATGGATTGAAATAAGCCTAGGAAAAAAGTTTAATCAATTGCTTAAAACGAGACGAACCTTTGAGTCTCACGATGTCTGAATGTATATGAAACTCGAGAGGTTTGTCAGAATAGAACAGTGTGGCGGTCCATCCTTCTCTGCCTACACCTCCGGAGAAACAACGCTATTATTAGTACGTTTATTTACACTAACTGACCATCATACCGTTTCCCCAATGGGATCGGCAGAGAAAATGGACATACTCAAATGTTTTTACGTATTTTTCTAGCTTAGATTAGATGTTTAACGTTGTTTCTAATGTGTTTTTGTTTTCGTTATCAATTTAAATTTCAGTTCATAACTAACTAACCATCACGCCGTCTCCCCGAAAGGGAAGGCAGAAAGAATAGACTGCCACACTTAACCGATGCGACACTCCATCCTTCTCTTCAGTTTATTTATTTAAAAATCATATATACGTAAATCCAAATCGTTTATAGCTACAGAATAATAATTAAATAAAACACTAGAATTAAATCAAGTATGTAGATGAGTACAATCAAATTAATAATGCAATAATAATAAGAAAAAGAAATAAAATATTAAATGCAATTAGAAAACACACGAGTAAGAAAATCTTTTTTTTCCGTTTTTTATGAGCCTCACTATATATCGTAGGTACGTATAATTTTAATATGAGAACGGTAGGCATGAAAATGAAATTACACACATTTTAATGATCCATTAAAGTTCTAAAGGTTACGTATTCGGAAATTCAGGCCACACAAAAAACATTTTAAAATCGTACTAATATTTTGATATTTCCCCTATTTGATATCTGTTTGATGTTCTATTTTACGATGCAAACAACAATAAACGAAACTGTCTTTTCATTTTTCTGTATTTTCTATATCAAACTTAGATGTACTATTAATATTACGATTAAACTAACTATCACACCGTCTCGCTGAAGGAATAGGCAGAAAGAATGGACCACCGCACTGTTGTTTCCTGACATACTTCTCTCGCATCCTTAACGATTTCTCCGGCTCCTCACGTGGCCGACGTTAATCATCTCGATTTGAATTTTACCATTTTTTCAGCCAAAGTATACGGGAAATATGTTCCGTACTGAAGGACCGACATTTTATAATACTAGGCTACTGCGGTGCCTAGTCCAAAAAAATCTGCACGGACCACGTTTCGGAAGCTAATCTACCATTCGAGGAAAAAATGTAATGCAGGACAACCTTGAATTTATGATATTGATGATATGATGATGCAGATTTCAATTATGTATCTCTCTCTGGTTTCAATCCTGGGATTGGTTTGCAGCAATTTCCTCTATTCTTCTCTTCCATTCTTCCCTGTCTTGTGCGGCTCTTTTGAAATCTGCATATGATGAGCGGCGCACGTCCACCAACAGGTCCTCCATGTACTCTCGGCGTGGGCGTCCCCTAGAGTTTGTCCCCTCGGTCATACCCTCCATTATGGCATGCGAGAGGCCGTCTTGTCGTATTACATGGCCGATCCATCTTGGACGCCTTTCGGACGAGGTCCTGGCAGGTGCCTTCCTCCTTCGATTCTTTGGAGAACCTCCTCATTTGTAATGTGGTCTCTCCAAGAAATTCCTAATAGTCTTCTATAGGACCACATCTCAAAAGCCACGTCTCCGTTTATCTCTTTCGGATAGGCACCATGTCTCGCAACCGTACATCAAGATACTCCATACATAGGTCTTGATGAGGAGTATTCTCAATTATGTAATTATGTATTATGTAATTATGTATATTCATATGTCGTAGACCTTTCCTTTGAGACAAACCGGTGTAAAAAAAAGAAAGGTCTACGACATGTGTATACTGCCCATGATGACATACAGACTAGAAACGACAACTCTTACAGCAAAAAGTGTCCACAGGCTCACGTGTACACAGAGGTCCATGGAAAGACAGATACTTAGTGTGAGCTTGCGAGACCGCATAAGGAATGAATAAATCAGACGCCGCACCAGGGTTGCTGACGTCATGGACAGAGTGGCGAAATTGAAATGGCAATGGGCTGGACACTTAGCTAGACAGGGTGACAACAGATGGGCACCCAGGATACTCAGTTGGAGACTATGGGAAAATAGACGAAGTGTCGGAATGCCACCGATGAGATGGACCGATGATATTGTCAAAAGGGTTGGAAAATCTTGGATACAAAGGGGGCAGGATAGAGACGAGTGGAAGAAATTGGAAGAGGCCTATATCCAGCAGTGGAGGGAAGAAGGCTGGCAAAGAAGAAGAAGTAATTATGTATAGCTGGGGCTAATTCATTGAGTCTAGCCTATAGAAATAATGTTGTTTTTTTCTTACGATTTACCGCATTTTCCTCATTCCTTCTCAATTCTTCCCCGCGCGAGTGAACCGTATACGCCACAGGCACAGGGAATCGCGGCATTCCCAAACCAACAGTAGCATTTGTAGTCGGCACCACAAAGAACCAGTTCTGCCCGTTATGGGAATGGGGCCCTCTGCTGCCCGCCCCCGCCCCGCGCTCTCCCCTCCCCACTTTCCAGAATGTCTCCACAAAACATTGGCTTCTCATTTAGAGTGCATCCCATGGTGGTGTAAGTGTAAATTGCCACGAGATTACTCACACACAAACGGAATGCTATTTTTGTTTTGGTTCATTCTCGGTGTCGAAAATAAAACGCTCGGTTATCTCACCGAACGGTGTCCTTACCGCCACTGAGCAATTCTACCTATTGACTTTTCGTATTATTAATATTTATCATTAATATCAATTCACATCGCTAAGTGCTTTACTAGAGACACTTACATGGCTAAATGCTTACATTACTGATTTTCTTTAATGCTAAGTTCTCTGAAATGTTTTGCATCTCGCATTACTACGAATATTCTAGGGATATTTCATATTTTAAATACTTATTTTGCCCACTTGAAAGACGCGCATTATAAATCAAACTATTTATTTTAAAAGTATAAGTATTATTTTTATATTGTTATTTTATTTTATATCATTGTATTTTATATTATTTGTTTTAGATTTATTTTTATGGACGTTGGACGATCGAAGTATGCGCGGGAGATGCTTATTGGTGGCGATGAGGTTCGCAACCCATCACACCGCGTCTCCCGCGGGGGCGTAAAGAGAAAGATGGAGTGCCGCATCGGTTAAAGTGTGGCAGTCCATTATTCCTGCCTACCTCTTCGGAGAGACGGCGTGATGGTTAGTTAGTTAGTACCAAATCACTTTTTGGAATAATTGATTTTACAAAACGACGCATAAGTCATCAAAATAATGTTCATCACTGTAGTTTATCAGAATATTTTTTTATTTAATTGAGACATAAAAATATTATTAACATTTAGGATTATTTATTATTTCTTGAATATTCATGTAAAACTTCATATTAAATTGTTAATACGAATGAAAACGCATGTTTTCTAGAAGTTTTATTATAGTTTATGACCATTTGATAGTAAATTTGTGAGTATGGAATTATCTATAAATATTTCACGTGTGTGGTGACGGATCACTTAATATCATACTTGAAAAAAAATTTTTTTTTTCAAACACGAAGTGACAATTTATCGCCAGCAAAGATTTTAAATCATCAAGATTAAAAAGAGTCTAGTAGAAATGAAAAATATCTTGAATTGTTTTCACCAAATTTGTTTTTTATGAGGTTCACGTGAGAATTATATTACTAAAACATCGAGATTGATGTGATATCATACGTGAATATTTGATAATGCCCTTAGCAAAGTGAAACATATCATGTACAATACATAAAATATTATAAAACTTTTGAAAACAGACGTTTCCATGCATATTATTTATGAATTTGTTAATGCAGTAGAGTGAATGGTGTGCTAGACGGTTTTTAAAGTGCTTCACGGAATGGCACCAGCCTATATATCTGAACTTTGTGTTGTTGATAGCCCTAACTTGCGGCAATCTACGCTTCGATCAGCAAACTCCAAACATCTACTTTACATTTCTTCCTTATTTCGTCGTTCGGTATTCTATCATACCTGTATATCGTTTTCCCGCACATTCTTCTCAGTGATCTCATTTATACGCCATCCGTCCCACTTTCATCCTTTTTTTTCCAGCTCCAAGCTTCACTTCCATACTTAAGGGTTGACACTAGAACTCCATTATGTACTGCCATCTTTCTTAACGGCTCTGGCTCTCTGTAGTGCGTCTGCATTACTGACCCCATCGGTCCATGGTATACGGAGCATTCTGCGGTATAACCACATCTCGAACGCCTCCAACTGGCTCGTTACATTCACTTTCAGAGTCCAGGTTTCGCAGCCATATAGTAGAACAGACTTAATCATTCTTTGTCGGAGTTTCAAGTTAAGATTATCGTTGCAAAAGAAGGTTCTCATTTTATTTAATGTGGATTTGTTATTAAAGCAATGTAATTCGTTATACAAACAATAAAAAAGTGCAACTATACGAGTATATGAATAATGAATATGTTTTAATGGATATTTCCCACTAGTAAACCAAATGTACGAGTATATGTTATTTACCGGTGAAAAAAAATAATGTTTTGTATATTATTTGCATATTGGTATGCTTCATGAACTTGAATTTTTTTTTCAAAAAAAAAAACGCGTTTGATACCCATCGATTGTGAGTTACGTATTGAAAAGAATTTGATAAGAATGTGTACATAAACGCCTATTCAAATTTTGAATGCCTAATGATAACTATCTTCATTTATGTTTATTCATATCCAAGGTTTGATCAAAATTATGCATCATATTTTTTTATTTAAATAAATATCAATCGGTTTTGATTTTGTATCCTTCAAAGTAACTCCCAACGGATATAACGCACTTATACAATCGTTATTTCCATTGTTCAAAACACCTCGAGTCCGGTTTTAAAATGGTGTTCACTATATTTTCGATTTTTGGTTTATCTCCTCTTTAGCGATAAAACGTGGTCTTTTTAATGTTCTTTTGGTTTTCGAAAAGAGAAAGAAGACTTTTACTTACTTACTTAGACAGCCGTTGTCGTCCACTACTGGACATAGGCCTCCCCCATACTTCTCAATGTATCCCTGTCATGCATCCTTTTGCATCCAATCGCCAGCAATTCTTCTGTCATCGGACCATCGTGTGGGGGGTCTCCCTCTGTTTCTTTTGTCTTCGCGGGGTCAATACTCTACCACCCTTCTGGTCCATCTATCGTCTACCAATCTGGCAACATGTCCAGAAAATGACCATTTAAGCTTCGCTACCCTTGCGACGACATCTGTTACTCCTGACCTTATACGTATTTTAGTACTTCTTATCCGGTCTGAGAGTCTTACGTGTAGCATGGCTCTTTCGTGTTTCCTCTGTGCTACACGGAGTCTCCTTATGGTCGACTTGGTGAGGTTTAGCGTTTCTGCTCCATATGTCAGTACTGGAAGTACGCATTGATCATACATTTTGCCTTTCAGACATTGGGGAATCTTACTATTAAAGAATTTCTTCAGATAGCCACAGAAAGAAGACTCAAGGAACTTAATCGAGTGAATAAGGAACCTCAGTTTTAGGTCTAAAACTGAGAATATAGACCTAAAACTGAGAATACTCCTCATCAAGACCTATGTATGGAGTGTCTTGATGTACGGCTGCGAGACATGGTGCCTATCCGAAAGGGATAAGCGGAGACTAGAGGCTTTTGAGATGTGGTCCTATAGAAGACTCTTTGGAATTTCCTGGAGAGACCACATCACGAATGAGGAAGTTCTTCAAGGAATCGAAGGAGGAAGGCACCTGCTCAGGACCTTGTCCGAAAGGCGTGCAAGATGGATCGGCCATGTAATACGTCAAGAAGGTCTCTCGCATGCCATAATGGAGGGTATGATCGAGGGGACAAACTCTAGGGGACGCCCACGCCGAGAGTACCTGGAGGACCCGTTGGTGGACGTACGCTGCTCATCATATGCAGATCTCAAAAGAGCCGCACAAGACAGGGAAAAATGGAAGAGAATAATGGAGGAAATTGCTGCAAACCAATCCCAGGATTGAAACCAGAGAAGAAGAAGGAACCTGTTGCAGCACTATGACCATGTTTTTGGACCTAAGTCTGAACCGATGCATTGTCGTGATGTAACATCCAAAAGTTGTTGGTCCATGATTCAGTTCTCCTACGACGGATATTCTCACTTTACCGCCATGAAACTTCAAGATAGTGCACCTTTTTATCGTACTATCTCTATTGATCAGAATTCATGAAGTACTAGATACCTACCTACCTAACAAACGCATCGTTTGCCCGGAGGGATAGGCTAAGAAGATAGAAGCCACACTGTTGTTTCCTGACATACCTATCCAGATTCCTCTATATTCATACATCGTAGCATCCAAGCTCGTCGGCTTTTAGTAATTGATTAATTTGATCATGCCATCATCTTCTTTTTCCATTCACACAGCTTGTGACTACTTATATAACTTTTTAACCAATTACGAGTATTATTATTATTTTGTTGGATCGCTCTTTACATCATTATAGCGCGATTTAAATCGACGTAAAGGGTATAGCTATCATATTAATACTGACATGTGATAGGTATATTTTTTCTAGCTAATCTATTGCCATTTTATTGTCACATGAATTTTACACCAGATCAAATACAGTCCGACAATCACACTGCCATCGACGGAGACCTTTGGCGTGGCAGTCATAGAACTAACTACTCGGCTACGAAGGTCGTACCTTCTCTTATCCATTCGTTCTCTATGTCCAAACCATCTAAGTGATCATTTTTTAATTTTACTCAGGACGCAATAATCTGCCTTAGGTACATTCCTTCCTTATTTCATCGTTCGGTATTCTATCATTAATAGTCTTCCCGCACACTCTTCTCATGATGCACTTTGCCCTTGTAATAAAAAAAAAACAAGTTTGCCGCTTCTTTTTGATCAACCTCGTACTTGTATGTATATGTTATATTATCCCGTATCAGAGCAACACAGTATTCAGTATACCAACCAAGTTTATATCATTCCATTGTGCGATAAGTTGGTTTACATAGGTAAGCTAAAAGTGTAAGTATGTTATGCATCGAGTTTTTTTTTATGTGCACAGAGATTTGAATTCATTCATTTATTACAAACGTTTACGTCTTTCTTAGATAGGTAGGTACTCATAGTCTTAGAAGTAATGTAATTAAACTGTTATAAATTCGTTACTAATGTTTAAGCATGTTAAAAAGTGACCTTTACTTCAACACTTGTAATTTTTTTTTTTTTTTAATATTTATTTATTTGACACATTCACCATGGAGTGTTGTGTGTCCCACAAGTAATAATACATTATGGTTACATATTTATATACAAACAATTATGATTGCAAAATTAAAGATTGTTTTTTTTTAACAAATCATTTCGAATTTACAGAATGTTAATATTCCATATTCAAACCGCGATCAAATTTTTTTATTATTTTAAATACAATATATTTTTACTATAATTTAACACATGTTTTAACCGCATGTTTGTCATCTTACCGTCCTACCGACTGAAAAATGCACGCAGGATGTTATTATTTTGTGAATTGTGGTAGGTATTGGTAGATCAGTGTTTTCTAAACTTGCTGCACCCATGAATCCGTTCTTAACAATGAAAGCTTATTCCTGAATCCCCTATAACAATAATTATAATAAAGTGGATGATTTATAGAGAGCCATTTTATGAATTAACCGTCTCAAAGGCCCAAGTATTAACTTTACATAACTCCATAATTGAACTTTTTTACATTTAATATTGATATTTTGAATGGCAAATAGTGACGTAATTTTTTTTATAATTGATTGAAATCTATTAATTTTGTTTTCATACACAAAATCTTTTTTTTTTTTCACAATCAGATGGGTGAATATTTAATACTCGTATATAGATGATAGAAGATTGGAGTTGTTCGATTCAATCTTTATTTCACTAAATATTGAACTTTTTTTGGACCCCCTCAGTGGTCAAAAGAACCTTGTGGGGGTCTGTAATAACAGCTTTGGGAACCACTGAAGTAAATTTGAAAGATATAATTATGACCTAGAAACACTAATTCGTACATCCTTGTAACAAATCTGAGTAAAGAAACAATATTTAACATTTCCTTTTAGAAAAATCATTTTTATTTATACAAAAAACGTTTACTTGGTTATTAACTTTTACTAATTCCATTCCAAACGATATGGTAAGGCGGAAAAGGTATGCTTTGTATGTGTGGATTGGATGTTTTATCTAATTTCGTTAAATTAATTTATTTAAATTATACACATCTACCTAAGGCCATTTGTTTGGCCAATATTATTTAATTAAAATTAATTACAAAATGTATTTGATATATATAATCATAGTCGGATTTTTTTATGCTTATTACTTATTAGTATTTAACCCAAAAGCCAATATGAAGAATTCTTCTTTTTATTCTTCTTCTTCCTTGTTGTAGACCTATGTGGTCTGTTCTCCAGAGTGTTGCTCCTCCTGTGAGGTAGACTCCCAGCTGTCCTTCCATATTTTAGGAGGTCTTCCACGAGGACGAGCCCATGAGGTTGATTATGTAGTGCAATATAGGAGAGTCTGGTGGTGTCCATTCTTTGAACATGCCCGCACCGGTCCCTTTTTCACTGTCTGCTCCATCTTATAATATCCTCAACCTCACATATCTCTCTTATTCTGGTGTTCCTCACGCGATCTCTCAGCGTCTTGCCTGCTATCGTCCTCAGTGTCTTCATCTCGGAAGTTAAGAATTTATTTTTCATAATTTATGACAAACAGTTAATTTTTAGGCCTTCGTATTTATGTTATGTAAATATAGCATGTATTTCTATTTATTTCATGTTTTTTAAAAATATATATTATATTTTGTTTGATTCTATGATTTTTTTTGAAGTGATGTATTTGACAGAATTACATAAAGCCAGTTTAATACGTTTTTAACCAATCAAGCGCATGGTTAAAAACGTATAAATAATAATATGAACGTATAAAAAATAAAAATAAAAACATATATAGGTACATATGTTTTTTATTATTATTTTACATTAAACATTTAATACCGCTTTTAATAATACTCGAATTTACATCAGCTGTGAGCTTGAGAATCTGTATACAGCGTGGGTTAGAAAACAATGATATCTCGATGATCGGACGAAGCAAGATCAGTAATCGCCCTTTATGGTATCTTAGGGACATACGTTGTTGTCCGCTGGTTGGGGCTTACATTATTTGTTTGAAATAAATCTTGGCAAGTCCCCGAAGACACTATTATCCTAAATAATACAATGTACCTATTATGCACATATTATATAGCCTATTGTTTTAGATTCTACGGTTCAGCGGGGTTTCACGATAAGATAAAACTCATTTGTATATAACTCGTATATATAGTTTATTCTGAGTACTAAGTAAAAGCGAAATGAAGGTGATTCAGTAGTTACCCGAAATTGAACACAGGTCTTTATACCTGCAGGTATGTATAAAAATGGCCATTCACAATGGAGTTCTGGTCCCAACCCTAATGTATGGAAGCGAAGCATGGAACTGGCAGAAGAAGGATGAGAGCAGAATAAATGCGGAAGAGATGAGGTCCCTAAGACGTATGTGTGGTAGAACGATATACGACAGAATCTCAAATGCTGATACCTATAAGAAAGAAAGAAAAGAAAAGAAAAGAAAGAATTAGTTAATTATACGCACTTATGCTTTTTATTATATTTAGAATTTTTGATTTTATTCCGATTCTCATTTAAATCACAAAGATAAATATAACTCGGAAATGTGTAATGAAAAATGTTTTTTTTTGTTGTTAAAAATCTTTTTAATATGTATATTTGGTTAAAAACCCTTTAGTTTATGTTTTGTTTCCAGCTCCAACCCTTCTTCCGATATCTTTCTCCATTCTTCCAATTCTTGTAAACATGCTTCATAGATAAACAAATTCGGTAACTTGCTCTAATTTTTCACCGTTCGCACATATGTCACAATCCGTCATACATTCTTATTTTTCAAATACTACAACTTTAGACTTTGACACGTTCATCACAAGGTCATACTTATTGCAAACTTGTCCATGTATAGATTAAACAACCACGGGGACATTACACAACCCTGTTCGACACATTTTGTGATATCAAACCATGAAGCGCAAGCCCCGTTTACTTTGACATACGCAGTGCTAAAGGGAAGTAACCGCTCGTATCGCTTTGTGCTCGATCCATACTCGGCCAAAACCTTCCATAACTTTACTGTCAACTCGGTCATACGCTTTTTGTAGATCTTACAAACGCGCAGAAAAGTTTCAGATATTTTGCCAAAAACGTATCTGTTAGATTAACTAAATATGCATTTTAAAATGAAGATATACATTTTAATGAAGAAAGAATAAATGGAACCAGAAATAGAGGACCGAGGAAAACGTGGCACGATCAAATAAATCAAATATTGAATGTCGGCCATGTGAGGAATCAGAGAAATCGACGCGCGTGCATGACACGATGTATGAATGTTGAAGAGATGGACATCTCATAACCCATTTCTTTAAATTAATCAGGGGATATTTCGAGAACTCGGCCGTGCTAGAGGGTGTTGGTCTTTTTGTCCCTGATAGATTTCTCCGACAGCGACAGCACAGATTGTTTTACCAACCGGCCACCAGAACCAATCTGCCTCTGGTGACACCGGTGGGAAGAGCAATTAGTCTGCTGAACGCGGTCTCCTCGGAGATCGACGTCTTTTATATTAGTGAAGGTACGTTCAGGGGACAAATACTCTTGACTTTAGAAAGTATGTTGTCTTCCTAATGTCTAACCATCTCTAATGCGTTCATGGTACTTTGTTGTATTTTTATAATATTTTACCTGTACTCAATAGATGCCTTAAACATTTTCCTGTTTGTAATGTCTTTTGAGTTAATAAACTGATTTGATTTGATTTGATTTGAAAGAAGCGAGAGAAATATGTCAGGAAAGAAAAGTGTGGCAATTCATTCTTTCTGCCTACCCCTTCGGGGAGACGGCGTGATAATTAGTTAGTTAGTTTTACTCTTTAAAAAGATTTTTTACAAAAAAAAATAAAACTCTACAATGATATTTAAAATAAATAAAAAATTTTGTGTAATGTGTTAAAAGTAACGATATTGTTCGAAAAAAATCCCTTTTCTCCGTATTTCAACAGTTACCCCGCAGGGCCAACGGGCCTGCCGTCTGCGCCCATGCATATTTTCGCAGAATGACTCCTACTCCGACCTTTAAATGTTTGCCGGTCGGAACAAACGCTATCAGCAGCCAGCGGTCCTGTTGATATACTGGGGCAATTATATCATTATACACTCCAGTGCTTCCGCCCGACTACTTAGAACTTGCACTGATTGGCATTTGAGTTCCCCTTGTACTCTGGCTCGACTCATTCATGAATACCCATAATATAACACAATGCGACATTATGCACGCATAACGCGCCCTCTCATATGTTTCCATTTATTATTAACTCGCAATTATAAATATATTTTATTTGCTTACATTTCGAAATATTTTATATAGTTATTAATGTTTTTTTTATTTTGTAATAAATTATAATTCAATCTAACGGTATGAATACACAGTTTTTAATAGTCAGTTTTTCAAATACAATAAAGTATATTCAATTTTTTAATAATAATAAAAAAATGGTGTCATAGACCTACCGTTGGTGAAATAACACGAGTATATTCACATTTTGTATATGTGATTAATTAAGTATACAGTCATGTGCATAAATAAAACAAACATATTGTATAAAATGACAAGAATGGTGTAAATGTTGTATACAAGCGCAAGTGTGAGTGGAAAGAGAAGCCGTGTTAACCAAATTAATCAAATACTGAAAGGCGGCCACATTCGAAGTGGGGAAAATCGACGAGCGTTCATGGTACGATGTATGAAAGTGGAGGAAGCTAGAGAGGTATGTCAGGACAGAACGGTATGGCGGTCCATCATCTCTGCCTACCCCGGCAACGGCGTGATGGTTAGTTAATTAGTTAGTTAAAACCATATACATACTTGATAAATGAGCAATAAATAAATAAAATATTTCATCCTTGGGATAAACATCAGCATGGATCAAAAACATTTACTATATCTTCTTCTTCTTTAACAGCCGTTGTCGTCCATTGCTGGACATAGGCCTCCCCCATACTTCTCCATGTATGACATATCATACGGGGGGTGGTTGGCATTACAACGCCACGCTTGCCAGACGGGTTGGCGAGGTGTCCTTCCACGTTAGCCTATGCATCAATATTATCCACCGAGGTTATTCAGAATCGATCTCTAACATTTCGCATAGTTTCCAGGGGAGACCAAAGTCGAAGAGGGGAGGTACTATATATCCCAGAATAATAAGGTTCATCCAAACATTAATTTGAGCTTCACAATAATGTTATAGGTAGCGAATCGATCAGGTGACTTTATTCCTAAATGGTTATGCCTCGGTCAATTGCGTCCACCGCCCCACCCACACCGCTCTGGGCGAGGGCGAGCAGCGGCTATCAATCCGATCCCGTATCACTCTCGCTGGTGCGGAGTGCGGAGGAAGTGCGTACAGAACACAACACAGCGCTATCTGCTTGCGTGGGTAATACTAATTCACTCGTCCTATTCTCTCATTCACTTCTCGTGATTTCGGATTCGTTATTCACAATTTTGAATCAAACCAAAACACATGAATACAATTTATTTAAAACACTTTTTTAATAGATCTAACGATCCTTGACACAGAAATTATCTCTCCTGCGATGATGAGGTTCAACTGTCCCTCCATTTCTGGCTGGTCTTCCAGATGGACGGTGCCCGGAGAGGATTTCGTTGGCACACTGACTGAATTGCTAATGTTAAATCCCCCCTCGCTCTCTTTCGGAGGGACACTCCGGGCCATACATTTAGCCCCATCATAAAACAACTACCAAATCACATTCCAACAATGTTTCCTACAGACGTAAGAGGAATAGCCTTTAGAGCTGAACCTCTGTAAGCCAGAAGATCCAAGTCCAAGTCCAAATAATACATTTATACATATACTATACGAGTATATCGACGATCGCTCCAGGAGTATTTTTGATCCCTAAGTACAGACCACCGTTCTAAATTTAAAACTTGCAAAATGCTTAAAATGCAGTGCTTATCTTTTCTAGGACTTTAAAATTGTTTATCGAGAACATTCATCAATGGCTCTAAAGCAAAATCCACAAGAATATTAATTTAAACATTTAATTCGTGACGTCCTTCTATCAGATTATTTCATTAAAAAAAATAAAATTCATACCTCTTCAACATTTATGCATCTAGGAGGCATGGACCCAAAAAGATTCGGAAACCTCTGCTCTAGACGTTTTAATATTCAGAGTCAAATCCTCGATTCCGTATAAAAGTGCTGACTATTATATGCAACATTTCACCATCCTTTGTCGAAGTTGAAACGGCATTGTTTCTGCATTTATTGTTATTTATATAAAGCTATCTCTATGAGTGATGTTTTTGCATGATAATTCACCAATGGACGTCCGAATGTGCACGGACGATCCATCTATTGAAAATTTGTCATTTTTTTAGGAAAATTTTAAATAACGTAAGACATTAACACTGTGTAATTTACTATGTTTTCAAAAGTGAAAAAAAAAATCATAAAAATTCCGAATATTTTTGTAATTTGAATGCGGCCGAGTAAATAATGAATGAATTCCTAGTGTTGAGCGTACAGAGCCGATAAGAGCACACGAATATAAACGATAAAACTTCTTCCAAATATACTCTTATAGGTCACAGATATGTCAAGTGGACCAGCATGTAGGTCGGGCCAGTTCAAAGATGACTTCTGTTATCGGAGATCGATAGTAACAGAAACTTTACAGAAAAACACGGTTTGGCTAGATAGGTTAACTAACTAACTAACTAACCATTCACCCGTGGAATGGGCGAAGTAAACAGATCAGTCGGATTCACCAAATAACATTATAATTGTACAATTTGCATAGCTATCGAAACAAATAAAATACTTATTCGTCTTCTTCTTTTAGACCTTTGGTCTGTTCCTGTAATCAGGCTTGCCTCTTTTGGGAGGTCGACTCCCAGCTATTATCCCTCGATCTCTTTGGCGGTGTTCCGAGGGAACGGTAGCCGGCAGGAATCTGATGCGCCACAGCGTGTGGGATCCTGGTGGGATCCATCCTCTGCACGTGCGCATTCCAGTATCTTCTGCGTTGTCTGCCCCGTCTCACGACATCTTTCACCTTGCAGATTTCGCGGATAGCCGTGTTCCTCACCATATCATGTCTTTCCTGCTATCATCCTCAGCATCCGCATCTCTGCCACCCGCACATTAGCTTTCGTTATTTATTTATTTATTTTATTATTTTGTTAAATCGCTCTTTACATCATGACAGCATGAGCCAAATCGATGTAAAGGGTATTATAGCTATCATAGTGATTCTCGTGACATGTGATAGGTAGCTAATCTATCGCCACTTTATTGTCACGTGAATTCTACACCAGACCAATGACAGTGTGACAATCACACTGCCCTCGCCGGGAATCGAACCCGGAACCTCCGGGGTGGCAGTCAATGCACTTACCACTCGGCCACAAAGGTCGTCGTTGTGGTATCCGCTATATATAGAATCTAAGTACTGAAAAATATAATAGACTACAGTGGTGATTACTGGTACCAACATGTCCAGAGAATGAATCCCACTAGAATTCCACACATGGAATACCAGATGAGCGGCTTCCACTAGGGACCCCCAAAATCGATGAGCTCATGTTCGGCATCACAGTAATAACAGACTCTTAAGTAGGTATACAAGTTGAAGAAGAAGAAGAAATGAATTATATCGCGAATTGGCGCTTAAAAATTAGCCTATTGTTGTTACAATATTACTAATAATTTAGTACTAGGTATATGTGTAATGACAATATGCTTTCGCCCAGTTTTTAAATTCCATATTGTAATTCGTGTTACAGCATTCATTGAAAATGTTCCAGGATAATTATAATTTCAATATTCAAATCTATATAATATATAGGTTTATCCGATCGGGTGCCAAATGCAGAAGTATATGTAAGAAGTGAATGCAGTGCGAAAATAATGAAAGGTTTATCAAAATAGTTTCCCCACATGCAAAGAATGAATGAAAAAGGTCGGCAGCTATGTAAATGGAGCACGAAATAAAGATAGGCCTAAGAAAATGCGGCAGGAACAAATCAATCAAACGATATGAAAAGTGAATGTAGTGCGAACGAAAGCTTTATGAATAGAATAATGAAAGTTTCATTAAAATGGTTTCGACACATTACATGGAAAGAATGAATGAAAAAAATATAATATATATCGTAAGCAATGTAAATGGAACACGAAATAATGTTGGACTAATAAAATGCGGTATGGTCAAATCAATCAAAATGTCGATCATGTGAGAAGTCGAAAAATCGATGTATGTGCGACGAGAGAAGTATGTCGAGAAATAATAGCATAGTGGTCCATTAGTTAGTTGATAACATAATTCCATTTCAATAGCAAGAGTTAGCAGAATGCATATGTCACGCACATTTCATATCGTGTGTTATTTGGTTCAATGTACTTTTAATACAAAATGTTTCCACAACTCTCGAAACAATATAATTAAATCATATCACTTAATAATAGTTTCTATTAATCGTGTTGCTATACAAACTGTAACGAATTCTATTCGTTATCAATATAAAAGCTTATACATACGAGTAATTATATGAATATGTAGTGTGTAAGTATATCGTATTATTAATTATATTTATTACCGTTTATGTTTTAGGATTTTTGTCTTAACTTAACAGGTTTCGTTTCCATTTTTTAAAACATTCATCATAGTTTTCATACGGTTTCTCACTAGAGAAAATGTTTATTTTTAACTTGCTGAACGTTTTTACGAAGGACTCTCTTCACACCCTAACCCTACAATCAAACAGCGTCCAGCCGCCACAAGCCCTTAAAATCGATCCTCCTTCAGAGAAACATTCGGGACCATACCTACATATCAAACCCCCGGATAAATCAACAACCTAACATCACATTTCCAACACTGTTTCCACCGAACTTAAGAGGAGTAACCACAAGGCTAGACTTCCGTGCCAGAAGATCCAAATCCATGTCCAATTTCAAGATACTTTCCTAATGGAACTTAAATGTTAGAACTTATAATTTTTTTTCGACGATTATTTTACTTCGCGTACTTAATTAATATGAATACTTGGATCTTCTGACTTACAGAAGTTCAGCTCATGTGGCTATTCCTCTTACGTCTGATGGGAACATTGTTGCAAGGTGATTTGGTGGGTTGTTGGTTTATGCGGGGGTATGATTTGTGTGGCCCGGAGTGTTCCTCTGAAGGAGGATCGATTTTGAAAACGTTTGTCTTCTATGAATTTTATTATATTTTGAATAAAATGACATGTTTCGCCCTTCTGAGGCATTATCAAATGTGTTTTGCCTTAGAAAGGCTTATCTAAGGCATTATCAAATAACATATAAAACTTCTTCTATATTCGCCATACTTTGTGTTGTAGATGTTTTATTTCTCTTTTTCTTTTTTGTATAACTTTGTAAACAACTTTTAATTTTTTAAAAATTAAAGTAAGTTCCTTCCTCGGTGATATTATAAAGATACATATTTAAAATATTATAAAATTGTTTACAAATATGATCAGTTTTGACAGGTATTATAAAGATTTATTTTGTAACGTTTAGGCTTTTGTTATAACAAATATTATGAATCAATTTAAATTTTAAAATAATAATTTAACGTTCTTATTGGGGTTCAGGTTCAATTACTTACCACAAAGGAAATAAATCAAAGATTGAACTTGACGTTAAATTTATTTGATTATTTATAATTTTTTATTATTATTTTTAATTGCTTTTTTAAGTTCAATTTAATCTTCTTCGTCTTCTCATTCCTTAGTACGTACTACGTAGGTTATTCTCCAGATCCTTACTCCTCCTCTGAGGTGAATTCCCGGCTATTCTTCCATTTTTTAAGTGTAATATAGGAGGTTTGGTGGTGACAATTCTTTGAACATGACTGTACCAGTCCCTCTTCCTCTGTATACTATTAAAATCTTACGATATCCTAAGCCTCATCTATCTCTCTTATTCTGATGTTCATAAAATAAATATAAGCTGCCGTGTTAATGAGCTTAGAGTAACTAGCGAACAAGTTCCAGTTTTTTTTCTGTGAACCTTAATTTTTCACTTATTGTAGGTACGAAAAGTTATGTTGTTCACAAGAGCAGATCCACAATCCTGTGATTAATAGATAGCATCATTCCGCAAGTGCTTCGTTGATTAATATGGTATACGTTAATTTAATATTCACTATTCTAACACATTCTAATTCATTTGTGATTAATGATCCATCAGGACTCGAAAATTCACTAAACACTTGTACATATTTACAAAAAGCCAACCGCAATGCTTAAAATATAAACGATTGCCTAATTTATATTCATATTCCATATTATTTTTTGATGTATACTACACGTAGGCATTTCTTCGAGTATTTTATAACATCCGCTATAATTCATGTTAAAATTTAATATCGTAATTGTTTTTCTGGCATATTGTACTTGGTTAGTATTGGGTATGTATGAGTATGCTATAAGAGTGACCTAGTGATGAATGTGTCTTGAAGTGAGAACAGTGAGAAATTGAAACAAGTTACCGAATTTATCCATCTGAGGAGCATGTTTACAAAAGATCGAGAAATAGACGGATAGATGCTGGAAACAAAATAAATCGAGACACTCAAAGTCATCACTACGAAAATAAATATATCAATTGAAGGAAATCTGAAGTTATAGTGTCATAATTATTAAAGTGAAGTTTGGAGCTGGCAAAATAGTAACGAAATTTAAAAAAAGAGATCACTTAGAATAACGTGTGTAAAAACCGTATATGATAGAATACTAACTAACTAACTAACTAACCATCACGCCGTTTCCCCGGATAGGTAGGCAGAGAGGATGGATCGCCACATTGTTCTATACTGACATAACTCTCGCGCCTCTTCTACATTCACACATCGTGACATGCACGCTCGTCGATTGTTCCTACTTCGAACATGGCACCCTTCCAGTAATTGATTAATTTGGTCATGCCATGTCTTCCTTGGCCTTCCTCGACTTCTTTTTCCATGCACACTACTTATATGTATATTTTTAACCATTCTTCCCTCATCCATTCGTTCCATATGTCCAAACCATCTTAGTGACCCTTTCTTGATTTTATTTAACATCCGCTTTACATTCCTTTCTTACTTCATCATTAGATATTCTATCATACATTGTTTTTCCGCACATCGTTCTTAGTGACCTGATAGAATACCTAATGATTATATAAAGAAACAGTGTAAGGCTGAATAGATGAATGTGACCTAAGATAATTTGAGAAAGGGTTACTAAGATAGCTTGGACATACTCGTATATTTAGAAGAATGGTTAAAAAAATTCGAGGAAACATGGCACGACCAAATTCATCAATCACCAAATCACATTTCCAGCAATGTTTCTAACAGACGAAAGAGAAATTACCATTAGAGCTGAACCTCTGTATACCAGAAGACCAAAGTCCCAACACTCCGGGCCACACGGATCAAGCCCCGGCATAAATCAAGTTTTCCTCGGCCTTCCTCTATTTCTAGCTCCGTTCGCGTCGTTTACATACGAGTATACCTTTTTCACCATTCTGTCTTCACTCATTCTTTGCATGTGTCCAAACCATCTTAACGACCCTTTCATTATTTTGATCATTCGCACCGCATTCACTTCTTATATTTGAATTTGACATCATATACAGATTTACCACACATTCGTCTTAGAGATCTCATTTATACTGGATTTATTCTACTTTCATCCTTTTTTTTGCCAGTTCCACGCTTCACTTCCATACATAAGGGTCGGCACAAGAACACCATTGTGCACTGTCATCTTAGCTTTTTTGTTTGCGGGTTTTGGGGCTATTTTTTAAACATTGAAATTTCCCATTTAGATACTTATTTTGTGATATATTCTCTGTAAATGTTATATTATTATATTCAATAATAATTTTAAGTAATTATGAGGTTTAATTCTTGGATAATATTTTAAAGTTAGTTTTGGTAGAAAATATCCAATTGTTTGGTATTATAGTATGAAATGCGCGGCAACATTATTTTCTGTTTACAAACAAACGGTCGTGGCTGACATTTTAAAAATGAATCCGAACTGTGATTTTCTCTCTTAAATCTGCAATCGTTGGATGACCGAAGTTATGTTTATTTTCTCTTCTCGGAAGTTGAAGTCCCCGCCAGATCTCCGGAGCGGAGAGGGGTAAGGTGGGGAGGGAGGGACCTCGACCGGCGAGAGGGGGGCGCCACTCTTCGGTACAGACTTTAAAGTACAGGGACATACTAGTTTTTGGAACGCCCAAAACCAAATTTAAAAATAAATAAAAACAGTTCAATTATATTCAACTGTTATATTATAAATTCAATTTAGTTTAATTTTCTCTAAAGACATTGTAATCATTACCCACGCATATTTAATGATTTTTTAAACTTTTGTAAATTTTTTCGTTTTATACAGGAACTATCATATCACATCTACCGATATATTTCAGAAAAATACTCATTTAATGAATGCATTATTTGTACCACTATTGTAGTAAATTAGAGTGCATCTTTGTGATATTATGTATTGTTTAGTAAACAATGATGTAAAACTCCCATTTACATGTTTTTTTTTCTAGGTTGTTAAGTATATTTTGTGGAAGTGCCATGTATTGCCTTGCTAGGGCATTTTCATGAAGTTATTTGATAATGCCCAAGAATAACGAAATATGTCACTTCGATAAAATAAAATAAAAATACTTCTATAAAACGAATGTTTTCATCAAAATAAAATTTGTGATATAATCATCGATTTATAAGTACTTGTAAATTGATACTCGATATAATCGATCTTATTATATAAAACAATACCAAAGAAATTTTTCAATATTCATATATCGGCTCATTGATATTTTATTTTTCTTTAACAATGCTGTTAACTTATATATTGTATTTAATATTGAAAATATCCCTCGTTTTCTGGATGTTTTCATATGTTTAATGGGGGTTACATTTTTCGTTTTGCTAAGGCATGAGTCCTCTAGAAAGGGGATACACGTCACTCACATAAAATATAATAAAGCTTCTAGAAAACCGAATCTATATTAAAATGATGAAAATAAAAATTAAATGTCCCTTTATAATATACAATATAATCGTATTTCATTTCATATTATGGCTTCAACCGGTTTCGTCAGCTCTCAGATCCCCAAAAGATGGGAGCGAGCTGCCGAGACCCATCAAAACCAAGTGAAATTAAAGTTATTATGTATTTTAATGAAATTTTATATGAATCAAAATATAAATAGGCAAAACTCGGATGTCATCAAATAAGACTACAATAATTGTTTGAATACAAAAGAGCGAGAGAAGAATACTTCGATTCTCCCTTAAAGTATTTCGATTTTTTCGAAACGCGCACGATGCGCATGCCCATGAACGTTTTTGGATTTTTTAAATTTCGTTCTGATTATTGTTGTACGACAGTAGTGTTGAAAACAAGAGGAGAACAATTTGGTATTGTTAATTGTGAAATTTTTGACGCCTGTGAAAAATAATATTTACATTAAAAGAAAAAAAATTATTACTGTTTACGATTGTACAGTGAACCAAGTTTTCAAAGCGTAGAAAATCTTTACTTCTGTGAATATTTCAGGCGTTGCTTCTTCTTCTTCTTGGAGTGCCATGTCAGGTCCCCCCGACGTCGGTTATTATCGACATATTTCTCTCGCTTCCTCAACATTCATACATCGTGTCATGCACGCGCGTCGATTTCTCTGACTCCTCACGTGGCCGACATTAAATATTTGATTTATTTGATCGTGCCACGTTTTCTTCTGTCTTACTCTATTTCTAGTTCCATTTACATCGTTAACATTTAATTTTTTACCACTCTTTCCTTATTCATTCTTTCTGTCCGAACCATCTTAATGATCCTTTCATTATTTTGTTTATAACACCATCATTCGCACCGCATTCACTTCTTTTATTTTCATTCGACACTCTATCATACACAGAGTATCCATTAGGGTATCCGTTCCACTTTCATCCTTCTTTTGCCAGTTCCATGCTTCGATTCCATACATTAGGGTCGGTACAAGAACACCATTGTGCATTGCCATTTTAACTTTTTTGGATAGATTTTTCTTTCCGATAACAAATTTAAGTGCACCATTCACTTTGTTGCCTGCCCCAACCCTTCTTTCAATATCCCTCTGCACTCGCCCATCTTTTGTTAACATACTACCCAAATACATGAAATCAAACTTGCTCCAAATTTTCACCATTTACGCTAATGCAGAGTGTCGTGATTTCATGATAATTGTTTTGTATGATATGTTAACACTATTATTACTATTTACTTATTTTTCAAAAAAAAATTAGTTGAATAAAATGTTATGAGCATAAAACATTTTGAAAACAGACGTTTTCATTAATATTATTTGAAAACATTTTCGATTTACAATGCGGTCCTGGCACGCATAGGCTCTCGGATCTCGGGTCTGGGCTGGAGAGTAGCGAGTGACGGGCGGAAGGCGGCGCGGGCGCGGGCAGTACGCGGCGCGAGCGGAGCGGTGCTGTAGTGTCGTATCGGGAGCAAGCGTAGCGGTTCGGTGCAGTGCAGTGACCAGTGCGATCACGATCTCGGGATCTCGGGAGGCGTGTGTTGGTGCGCGGAGAGACTGGTCGGCCAGTGGAAAATGTGGCGGAGCGCGGCGAGCCTGCTGCTCGTGTGGCTGGCGGTGTGTGCGGCGCAGTACGGCCGCGATAGGGCCAGGAACCCCGCCGTTAAAGGATTCATCCCAAAGAGATTACACCCTTGCGAAAAAAGTTCCTGCTACCCGGCCACGGGAAACCTCCTCATCGGTCGCGAATCCAAACTACTAGCGTCCTCCACCTGCGGGCTAGAAGACCAAGAAAGGTTCTGCATCGTATCTCACTTGGAGGACCGAAAGAAGTGCTTCTGGTGTGACTCCCGCCAGGAGACCAGTAACCAGCCGGCTCTGAACCACAAAGTATCGAACATCATCTACAGATACTACCCCGGGACGCGTCAAAGATCTTGGTGGCAATCTCGAAACGGAATCGAAAATGTAACCATTCAATTAGACTTAGAAGCGGAGTTCCACTTTACCCACTTGATCATTGTATTCAAAACATTTCGTCCAGCCGCGATGCTCGTAGAGCGTTCTTTCGACTTCGGCAAGACTTGGAGAGTGTACAGATACTTCGCCCACAACTGCCGCGATGCCTTCCCCAACGCCCCAGAGCACACACCCCGTACCCTGACGGATGTTATTTGCGAGTCTAGGTATTCAAGTGTTGCTCCATCTTTTGATGGCGAGATCATATTCAGAGTGCTACCTCCAAACATATTAGTCGATAATCCATACTCTCAAGAGGTACAGAATTTACTTAAAATGACAAATTTACGAATTAACTTTACTAAACTTCACACACTTGGCGACGATTTATTAGATAATCGGGCCGAAATTCAAGAAAAATATTATTACGCCATAACTGATATGACCGTCCGCGGCTCGTGTTCTTGCTATGGTCACGCTTACAGATGTCTTCCTCTGCCAGGTGTAGAATCGAAAACAGATATGGTTCACGGTAGATGCGAGTGCACCCATAATACTAAAGGCTTGAATTGCGAACTTTGCGAAGAATTCTTCAATGATTTACCATGGAAACCAGCTATCGGGAAGGCCACAAATGCTTGTAAGCGCTGCACCTGCAATAATCATGCGACGACCTGTCATTTCGACGCAGCTGTTTACGAATCTACCGCGAAAGTAACTGGTGGTGTTTGCGATGATTGTCAACATAATACTACGGGTGTAAACTGCGAAAAATGTAAACTGTACTTTTACCAAGACCCCAATTTGGAAATTCAAGATCCCGATATCTGCAAACCATGCGATTGTGATCCCAAAGGATCATTAAAGAATGGAGTTTGCGATGGTTTTACCGATATTGCTTCTAGTCAAGAATCCGGAAGGTGTACATGTAAAACAAATATCGATGGTAGGAGATGTGATGCTTGTAAAAATGGTTTTTGGGATTTCGACGAAAATAATCCAGACGGATGTAAGGAATGCACTTGCAATGCACTCGGAACAATTGGTAATCATGGTTGTGATGTATACACCGGCGAATGTACTTGCAAGAGATACGTAATCGGCCGCGACTGTGATCAGTGTCTTCCCGACTATTATGGACTCTCCGAGCACGAGGAAGGGTGCAGCCCTTGTGATTGTGATCTAGGTGGAGCTCTGGATAACAGCTGCGACGTACTAAGTGGACAATGCAATTGCCGCCCAAATGTTCAGGGCAGAAGGTGCGACCAGGCTACGCAACACACATTTGCCGGAGCATTAGACAATCTTGTTTACGAAGCCGAACTGTCGAAATGTAACGGGGAGCCCGAAGAAAACTCCATCAACAACAACTGTCAAGTCTATACTAGAGAACCTTTTCGCGATGGTCGCGAAGAAACGTGGACTGGAACAGGCTTCATGAGAGTGTTCGAAGAGGATCATTTAGATTTCACCGTCGATGGAATTGTAACGAGCATGGAATACGATATAGTCATAAGATACGAGCCGGAGAGGCGAGGTGACTGGCAGCAAGTATTAGTTACAATTCAAAGACCTGACCAAATCGATCTGCAATCTCCATGTGCCAACTCAATAATTGATGACGATATCAAATCTGTGATTTTAACAGAAACCTCTCGAAGTGCAATTGTCAACCCATCAGTTTGTTTAGAAGCTGGAAAAGTGTACACCGTAAAAATCGATTTCATCAGTAAAGATCCCGAGGGTCCCGACCCACGAGCACGAGCGTCTGTATTGATCGATTCTATTATCTTGGTACCCAAAGTATTAACTCTACCATTCTTTAATAATTCCTCACCATCAGCTGAAGCAAATCGAATCGAGTATAATAATGCTCGTTGTGGAGATATGTATTATTACAACGTGCATAAATCAGATTTACCGGATATTTGCCAAAAATACCATACAAGTATTGGTTTTTATGTTTTTGATGGAGGATTACCTTGTCAGTGCGATGTTACAGGTTCTTACAGCTACAAGTGTGAGGAGTATGGAGGCAAATGTCCTTGCAAGAAAAATATTGTTGGACATAGGTGTAACCGCTGTGCGCCAGGGACCTATGGCTTCGGACCCGAAGGTTGTAAAGCTTGCGACTGTAACAATATCGGAGCTTTAGATAACTTATGCGATCTCAACACTGGTTATTGTAAATGCAGACCTAACACTTACGGCCGTCAGTGCGATGAATGCCAGCCAGGTTATTGGAACTTCCCATCGTGCCAGCAGTGCGACTGTCACGGACACGCCGATATTTGTGATCCAAAAACTGGAGCTTGTATTGCATGCAGAGATTTCACGGAAGGTCACAGGTGCGATAGGTGCGAGGAGGGATATTACGGAGACCCACGTCTCGGAGTCGACATCGCTTGTAGAGCATGCCCCTGCCCTGGTACAATTGACTCGTCCCATTCATTTGCTACACGATGTACTTTGGATGACGTGACCAGCGATGTCATCTGCGAGTGTGAACAGGGCTATGCAGGGTCTCGTTGTGATGTTTGCGCAGATAATTACTTCGGGCATCCAGAAGAACCAGGCGGCTCTTGTACGGCTTGCGACTGTAATGATAATACTGACATAACCAAACCGGGAAATTGCGATCTTCATACTGGAAAATGTTCACAATGTCTACACAATACAGACGGACCGCATTGTGAATATTGCAAAGCTAATTATTTCGGCGATGCTCTTTTGAAAACATGTACAGAATGTGTTTGTGAAATATTAGGTACCAATTTCACTGAAAGTAGTTGTGATCGTGTAACTGGACAATGCCCCTGCTATAAAAACGTCATAGGTTTGGAATGCAATGAATGTATAGCCGACCACTGGAGAATAGCAAGCGGAGAGGGCTGCGATCCTTGCAACTGTGATACAAAAGGTTCTACCTCCAATCAATGTAATAAATATGACGGTCAGTGCACATGCGTGCCAGGTTTTGGAGGACGACAATGTGATCAATGTCAAACCAATTACTGGGGTGATCCAAACGTCGCTTGTTACCCGTGTCAATGTGATCAATCTGGTTCCGCTTCACAACAGTGCGAAAGAGTTACTGGAGCATGCGTCTGCTTGCCTGGAATTGGGGGATACAGATGTGACGTGTGCGCTCGCGGCTTCTTAGGATTTTCTCCTGATTGTTCTCCATGCGGAGAGTGTTTCGATAATTGGGATAGAATTATTTCCGGTCTTGTCGTTGAAACCACTGACGCCATAAATAATGCGAGCAAGATAAAGGTTGTCGGCGCTACAGGAGCCTATTCACGCGATTTCAAGGAAATGGAGGAATCTTTAGAAAATATACAAAAGCTTGTTAACAGTACTTTAGTTGGGGAAAAAGAAATTCTTCATTTTGACGAAAAAGTTAACGAGCTACGAGAAAAGCTTAAATTATCGGATGATAATGTTTCAAAGGTCAATGCCGATTTAGCTAACGCTATTACCACGATTAACTTAGCAAAAGTAGCTCTCGATAGTTTACGCCAAAATAGCGCGAAGCTAAAAAGCGAATCCATTCAGTTGCAGTTCAACGCGACCAAACTTCAGGAAGCCAATTTAGAAGGCGCGCTAAATTTGACCCGCGAAGCCAAACAAAAAGCCGGCGATGCAGCAGACAGAGCCGACAGTGCTCAAAAAATTATAGGAGACACTGAAAGACAAATTAAAGGAACAGAACTTTTATTAGAACGGCAATATTTAACTTTTAATAATACTCAGAATGAAAACGACAAAAATTTAGCTGATCTCCAAGAAGCCTTAAATGAACTGGAATCAGAAATTCCCGAATTGAACGACAAAATGTGTGGTCACGCCAGCAGCTCCTGCGATGACCTGTGTGGCGGGGCTGGCTGCGGAACATGCGGAGGGCTGTCGTGCGATCGCGGTGCTCTCATGAAAGCCGACCACGCCCTTGATTTCGCCAACCAAACTGAAAGTAGAATTCGCGAACACGAGTTGATAGCCGATGACCTGTTACGAGGAATCTCTTTAGCTAAACAGAATATGACTGCTGCTCGATCCCTTTCCAAGAACGCTTATGATTCCGCTATTGCAGCGAGAAACTTCACGGATAATATAACAAAGGAAAGTAGTGACCTTACAGAAGATCTAAAGAAGTTTTTATCCAGCGATGGTGCAACTCCAGCCGAAGTACGCACATTGGCCAATCAAATCTTAAATATGACCATTGAATTGAAACCTGAACAAATTACTGAATTAGCTAATGAAATAAATGAAACTGTCGCTCATCTTACGAATATTGAAAGCATTATTGAAGAGACTAGTGTCGATTTAAGTCATGCTAAGCAGTTGAAGACAATGGCTAATTCTTCAAGAGAGGCTGCCCTGGAAACGTTGAAAACTGCCGAGAATACGGTGAAAGCCCTCGACGAGGCGGCCGCCGCCCAAGCTTTAGCCGAGGTAGCAGTAAAAAAAGCAAACGCCGACATAGAACTTGCTAAAAAAGACTTGGCGCCTATAGGAAGTAAAACGGACGAAGCCCAATTAAAAGCGAACGAAACAACCGACGAAGTAGAACGTTTGCGCTTAAAATTATTACAATTGCAAAAGAACATTTTTATAAACGAAAACGACGGGATCAAGGTGAAGGCGGAAGCCGGCGAGGTGGTGGAGAAGGCCGAGGGCGCCCAGCAGCAGGCGCGGGAGCTGCGCCAGAAGTACCAGGCGGCCAACAGCTCGCTGGCCGCGCGGGCCGACCAGTCCGCCAACGCCCGCCAGCGCGCGCAGAGCCTGCTGCAGCGCGCCACGCAGCTAGCAGCCGACACCCAGCTGCAGCTCAAGCAGCTGCAGGCCATGGAAGACGTGTACAACAGCAACGCGCAGGCCATCGCCTCGCTCGAGAGCACCATCGACGACCTCAACCAGAAGGTGGCCTTCTACCTTGTGGAGATCACTAAGAAGTCCGACGGATACAGATCTTGCTCCACATAAGGTCGTCCTGCCCCTGTCTCAATAATAGACGATATTCTAAACCAAAGTTCATTTTTTCACGTTTTTTTGTGAATTTGCCATCTAGTGTGTTTTTCACTTGCCATTTGTGAAGAATTAATTGTGCGACGTCTTTTTTATACTACACTCGTGCTGTGATCGTGAATAGTTTTGGAAACCCACCTGAAGACCCAATACCGCTTGCATTTCAGTTACTCACTTTGACATGACATTTTTCAATGAAGTATTTTGTATTAGGATAAGAAACTTGCTTAATGTATGGCCGTAATATCATTTCGCTGTGTGTCGGTGGATGTAGGTCAAACTATTAATGATTTATGCTTATAAACTGTATAAAATTTCGGAGATATTTTTGTTTTGCCACTTGATTTTATTATCACTATAAAATATATAATCGCTCCTAATATGAAATTACATTCTTTGGATATCACGCAAGAAACGTGTATGCATTAACCTCTCCCATTCGTTATTAATATTCCCTATACATACATTTATTCAAATCTATTACTTGTTGAGTTCAGTTTTCTTTGTTTTTTTTTAATTCAAATACTATTTGACTTTGCAAACATATTGCAATGTTTTTTTAAACAAAACTATTCTGCATACACCTTTGATTACACACAAAACTTAGTTAGATTATTATTTAGATATGTACTGATACATGTATTTTTTAAGTATACCGTAATGCATTTAAACTTTAGTTGGTCTTTATTTTTAATTATTTTTGTTTTCATATACATAATAATTTTTTCATACATTCGTTTTTTTATTAATTATCTTATAAGATTCCTATCTGTTTCATTCTAGCGTGTATTGTGCAATGACGAATGTCGTTTTAGAGGTGCATTTATATAATATTTTAATACGCATATATCATAGCTATTATTCTCGTATCTCACTATCGTACAGTATTCGATAAAAGAAACCTTTGCATTTTTTAGCCGAAAGAACAAAAATCATTTGTTTTCATTTGTCCATCTTACAATATTAACAGCTGTATTACTATTAATTGTATAATATATGCATTTTTAAATAATTAATGAGACTTTAATAAGGGGGTGATTTATATATATGTACATTAATTGAAGGCTGGTTATTACAAAGGTGCTAAGTGGTTTAAATATAAAACAAAGAAAAATTGAGAAAAAAAGTGTGTATTATTGCATATGTCATGTTCCATGGGTGGCGTCTTTTGGATGACGTTTGAACTACGCTATATTATTCAATCTCTTTGAACGGTTATTGCCCTTTATGCTTCAAACCAATTGGGATCAAAACCACTTTTTTAAACTTGGCACCTTTGTAATATCCAGCCCTCAATTCTTAAGATGTATAATTTGTTGTTGATTCGCTCCTATTTAAAATATATATTTCTTTAGTAATATGCAATAAATAAGAAATATAAGTGCATTGTTTTATATATATATTGTAATAGTGCATCAGAAAATATGTATTTTGGAGGGAAAAAATATACATATATATAGTTAATGATTATTTGAATATTGTATTGTATTTTATTTGTATTGAATTCATGATCGTGCTATACAGTTGTAATAATAAGCGAGTGCGCATCTTTAATCCAAAGATTTATTTATTGAAATGTTATAGTGAACAAGAACCTTAATTCTAATAAATAATACTTACTAGTATAATTTTTTTTGTGTTTTAAATAGATTTAAAAAAATAATATTATGCATCTGAGCAGTAATGTATTATACTTAAATGGTACGGGTGGTCGAAAATTTGTGATGCTTTCCGAGGGTAGATGAATATTATAAATAAATTCGTAAATTTAAAAATAATAATTAATCAATAGATATAGTAATAATCATCAGTAAATATATGTTTTTTAATATTGTGTATGAATTTTTCAAGCTTTTTGAGAAATTTATAGAAAAATATACGTTGTTTGAAAAATATTTTTTAAATTATGTATTCCGGTGATAGGCGCAGATATAAAATAGATTCGGCCTTACACACTATCCGAATTATTCATAACATAAGTAAATGAAAAAAAAAACACGTGTTTTATTAAATTAAAATATATTTTTTAAATCATTTAAAAATAAATAGCAGATATAAAATAGATTCGGCCTTACACACTATCCGAATTATTCATAACATAAGTAAATGAAAAAAAAAAAACACGTGTTTTATTAAATTAAAATATATTTTTTAAATCATTTAAAAATAAATAATCTGCTTTCGGAAAATATGATAACTTTTGTCTCACCCTGTATATTTCTATTACTTTGATAGGCAACCGGGTGGATTGAAAAATGTGCAATCACATATTCATGAGAGTGCATTCAGAATTTAAAAAACGCACAGATGAAATGCACTCATCGCATATAAAAAGAGCGGTATTTCTTCATTTTCCACGCGCTAAGTTCTTTATTTTGTTCTCGTTACGAAATGCACTGTCGTGATCCGCTTTAGCAAATCCGTGAATTTAAACACGTGTGTCAACCATATTCGTATCGCTGCACCGAAAGAAATTGTCTCTTTTTTTCACGAAGAAATTCAATAATTTATTTTTCGATGTTTATCCATATAAAAGCATTGCATATAATAAATAAAATTGACGAACAATCGATCGAACGAATCGAACTAATTTTTTCTAATGTACATTTTATTTTCACTTATTTTTTTAATTATTTGTTTTGGTCTAGAGGAAGTGTTTTATTAATTTTCTGAGCAACAAAATAAACTGTGCCATTTACTTAGTTACTAGATATGTACTAGTTTTAAATACTAACAATCATTAAATCAACTTTCGATGACTTTTGATTCATGTATGATCCACGAGTGTACACTGATTTGTATTTTTTGTGAATGCCTTTTTTATAAATAAACAAATAAATTATATTTTTTCTTTTTTTTCACTTCTATTTTATAGCCTGCTTATGTATGTATTTATAACAGTATTCCAAATATGTTTAACAATTTTTCTTTTTCCTATTATTAATTATTATACATTCGAAATTATTATTATTATTATTTTATCTATTTTTAATTATTTATTTTAATGAGCGGTCTAGAACGAAACCCCCTACTAATCATATTATTAAAAGCAACATATAATTATTTTTAAGGCAGCAGTCAATTACCATATTTATTTTTCATAAAGAAATGCATATTGTGCAATAATCAATACCAAATGATTTTACTGAAATCTCTTGATGGAAGTTAATTTTAAATAATAATTAAATAAAACGATGTTTTTTACTACTTACACTTTTGACTTTATTTCGACAGACGAATCTGTCGATGCCAGCGAGCCTGGCGAAACCGGACGCTGTCGAAATAAAGACAAAAGTGAAAGTAGTTTAAAAACATTGTTTTATTTAATTATAATATTATTTAAGGATATTTCAATAAAGAAATAACTGGATGAAAATGTATTGAATACAAAATGCTTGAATGAAAATAAAAATATAACAGATGAAAGAATTAGATTATGAGATGACATTTAAATATAATTTAGATGGGTGTATTTGGAGCCCATTCTGAGCTCTGGTGGCGGAGGAGACGGGGCGTTCTTGCGGCTGGACCGAGACTGGAGACAAGTGTCGCGCACGCTGGACGCAGGCCCCACGCCCGCAGCACTGCTGCAGCGCCTGCCCTCCCTCTCCCCGCTGCTTGAGAGCCTAACGCAACAACTTCAAAAGTGTCAGACGGCTCTCCAACAATATATTTCTGTTAGTATCAGAGTTTATTTCAACCTGCACTCTTTTCAAATTATCAACACTCTCATAAAATGGGTGATATTTATCACATGCACAATTGAATGTAAAAAAAATGTATTGTTCGTGCTGAATGCAGTTTAATAAAAAGTATACCTGTATTTTATTTGTTGTGTAAGGGTACGGCCACACAAGTGCCAGGGTTTATAGAAGTTCCATTATATTTTATGGGAGTGACATGTTTTAGAGCGCTATCAATGTATTATCAACATTTGATTATTCCTAGTAAGGTGAAACATGTCACTCCCATAAAATATAATAAAACTTCTTGAAATTAATGTTTTCATCATTTTTAAACATATTTTATGATTGATTCTATGATATTTACCAATTATGTTAATAATATATCATCCCCATAATATATAATAAAACCTCTATAATGCTTCAAGAATTTAAACTCTGCATATCATCATCATCGGCTGTCCCTCATGTCCAAGGAAGACTGTCCTTCACGGTTGTGGGTCTGCATGTGACTGAAGAGCCTGATCCTGGACCCACAAATTCTGGGGCATCTGGGGCAGAGGAAGGCGCTTGTAATGGAGCCGTCACCGTCTCCCAGTGGTTTCTCCTTTCTCCTCCTCATCCTCTCTGCGATGTCATCTCTGCGCTGTGCTTCAAAGTCTTGCGTGCCTTTATGTACTGTTATTCTTCACCTAGGTCTGTCTTCTGCAGTCTTTTCCCAGCAATCACAGTCGATGTTAGTATTTTGTAGGTTTCCTTTAAGGGAGCCCTTAAAGCGTTTCCTCTGACCACCGTGTGAGCGTTTCCCTTGGGTAAGCTGAGAGTACATAATCTTCCTTGGAAGTCTTGTCTCAGGCATTCTGATGACGCGACCAGCCCAGCGCAGTTGTCTCTGAATAATGGCAGCCTCTGGAGAAGGGGAAACTCTGCACAAATTAAGCACCAAATCACTTATCTAACAATCTGCACACCAGACGTAGAGGAATAACCATAAGAACATACCAGACATGAAGAAATTCAGTCTTAAGTGATTAATAGTAGATATGGTTACATGTTTCAAATTATTATTAATTCACTTTGATGATGTTTCGCGAGGCTAATTTCAAATTGCATGCATAGCATCCTTTCAGGATGACACATGTTGTTCATAAACTTATTGTACCTTTAAAAATATATGATAGTTGAAATAAAATGTAATGAATATTTAGGAGAAACGTTCAATCTTCCCCCGCCTGTATTTCCTGAGTGATGATGACCTCCTGGAGCTGGCGGGTGGAGTGCGCTCAGCCCGTGAGACAGCCCTAAGGGCGCACGTTAAGAAGCTGTTCCCTGGTGCCACGGGGCTACAGTTAGGTCCGGGCGGGGGCTCTGTCACCGCGCTTACGGACAAGTACGACCATGGCCTTATTTTAGACCAACCAGTGGATATAGACGCTCCTGTTGAGGTTCATTTACCATATTTTTATTATTTGTTCGCACACATAAAACATACAAAATTAAGGTTTAAGGCATCTATTGAGAACAGGTAAAATAATATATTGTATATAGACTACAAAAAACACATAAGAGATGGTTCAACATTAGAAAGACAAGATACTCTCCAAAATCAAGAGTATTTGCCTTCTGAACGTACTTTCACTAATATGAAAGACGTCAATCTCCGAGGAGACCGTGTACAGCAGATTAATTGCTCTTCCCACAGGTGTCACCAGAGGCAGGTTGGTTCTGGCGGCCTGTAGGTAAAACAAACTATGCTGTCGCTGTCGGAGATATTTATCAGGGACAAAAAGCCAAATACCCTCCAGCACGGCCGAGTTCTCGAAATATCTCCTGAGTAATCTAAAGAAATGGGTTATGAGATGCCCATCTCTTTGAAGCTGCAGAGAGTTGGACCCAAGAATTCCCAAAAGAAATGCCGTGGGATTGAGCCACGGATAGCTACCATATTCCCTTATGTAGAGATACCTCAGAATTTTTTTCTGAGCCCTCTCCAGCATAATGGAATATCTCGCATCTTGAGAACTCCATATCACAAAACCACTTTTGAGTCGGCTCCGAACCAATGCATTGTATAGGACTCTGAGCACATGGGGATCTCTGAAAACTCTTAGAAGTTAGGTCTGGACGATGAAGCCCAACATCCTTAGTGCAGTGCCACAAATCCTCTTGATATGTGCACGAAAAGTCAGCCTACTCTCATAGATGATCCTGAGATCTCTCATAGTAGATACATGTGCTAGTTGCTGGTTGTTCATTTTTTTTTTTTTTTTTAAAAAGACTAACATCAAGGATTTACATCAATGATATTAGAATTTATATTACAATCTTCAATGTGAGCAGAAAATAGCTCATTATTATGAAGAAGGAATCTGGTCGTGTCCAGGCTTGAACCCATGTCCCCTGGATCAGGAGCCAAGCGTTCTATCCCCTAGACCACCACCCGATTTCTATGATACACAGTTTTCAATGCTCTACAGTGTTGATATAGGGAATGAAATTCATGGCTTCTGACATTTGAGAAACTGATTTGAGTACTTCTTCAAACCTTTTCATAGTTTGGTTTAATGATTTTGAATTAAATACTATTGATATATCCAATAATGTACCTGCACATATGTAGTAGAAATTGCTAAAATAGATTGTATTATTTTTCCAACTTATGCAAATGACTAAAGTTAACATAGCTTAACGAGTTGAGCATCCACCCATAATCTATAAGGTCATTGATTCAAAGAACGTTCTGAAGACAAATACTCTTGACTTTAGAGAGTATCTTGTCTTCCTAATATCGGACCATCTCTCATGCATTCCTGGTATTATATTGTATATATTATATTTTACATTTGTATATATTATATATATCAGTTGGGATAATAAACTGATTTGATTTGATTTGATTCGAATCCAACTAGTATGTCAAATTTTTTAATATTTTCCCCGTTGTTTTCTTTTAATTCTTTATTAAATATTTTTACAATAATTTATTCAAATGCATTTGCTTCAAAAGAATATTTGAAGAATAAAAATATATGTATTGTTGTGGTAGTAAAATTAAATCTTATGTCTCTAATACAGGTTTGGCTGAAGCGTTTGGAGGACCATATGAAGAGTTCACTTCGCAATTGTATTATGCGTTGTTTAAGAATAGGAATATCTCTCGACCTGGATTCACTGTCGTATCCGACACAAGTGCTTTGTCTGGTGCAGAGTATCCAGTTCACGGAGAGCGCGGAGAGGGCCATCACTAGCAGGGGGCTGCACTCGCTGCGGGACAGTGTCCGCGAGGAGCTAGACAGCTACATTAAGACGGAACTTTTCGGAGAAGATGAACATTCCGAAAGAACCAAACTTCAGGCTTTGATATTGCAATGTAACAATCATCTTGAAATTTTAAATGAACTCATTGAAAATACAGTATCTTCTTTGGACCATTGGTTATGGTTGAAACAATTGAGGTAGATATCTATTTACTTAACTAAGTATTCCTCCTTATAAAATATTATTTTAGTTTAAATTTAAATATGATCTTTCAGATTTTACGTTGAAAACAAATCTGAAATATTTGCATGCATGGGTTTGGCAAAGTTGCCATATACATATGAATATTTAGGAGCCAATACGGGAACACTTGTACGCACTCAGTTGACAGATCAGTGCTTCTTGATTTTAACTCAGGTACTTGTTAATTTATTAGGTAAAAAAATATATTTATTGTTTCTTGAACAATGATATAAAACTCCATATTAAATAATTATTACAAATGAAAACGTCTGTTTTCAGGAAGTTTTATTATATTTTATGTGAATGACATGCTTCACCTATATAAGGCATTATCAAATGTGATAATGCCTTATTATCATATCATTTAATAATGCCTAAGACAAGTGAAACATGTCATTCACTAAAATATAATAAAACTTCTAGAAAACAGATCTTTTTATTCATATTACTTAATTTTTTTTTTATCATTTACAAACATATGGTCTTTGTGACAGAGTGGCTACAGCTATGACTACCACACGGAAGGTCCCAACGGCGATAACCGTTTGAAACAAAATTCTCACTCTCTTTGGTTTGGTATGTGTTCTCTCATGTGATGTTAAAAGTGGCGATAGACAAGCTACCTATCACATGTATTGAGAATCAATAGCTAAAAAGTTGTATACAGTAATTGGGTTCAAATAACCTGTTATGAACATAAATATGGAAAGCAACAGGAAACTACCACATTAAAGACCCAAGTGGCATCCCAAGAACCAGCAAAGATGTTAAACTTGCTGCAATCCAATCTCTACGATAGAAATTAAATATAAAACATGCATACACTAGATTTACTGACGACTTTCTCCCCAGAATGGCAAAAGCTATGACTGCCACACCAAAGTTCCCAGGTTCCATTCCCGGTGATGGCAGCACGATTGTCACATTGCCTTTGGTTTGATATAGAATTCATGGCACAGTAAAATGGCGATAGATTAGCTACCTATCGCATTTCATGAGAATCAATAGTTAAAAGAATTGTATACAGTGATTAGGTTCAAATAACCTGATGTATACAAATTTGAAAAGCAAAGGGAAACCACCACATTAAAGACCCCAGTGGCATCCCAAGTACTAGCAAAACAAACGTTACACTTTGCTGCAAACCAATCTCTTGGATTGAAACTTGGTGGAAAAAAAACTTGGTTTTATTTGTTTTTCTAAAACATGTTTTTTCCTTTCCGCAGGCACTTCATTTGGGACAAGCAGGAAACCCATTTGGTCCAGCGGGGACAGGCAAAACAGAATCGGTAAAGGCTCTTGGCGGGCTGTTAGGGAGGCTCGTTTTAGTATTTAATTGCGACGAGGTAATTAGGTTTTTGTAATTTGTAAATTGTTATCAAACTATTAATTCTCTAAAACCTTTCAATCGACTTTATAATATTTAAGAATATTTCAAATATTTTGTTTATACTTACATAAAGCTATTCGTGTTATTTTTTTTTTTAATAATTTTGTAAAACTCCGTATTAAATATTTAATATGAATTATATTTTATGGGAATGACATATTTCGTCTTGCAAAGGCATTGTCAAATATAGCGAGAATCAAATGCGTAGCTGTTTGTATACCCGAGCTAATGGTATGGTGGTGCAGAATAAAATACGCAAAGTAATTAAAGTTGCTTAATACATTGTTAACAATAATTAAGGGAGACCAGACCAGAAGATGGCAGTGAGCTGCCGAAACTGGCCGAAAACACAAACATTAGTGGATTTTAACTAAATATACATTTTGAAAAGATTTTCATTGCATTTTTTAAAGTTATTAATAATTAAGGGGCAAGAGAAAAAACACAAAATGTGAAATTATTATTTTTGCGACAGCAAAGTACCCGTGAAAATAAAAGGAAAGGTGTACTGAACCGCCGTAAGACCCGTCTATGTTCCACAGATTGAAATGCTGGGACGCAAGATGCCAAGAAGAACAAATGAAGATGCATAGTTGGGCCGATGGGGTTACAATGCTGGATAAAGCTAAAAGCGAGCACATTAGAAATAGCCAGGAATAAAAGTTGCTCCCATATCCGAAAAGGCTAGGGAACGTCGTCTGCGGTGGTACAGCCATGTGAGCAGAAAGGACAATGAATACATTGTCCACAAGGCCCTAGAACTGGTTGATAGAAGGAGGGTACCGGGTCGGCCTCCTGCAACGAGGATATCCACAGTTAGGAATGGCCTGAGGGCGCTGGGACTGGACATCCAGATGACCCAAGATTGCAAAATTTGACAGCTGACCCTAAATAACGGGAAAAACCAGGCGAAAGACGAATGTATTAAGCCACATCAGTTCTTCTTCTCTGGTTTCAATCCTGGGATTGGTTTGCAGCAATTTCCTCTATTATTCTCTTCCATTCTTCCCTGTCTTGTGCGGCTCTTTTGAAATCTGCATATGATGAGCAGCGCACGTCCACCAACAGGTCCTCCAGGTACTCTCGGCGTGGGCGTCCCCTAGAGTTTGTCCCCTCGATCATACCCTCCATTATGGCATGCAAGAGACCTTCTTGACGTATTACATGGCCGATCCATCTTGCACGCCTTTCGGACAAGGTCCTGAGGAGGTGCCTTCCTCCTTCGATTCCTTGAAGAACTTCCTCATTCGTGATGTGGTCTCTCCAGGAAATTCCAAAGAGTCTTCTATAGGACCACATCTCAAAAGCCTCTAGTCTCCGCTTATCCCTTTCGGATAGGCACCATGTCTCGCAGCCGTACATCAAGACACTCCATACATAGGTCTTGATGAGGAGTATTCTCAGTTTTAGGTCTATATTATTTGACTCTATTATTTTCGACCTTTTATTAAATGCAAGCCTAGCCTGATGTATACGGCTGTCGACCTCGCTCTTAGACCGACCGTCCCATGTTATTTTGCTCCCGAGGTAGACAAACTCCTTGGTGTTCTTTAGTGGAACTCCTGACATCACTACTCTCATCTGATGTTAAGTTACCATCTCACATCAGTTACCTTAAGTAATATATTCTGCTCCATTAACTCGGGGATATAAACAGCTATATGATTGATTCGTGTTACATTTGATAATGACTTCATAAGACGAAACGATTAATTTCCATAAAATATAATAAAACTTCTAGAAGACTAGTGTTTTCATTAATATTAAATATCTAATAAGAGTTTATTGGATCATGGTAGGGTATGGATAAGACCACATTAGCTCGGCTCCTGACTGGACTAGCTTTGAGTAGTTCGTGGGGATGTTTCGATGAGTTCAACCGATTAGAAGAAAACACTCTGTCCGGAGTTGCCCAAGACTTCGCATCTATATTGACTGCTATTGGTGATAAAGAAAACAACCGCTCAGCGACACTCAACGGAAATGAGGTACCCATCAATAATATTTTCTATATTTTATCCTTCTTAATTGTCAAGTGTCCCGGATAATCCGCTTCCCGGTTAACCCGACCCTGGAAAATCGGGAGTGTACTGTATTACTAAATAATAGTTACATCTGATTAATTGAATTTTTGTGAACAATATATCCTTTCGAGTGTTCAGGATGGTTTATATTATTCTTATAATTCAAAAATTCTTATTTCACATTATGTTTTAACTGTTTTAATTTTGAAAATTAATTTATTAATTGTGATATGTATTATAATAGTGTTTTAAAATTAAAACGGTTGATAATGTTGAAATATCATAGTGTTTCCGCCAAAACAATGGATTATCTAACTTTTTGTATGTATCTTTTAGAAACTTTACGATTTATTTAATATTAAATACATAAAACATATTTGAAACATTAATTATAATATTTTATCAAAACAATTATGTCTTTCCCAGATACGTGTGGAAGAGGGTTGCGGTGTTTTTGTGACCCTGAACCCTGCTGGAGCGGGCTACGGTGGGCGGCGGGAGCTCCCCGGGGCCCTGCGACGCGTCCTGCGGCCCGCGGCCATGTGGCAACCCCGTCCTACGCACATTGCGCGGGCCCTACTCACCGCACACTCCTTTTCTCTGCCTGCCCTGGCAGACAAACTGGTGCTCTGCTACCAGATGGCCAGGTGAACCAAATAGATTATGTTTATTTTTTTATATACTTAGTATACAACACTCACTTTTAGAACACAAAGTTATGCGAATATAGAAGAAATAGATATGGTTTAATCTACCGCTTAAACTCCTCACATAAGTTTACAATTATTTTACTCTACTTATTATATAACTCATTACTCACAAATGCTGTTTATCTAGTTAAATATTGTACTTTATCTAACATTACTGCTTCGAAAGAAAAATCCTCCACAGAATCCTTGGACTCATTAAGGATGATCAGACCTGGAGAAGGAGATACAACGCAGAGCTCTACGATCTCTATACCAGGACATCAGCTTTCCCAAGTGTATTAAAATTAACAGATTACACTGGCTAGGTCATTTGTTCCAAATGGGGGATTTAGAGCATCCAAAACGAGTGTTGTTTAACAACCCAGTAGGTCGATGAATTGTTGCGATGATAGGATGGTGTCGTCAGTGGCGGTACTCCCATAGAAGCTCAGAAGCCCGGCTTACGTAAGAAATTTTGAATTAAAACCCCCAAATCTAAGTAATCATGCCCACACATAAAGCAATAACCCACCAAATCACCTTCCAACAATGTTCCCATCAGACGCGTAAGAGGAATAGCCACAAGAGCTGAACCTCTATAAGCCAGAAAAGGTTTTGATTCAAAATTTGTTACGCTAGCCGGGCTTCTGGGCTTCTATGGGAGTACCTTCACTGGGTGTCGTGGCAGACTGTCGGGCCCTGGGGCTACACGACTGAGAGATGGCGGCCAGAGACAGGACAGGATAGAGACGTTTCTTGGAGGAAGCTAAGACCCACCAAGGGTTGTATCCCTGAATGCCATATCTAACTCCAAAAATCAAACTCCAAAAAAGATTCTGGACACTCGACCAGAAGGAAGACAAAGCGTGTGAAGATTCAAACATACTCGTAGATGGATGGATAGCGCGGAAGGGGATTTCAGGGCGCTTGGAGTTGTGAATTGGAGAATACGGTGATGGACCAGGGAGAGTGGTGAAAATTTCTAGAAGAGGCTGGGGCTCTTAGTAGAATGTAGCACCACTAATAATGATGATGAACATTAAATGCATGTTTTGTATTTTACGTTTCATAATGTTTTCTTTTCAGTTCTCTTTTGAGCCCGAAGCACCACTATGATTGGGGTCTGCGAGCACTGAAAACAGTCATCGGAAGTTGCGGTGCGGCAATCAAAGATTTCATACAAAGCAAAAAGTCTTTTCCCAGCGAATCGCAACAAACATATATTGTTGTGCAGGCCTTAAGACTCAACACGTTATCCAAACTATCTTACGAAGACTCCCAGTTGTGAGTATTTTTTTATATATTTCTTAAACATTATTCCATGTTATTTAAATGTGGAACAATATGTTAAAAGATATCCAGTATTTCAAATCGTCATAATAACTATCTGATGTCATTAGCAGATAGGCAATTACTAGAAACAACCTGATTCCTTCTTCATAATAATTAGTTATTATGCTTTCTGCTCATATCCGGGGTTGATTTAAATCCTTGGTATTATAATAGCATTTTTTTAAAGTTTTATTTAAAACTGTTACAAACAGTAATTATTATTATGGATTAACATTATTTTTATTATGCTAGTCGTGATAAGTAAATTTTATAGAGAACAATATAAATCAACTCTGATTTCCTGCATTTAAATATGTATTAAAAAAGAAACAATAAAATACCCATTACACCATTAACTAAACTTACCATGTTTTAATAGCATTGGATTTAAAATTGTACATTTCATTAGAAGGTACAACAATTAAGTATGTTTGATGACGCTATAATATTACATGCAAATAGTTTGCCAGCCGCCAAACTTGTTGTGTAGCTTGTCTGTGTGCACAGGCGGCACAATATGGACCTTAAGTTTGCTTTCCTGGTGTGCCTTTTTGTTTCGTCTCACGGCATCCATTTTATAAAAGAGCCAGTCAGAAAAGTCGAGGAGAAAAACATTATTAATCGGAATATAGGTCGCTGTATCGCTGATATTGTCAGAAGGTTCTTTAGACGGCCAGACAATGTTCCCATTCTGTTGGCCTCAAATCCTAACGCCAGTCAGCACGTAGACTTCTCTGAGACTTTTGATACCTTGATCCAGCACGTCAGTCAATTTTCAGCCATTGGAATTACTAAAGGCATCCAAATCCACACGTCTAAACGATATGAAAATTATATAATTTTTGTTATCGATATCATCAGTTTAATTGATCATTTGTACCAAATGAGATTTTCGAAGTTCGCACGTAACGGGAGGGTTATTATTATTATAAATGTTGATATTAATTTAAATAATTCAACAATGAAGTTTATTCAGGAGATCTTCAATCGTTTTTGGAAGCTGAAAGTTATAAATATAATTGTGGTTGTAAATCTGGATATTATTAATATATTGACGTATTTCCCTTACCAAGATGGGTCATGCGGAACATCAAATATTATTGAATTAGACAAGTGGGTTAACAGCTCTTTCGTACGACGAGTGGACTTATTCCCCTTCAAGTTGCGGCAATTGCATACCTGTCCCATCAGGGTCACCACCGTGGACCGCCCGCCGCACATCAACACCTCCCCCATGGCTAACGGTTCTCTAGAAGTTCACGGGATTGAGGCTAATCTATTACAGATGTTATCCACGCTCTTGAATTTCACATTGATATTTATGGGTCAGAAGAATGAAGAAGACTGGGGCTATTGGAATTTTACCCACTGGACCGGTGCGTGCGGAGATCTTGTGTCTGAGAAAGCTGATATAGGAGTTGGTACTTACTTCCCTCACCACCAGTGGTATGGTGTGCTGGAAAGTTCGTTTGGATATGATTCTGTTAACATCGTTTGGGCTATTCCCAGATATAAAAAATCATTTATCTCAGGAAAATTGTTTAAACCCCTCAATATTCTGGTGTGGATTTTATTGTTTTCTGGGATGCTTTTATTGGTTTTACTATTATACTCCTTGTCAATAATAGTGCCTCATCGAACAGTTTATGTGAAAAATGTTGTCATGTCTATATGGGTAGCCACCCTGGGCTTACCCCTGAATATGAGAAGGATGGGAAAATTTGCCTGTTTTGTCCTCACCCTCTGGATATGGACTTCCTCTATTATGCGCTTTGCCTACCAAACTTCTTTGACCAGTTTCCTAGTGCGCAATGAATACGTAACAGTATCGTCAATGGAAGAGATGGTTGATCAGGGCTTTACATTTTACAGCATGGCTCAATCTCTGAGCTTTTTAGGAAACATCACAGATGACGACACCATCCTCTATATATTAAATAACTTGATTACGTTTAAAAACCGCAAAGAATTTGAGGAAGCGACAAAAAAGATTGCCACCGGCGAAGTGATGGCAGCAGCGTTACACACCGAGTCTTATTTACTAGACTTAAGGAGAATGGTTCAAGATATAGGCTATTTAGATAAACTCGACGAGGTTTATGTAACACAAACTGTGGCCTTGGCTTTCAAAAAGCACTCTCCAATTTTAGACGCTGTGAACTTGTGGATTCTTCAAATATCCGAAGCTGGTTTTATTCAGAAATGGGTCAAAGATCTGAGCACGTATAAGATACATTTTAACCAGATGCCACACGCTCTTGAGATAAATCATCTTTTGTCTTCTTTTTCACTTCTTTTTATTGGACAGCTCGTGTCATTTATTTTATTTCTTGGAGAAATTTGTTGGGAACGATATTTTAAAATGTTTTTTGAAAAATAATTTATATTATGTGTAACTTTTCGATTGTTTCTTCAAGTTTACCTTTGTGTCTTGTATATTATAAAGGAAAAATCTAAAAAATACATATTTATATATTCATCATTACTTGCTGTTGAATTTTGCATTTTCACAATGCTTTGACTTTATTAACTGTATAATTTGAAACACTGTTATCGCTGTTTCACCAACCGATGTTGACATCTTCAGGTGCTACCATCAGCAGATTTGACTTGTGTTGAAGATATTTTATTATATATTGAATACATCACTGATTTCTAAGAATTGCTCTTTTCATTTATCTCCAAACAGAATTTCCCAAAATCCCTTTTCAAATTCCACTTGATATTTTTGTATATGATTCATTCAATATCGAGTTTAATGTTTGTTTCCTACAGTTTTGACAATTTAATTCAGCTTATCTTCCCTGGAGTAGAGATATCCAACTCTATCCCCGATCAGCTGAGGGAAGCCCTTATTCAAAGTTACCAGTCTCTCAACTTAACTGTTAATGAAAATCAGGTGAGCCCACATACTCGGTTTGAAACATAATATTTTATAACATACAATGTAACTTTTCTGTAGAAAATTTAATGGTGATACCACTAAAAATTCATTGTTTTACGTAGCGTTGAAGAAAAAAAAATGTGTTCAAAGTTACATTAATTTAGTTTGGTAAGCTGCTCGAATTACGTCTTATTTAATTAGAAATAAACTGATAGGAATTTAAAAATTTCCTAATAAATAATTGCAATTTATTTTTGTATATTGTGCATGTCGGAGAGTATTCACAAAAACCACGTACACGCTAGATGCGTACTGAGCACCTAACGAGATTTTGGTAGTACGCACCAAGTTTTAATGGATGAAATTTTTTTGGTGAAAATTTAACACCTCCAACATCAAAACTCTTTAGACTATCATCACTCAGCTGAAATTTTAAACTGGAACTTGATTAACCGCCCTACCTTCAGGTTATTTTCCGAGAAAAAAAGCAGGTTTTTTATTAATGAAATTTAATTATATTTAATTATATCATATGTAAAAGTACATAATTATATAATTTAATTACATGATTATATACTTTTATTTTTTTAAATTACGAAACGTCAAATACTCGGCCGCACACTTCGCCTGCCCCTTGTAAAACTATCATATTTATGAAGACTTGTACTCAAGTGTTGTTTTCACACGCGCGTATCCCTAACAGTTTGTACATTTTAGGTACATTACTTTTTCCCAAGCGCGTACGTGATACGGGATAGCGCATAATGGTACAGTCAAAGTGAACGTATCACGTACGTTCAAATACGTAGGGTGGTTAAGATACTATGAGTTACTGTTACGCTGTGTATTGAGTCTTCATCATTGATTGAATATTGTTTATTTCAGATGCGAAAATGTATAGAATTGTATGAGCAATTAAAACAAAGAATGGGTGTGGTAATTGTTGGTCCACCTGGCTCTGGTAAAACCACCGTTAAGAATCTTCTCAAACATGTGAGTTCCTATACGCTTCTGTCGTTTAATAATTTATTCAGCATAAGTTAAAATCTTATTTTATATATATATATCCATTTTTTTTTCTGCAGGCTTTGACTAGAATAGGGCAAAATATATCTCAGCATGTGATATGCCCTAAAGCGATGAGCCGCACAGATTTACTTGGGTATATTGACGCCGACACACGCCAGTGGAATGATGGTGTTATATCTTCCACAGCACTTAATGTATCCAACCAACCATCAGGTAAATTTACCAAATTTGAGCATATATCGTGGGTTCAATACTAGAACTAGATAACTCTAAATACATAATTTTGAGATAATGGTAATTAAAGTTTTTGGCTACACAAATCATGACATTACTTTCAAAAGGATAGTAATTAACACGTAGTTTATTGTTGAAAAACATAGCTAAGAGTTCAAGGAAGCCACTAAATGTATAAACTTGACCAAAAATGACTTCATTATCTTTTAACAATTAAAATAGTGAGATATCTAGTTTTAGCACTAACCATTGTTGCGGGGTATATCAGGATATGTACTTGTAATAATTAGTTATCTATCACTTGAAACCAACATTTAAAAGGAAAATTTATCTTTGATGATGATTCGTTTTGAATTTGAAGGAATATGGGAACTCTGCTTCAAATCGCTCATTTTTTGCCAATGTACTGGCCTTTTGTTAATGTCTACTTTTTTTATATTTAAATATGACTGAGAAAAACTTTTCCAGTCATAGAAGTCAACATTGTCTATGACTTTATATGGCTTATCGCCCTGTTTACGAGCACTCCGAGCAAGAGTTTTCCAGTCATTCGGCCAATTGACTTTTCGAACTCTCTAAAATTCAGATCCAATGGCCGAATGAACTGAATCGCACTCCATCTCGGAGTGCCCTGAAGTCCTAAACTTTAAATCTATAGATTTAACAGGCAGCTGAGAAACAGCGTGCATACACATTGCTGCTACGAATTGATTGAGATTCTGCCCACCACATCGATCACTGAAACAACAGATTTCTGTGGCTCCTATTTGAGATTGGAAATATCTATATAGACAGGAATCAATCTCGCAGCTTCCTTTCCCTGCCTCTCCTTCGTGCCAAATAAAACAAATCCCTTCCTTTTTGACCACATCATAAATTGTAAAATTGTACGTTGCCAAACGCCTTTTGAAAAACAGAGCATTATTGGAAGGGTTACTTGGAACCATTCAAAGTTGCCGCAGGTCAAAATTTATTGATACAGTCGTACCTCTTAATCGCTCGGCTATTACTTTGTCTTCTTTTTAACTCTTCTTGCTGCGTTCTTTATGTCTACATGCTCTTTGTAATTATCCACTATTACCCCGTCTTCAACAGCCATGCAAATTTTGTATTTATCCTTTTTAGGTTGATGGAATCCCAGATTGAAATTATTGCAGAAGATATTTCTATAAGCAGAATCTTTAACCCACGGTATTTGTTTTTCCTCACAATCTTTGATACAAAATTGATACAACATTCTTATATTTAAGTCTGGGGATAGATACTTTCGTTCGGTATCAGATCTGGTGTAGTGTGACGCCACAACTGGAAAATACTGAATGTGTTTTTTAACATTTTCTATCATTTCACTACTAGTTGTCTAGTTCTAGCACTAAACGTAGTATGATTTTTCCTTTTGACTACTTTTGAAATTTGTCCTTAATTTAATAATGGTAGAATATTTTAGATAACCAATTAGAGCATTCAGTACTCCTTGAGCAACACAAACATTTGGCATAAATAACTCAAAACCACCAAAATTCGACTTGTCTAGTTCTAGTATTGAACCCACGATATATTTTAATGGCAGCATGACTATCTATAAATCCCTAGATGATCTAGGGCAGGTTTTTAGGTCCGCGTGCCAAAACTCCCCAAATATTATTTCTCATTGTGGCGTGCTTAGGCTAACTAACTAACCATCACGCCATTTCTCCGGAGGGGTAGGCAGAGAGGATGGATGGCGTGATGGTTAGTTAGTTAGTTAGTTAGCCTAAGCACGCCACAATGAGAAATAATATTTGGGGAGTTTTGGCGTGCTTAGGCAGTAAAAAAATAACAAAATAGATCAAATAAAATAAAGTTCTTTTTTCGGATTTTTATTTAGCAGCTTAAAAATCACAATAGAGTTTCATATAATCAATTGTGATATTTATAATTATTTTTTTAAACGGTTAGTAATAAATATACACATTAGTTATTTATCAATGAGATTTTTGCTGTTGTACATTCGATGACAAATTCTTAAAATCTGGTTCATATTTCGTCACTTTTACTAATATTCATCTGGATTCATCAGTCATTCTCGTTCTTGAATTACATTTTATGAAATTCGTTTCACATAAAAATTGTTATATAATAATAATATAATAATAATAAATTGGATAGTTTATAGAGCGCCATTTTTATGAATTACTCATCTCAAGGGCGCTGTAGAAGATGCTCCGTTTTATCAACTAGATAATAATAATAATGATAACAAAAAATAATAAACATATTTAGTATGAGGGCTGCACCTGACGAAGTCAATCAGCCCTTCCTGTCAGGAAATGATAATTTGAAAAGGTGCGTTTTGAGTCTCGATCTAAACTCTGATTGATTCTCAATGCACTGCACTCACATGCACTCACAAAGGTCTGCTGCAAGACTGTTCCAGGCTGAAGGGCTAGCTACCGCGAATGCTCGGTCGCCAAAGTTTGTGCTTGGACAGCGTTTTGGCACAGTTAATCTACTGATCGCAGAAAACTTAGTTGATTGCAATGTAGACTGTCTAGCATTCAGGTTCAGTATTATAAGTTGCCACGATAAAATAATAAACGATTGTCGTTTATCTTGGGAAACATTTAATAATTAATAAAACGGAATAAATCAATAATTCATGGATTATTTTATCAAAAAATTTATTTTTTAAACTTAAAAATTAAAAAAATATTTTTGAACTAGGAAATGGTTCGCTTGCATCCAAATTATCGAACATGCCACCTCGGGCACGAGTGCTCTAGGTTCGCCACACCTGGTCTAGGGACAGAACTCTTTATTCCCGATTCAGGGGACTTGAGTTCAAACCTAAACACGACCAGATTCCTTCTTCATAATAATGAGCTATTTTCTGCTCATCTTGAAGATTGTAAAATAAAATTCTAATACCATTGATAAAAATTCTTGACGTTAGTTTAAAAAAATAATAATAATAATCAAATCAACTTAAATAAAAATAATATTATTTTTTTTAAAAACTTAAGACATTGTCACTGTGGATTTGATTTTTCCACTTTCGAGTTTATTTCTCTCGACATGTTTTGAAGGTTTTACACCTTCGTCATCGGGAGAATGATATAAATTGATCAGTAAAACAGTGTTTTAATTCATAAATTAATTGCCATAAAGTAGAATGTTCCACAGGATAATCTTTTATGTACGTAAAAACAAAATGCCCTTGAGGTGAGTTACTAATGAAAATGGTGCTATAATATGTGAATAAAGAAAAACTATTTTCATCCATTATAAAAGATTTTATTAACATCTGCTCAGTAAACTTCATATATCCATACAAGATATCCATAAAGTAAACATATTTGGCTCAGTCTTATTATTTTATTGAATCGCTCTTTACATCATAACAGCGCGAGCCAAATCCATGTAAAGGGAACAGCTATCATATTGATTCTCATGACATGTGATATGATGGAAGCACTATGCCAGTATCCATATCTTGAAATTGATTTCTCCGCAGATATCTGGTCGTGGGTAGTTTGTGATGGGGACGTGGATCCTGAATGGATTGAGTCTCTGAACTCCGTGCTGGACGACAACCGCCTTTTGACCTTGCCCTCAGGCTGGAGGATCCAATTTGGTGACAATGTCAACTATGTTTTTGAAACCCACAACTTGAGCTACGCCTCACCTGCCACCATCACAAGAATGGGAATCATTCTGCTAAGGTGAATTCATTAGCAAGTTCCATTAATTTTAAACATTTTTTTTTTCTACTAATCCAAGTATCATGTTCGCATTTTGATTTTTTCCAATTTAGTAGGGTTCAGGAGTTGAAACTGAATCAATTTTGTATTTTATTTTTCATACAATGTAGATAAAATAACTCACTCACCATCGGGCTGTCTCTCCAAAGAGTTAGAATCTCTCCGAATTAACAACCACACTGTTCTTTCCTGACATACTTATCATGTTTCCTCAACATTCATTCATTGTGTCATGCACCCACATCGATTTCTCCGACTATTCACATGGCCAACTTTTAATATTTGATTTGATCATGCCATGTTTTCCTTTCTTCCTTTTTTTATTTACATCTTTCTCCTTTTTTTTCACATGTGTATTAGTTGGGTTAAGTGGTAGAACAAAACATACCTACTTGTCTTCCTAAAGTCAAATCAAATCAAATCAAATCAGTTTATTAACTCAATAGACATTACAAACAGGAAAATGTTTAAGGCATCTATTAAGTACAGGTAAAATATCATAAAAATACAACAAAGTACCAGGAACGCATTAGAGATGGTTTGACATTAGGAAGACAAGATACTTTCTAAAGTCAATTGTATTTGCCCCCTGAACGTACTTTCACTAACATGAAAGACGTCGATCTTCGAGGAGACCGCGTTCAGCAGACTAATTGCTCTTCCCACCGGTGTCACCAGAGGCAGATTGGTTCTGGCGGCCGGTAGGTAAAACAATCTGTGCTGTCGCTGTCGGAGATATCTATCGGGGACAAAAAGACCAACATCCTCCAGTACGGCCGAGTTCTCGAAGTATCCCCTAATTAATCTGAAGAAATGGGTTATTAGATGTCCATCTCTTTGAAGCTGTAAAGAATTGGTTCCGAGCATTCCCAGAAGAAATGCCGTGGGATAGAGCCACGGATAACTACCATACTCCCTCATGTAGAGATACCTCAGAAATTTTTTCTGAACCCTCTCCAGCATAACGGAATATCTCGCCTCGTGAGGACTCCATATCACAGAACCACTTTCGAGCCTGCTCCGAACCAATGCGTTGTATAGGACTCTGAGCACATTGGGATCCCTGAAAACTCTTCCGGTCCGGACGATGAACCCCAACATCCTCAGTGCAATGCCACAAATCCTCTCGATATGTGCACGAAAAGTCAGCCTACTCTCATAGATGATTGATACTCTCATAGATGATTGATACTCTCATAGATTGATTGATCTCAAGTCGAACCATCTCTCATGATTTCCTGATATTATATATTATATTTTACCTGTTCTCAATAGATGCCTTAAACTTTAATTTTAATTGTATCATCATGAGAAAATAAACTGGATTGATTGATTGATACCAATTGGACTTCTGAAATGCCCGCATTTGACTTAACCACAGGGCTTATAATAAACCTGCAGAATTGAATAGTATTTATAGTATATGCATGTATATTTTTTTCAATAGTGAAGAAGAATGCTGTTACAAAGAGGCAATTCAAACTTGGGTGTCTTCGAGTGGAGTATCTGAGGAGTGGAAGACGCACATGATTCCTTTCCTTCAACAAAATATCGGCAAAGTTCTGGAGTGGGCTACTAACAATGCAACCAAGTTTATCACTCCCTGCCATACTATGTCCTTGGTAATATGCACTAAATAATGTTTTACTTATTTATTGTTTCTTGTACAATGGTGTAATACTCCATATTAATTAATAATTATAAATGAACAGTCTGTTTTCTAGGAGTTTTATTATATTTTATGGGAATGACATAGTTCGCCTCGCTATGGCATTATCAAATTTCTTTATTTAAACATTTGAAGGCTGGTTATTACAAAGGTGCCAAGTGGTTTAAACATAAACCAGAGGAAATAATCATAAACTGTTTTTTGTTCCACAAGTCATGTACAACGGGTGGCATCTTTAGGGTGATGTTTGAACTACACTATATTATTCAATCACTTTGCACCTTTGCACAGATATTGGCCTTTATGTTTAACACTAATTGAGATCAAAAACTATTTTTTTACATTTTTGATACTTGGCACCATTGTAATGTCCAGCCCTCATTTGAAAATGCCTTAGCAAGGTGAAACATGTCATTCGCATTTAATTATAATAAAAGTTTTAGAAAACAGAAGTTTTCAATCAATTTAATGTTTGTCAATAGGTTCAGCAGGTTTTAAGTTTTTTGAGAATTTCTGATGTAAACACAAAAGGAGTTGAAGAACCGGCGGCTTCTGCCCTTGCACGAGCATTAAGTTGTATAGTCATTCCTGATGCTGTCGATTCCATTATCGAACAGGTATTCTTTTTATTTGTGTTTTTCTTATCAACTAAGTACATTGAAAAACTATTTTTTGTGTAACATGTTGTCGGCATATAAAATGTGATTATTATGATTGATTAAACAATTCTTGGGATTTTGGGTGGCATGACCAAATTAATCAATTACTGAAAGGCCGCCATGTTCAAAGTAGGAACAATCAACGAGCGTGTATGTCACAATGTGTGAATGAGGAAGAGGCTCGAGAGTTATGTCAGAATAGAACAATGTAGCAATCCATCCTCTCTGCCTACCCCTACAGGAAACGGCGTGATGGTTAGTTAGTTAGTGGTGTACTCTTGCAACTATCTTTTCGGAGATAGTTGCAGTTTTCATCTTCAGGATAATTGATGCAATATGAATAATTATTTTGATGACGATGGCTACAAAAATCTTTCAAATTTTGGCCGAAGAGAACACATGACGCAGACATACCTAAGATCTCAAGAAATATATTAAATGTTTTCCCAATGCATTCCAATTGGGATTCCAGATCTAACTGGATCTCACAGTGGACTTTATATTTCTGTACCTGAAACCCATAAAAAGCCTTGAGTGATTTTTTGGCCAAAATGAGTTGAAGTGTACATTAATGTTGTCATCGCAATATCTAGTATATAGTATAGTAAAAAGTAACCGTTTGGACAGATAATTGCCCTGGACCAGAATCATAACAATAAAAATCTGATCTGACCATCATAACTCATTTTGGCCAAAAATTCACTCAAGACTGTTGAATCTCAGGTACAGATTTGTATTACAAATTTATTAGACAATGTTGATTTAAATTAAATATTGCATATCAATAAAAAACCTGATTTTATTTAATTTTTGTAGATATCAGAATGGACGAGTATTTCGTCACACATACTACTCTGGAAGAATTCATCACTCATGGAATTAGGTTGGGATGCCCCAGCTTCAAGTGATACTTTCTTGATGAGTGACAGAATAAAAGAAATGATTGACCTCACACAAACATGGCTGGACTCCTTCCAACATTTTATGATCATTGGGCCTCCTGCCTCAGGCAAAAGGTTAACACTATTTATCATCGCAGTGCACTCCCATTACAATTAATATTTGACCAGACATCATTATTATTATATTAATAAAATCACTAACTAACTCTTTGACCGTAAATGCAATTGTGTTTGCAGCTTGGTGGTTGAACATTTACTCAAAGAGGTTCGCGATTACACAGTTATCGACCTCCAGTGCACTCCAGTTTTCAGCGAGCAACATATTATCCGTGCACTAAAACAGGTGATTTATTATTCTTTGTTGCTTGAACAATAATGTAAAATTTTGTAATAGCCAAATTAAATAATGCCCTAGCAAGGCGAAACATGCTGTTCTTGTAAAATGTAGTGTTAAATTAGTGATTAATTTGTACATATCAATGTTATTTTCTTCTATATTCGCCTTCACTTTGTGTTATATGATAGACTAGCTGACCCGGCAACGCTTCGCTATTGCTAAATTCGAGTACATAAATAAACCCAATATATATTCAACAAATACAATTAAAGTTCAATAACAATTCGTTTATTTATTGGATTAAATGCCATGTGTATGGATGCAAAAATGTGTGTCTATATCTTTAAAACAAAGTTTCAATCCAAGCAAACTCGCTGTGAATTATAAACTTGAATACATATTACTAAGGTAATTGAAAAACTATTTTTTGAATATTTTATATTAAATTTAATAATCAAATAAACAATATTATATCACATTTGCAGAAAACATTCATTATATTAAAGAAACAAAACTCTTGATTTTGTTGTCCATGAAATTCACATCAGAGCCAATAAAGTAAGTTTCTACGATCGTGATTTCGGCACTGCGAGTCCGCTGGCGTGGAATAGTAATATAGATGATAATACTACAAAAGCCTCCCTTCCCGACTTCCACAACTGTATCCCTCGCCGCTCTGCGCCATTGACCTCCTGCCACTCGTTTAATGTCATCAGACCATCTTGCTTGTGATCTGCCAGAATTTGTGTAGCTGTTTCTCTTTCGCCACTCCAGGCCAGAAGATCTTATCACCCGTTGTCCTTGCTTTATGACCGATCCCATTCCATTTAAACATTAGTTATTTTACACGCTGCATCGGCAACTTTGGTCCGATCCTTGATTCATCAATTTTGGGCCCTGGAATTAAAAAAAAAAAAATTTGAATTGCCATAAGGCGGACACCGAGACGCATAAGGCAAAATTTAAATTTCCATACAATGAATGAATTACAACTGTTTTTCACTTGTTTGCTGAAGATATTCTTCATATAAAAGGCAGTTCATGCTATATGCATAATAATAATAATTAGGCTAATTTGTCAAATTAACTAACTAACTAACTAACCATCACGCCGTCTCCCCGAAAGTGTAAGCAGAGAGAATGGACTGTCACACTTTTACTGATGCGGCACTCCATCCTTCTCTTTTCGCCCCGCGGGAGGCGCGGTGTGATGGGTTGCGAACCTCATCGCCACCAATAGGCATCTCCCGCGCACACTTCGATCGTCCAACACCCACAAAATAAATCTAAAACAAATAATATAAAATACAATGATATAAAATAAAATAACAAAATAAAAATAATTTTACACAAAATGTTCTTTTTAGACGGTGCACATATTGTCTATTTAATTTATAATATGTTCCACGTATCCACTGTTTTTTAATTTAGCACATAATGTAATAACACATAATGTTTTTTTCGATGTTGCACATGTTGACTTGGACGATCCGGACATTTGTGTTTATTTAATTTATGTTACACGTATCCACCATTTTTTAAATTATCTGTAGTAAGGCACTTAACCAGCAAGAACTTGAAAATAATATTGAAGAAATGATTCAAATTGTCATTGGAACAAATGAAAAATTTATTTCTACACCTGTCAAAATTCTTTACAAAAACGATAAAACTAATAAAACCTTTTAATCTGATTAATTTGTCAAATTAATTAAACTAATCAGATTTTAAAGGTTGGTCATGTTAGAAGTCGGAGGAATCGACATGCGTGTATGACTCGTTGTATGAATGTGGAGGAAGCTAGAGAGGTTTGCCAGGATAGAGTAGTGTTATGGTCCATTCTCTCTGCCTACCCCTGTGGGGAAACGGCGTGATGGTTTGTTTGTTTGTTTAATTTGTATAATCGCCGTTTTCGTGAATAGCTCACCTCAAGGGCGCTTTGACATTGTTTTTAGTCATGAAAGGTGCATGTGACAACAGCGAAATCACGATCGTAGAAACTTAATTTATTGGCTCTGATGTGAATTTCATGGACAACAAAATCAAGAATTTTGTTTCTCTAAACATATGAATGTTTTGTGCAAATGTGATATAATATTGTTTATTGATATACAGACAACCGTTGTTAACATTTTATGCGATAATTTGAAAAGGTGGGTTTTTAGGTGATATTTAAAGTCTGTCGGATTGTCAATGCATCTGAGGCGTGCAGGAAGCATATTTCAGGCGGACGAACCTACTACTGTGAAAGCCCGAGCAACACAAAATTCAGATATATAGGTGGCACGTTTGGGAATGTGCTTAATTATTGTCTATAAACTGTAAATTTAAAAACCTTACCTGAAATTAATAATGGAATTTTCATATATGAATGAAAACTACTAAAAGTAGCTTATGTGTAATGTAAAAATGTAAAAATGTAATGTAAAAATTACTTTTAAGTTGATCAGATTGAAGTTTTTGGTTCGACATCATTATTAAATCATTAGGGAGTTTATTAAATTCTGTAGAGGCTATAAATTGTAAGGATTTTACACCGAATCTAGTTGAACGCAATGCTTCTTATTCTGTGAGCGCGTATCATGTTGGTGTACGTCCGTATTGAATATTGGTCGAGTATTAGAGCGCGTTGATGACTTTATTATTTGTATTATAGTTTTAGTGATCTCTAATTTTGGATGGATTTGAAATGGAATTATTTTCGTCTGAGAATATAGGGCCCTTACATGAGTGTACCACGGTAGACGGAAAATATTTCTAACAGCCCGATTTTGGATCACCTGAATCTCATTAGCTTTCTTCTTTGTAATAAAGCCCCAAATACAGGAAAGGTAAGACAGATGAGAATGTATCATGGAGTAGTAAACATAAATTGTCTATATTCTTATGTAACGAATTAAACCAATTAATCCAATTTAAACCTGTACATACCATTCCAAATTAGTTCATAAAGATAACATTGTCTTGTGATACGCATATATCGAAGTGTGGGATCCATCCTCTGGACATGCGAACTCCAGTATCTTCTGCGTTGTTTTCCCCATCCTCTGCACATGCGCAATCCATTATCTTCTGCGTTGTCTTCCCATCCTCAAGCAAATGAAATAACCTGAAATCAATTTCATTATCTTTGAATATTTTAAATCTCAGCATAATGTAGAATTTAATGGTCAAAAATGGAATATTACTGGAATCTTCCAACTGAGGCAGCTAATGCTGCATATAAGGATATGTTTACCTATCACAGCATTTGTTTTCAGAGAAAAACAAAAACAACTGAAGTAACTCATAGTGTATTTGGGTATGTGTGCTGCTGGAATTACTCAGTGGAATGGAAAATAAAGAAGAATTGCAACATGCAGATGCACCAATATGGCTCATTATCAAAATAATTTCAATCCCAATACAAAAATATCCCCATTAGACCAGTGGTCTCTCACAACCAGGCAATTATTTTATCAAAACTTAATATCAAATCCCAAAGATATAGATTTTCGCCCTGCCAGAACAATTTTACATTAAAACAACATTATTAAAATAGATTATACCAATTAACTAATTATTACACAACGAAACGTCATAACCTAAAATGACACGTAAGTAAAACGAATAAATTGATATTGTATATCATTAGAACTTTCTTATCGTTGCTGTGGTAATTTTAATATTTCCCTGACCAAAGTACGCGTATAAAGAACACCTTTATGTTTGAATTCATCAAATGTCATATTAATTGTATTTTAAATAACTAATTAAAATCATAATAATTAAATAACATTAATAAATAGCGCAATACCATTCAAAATTCTGCCAGTTGTTTCTCGCCCGCTACTCCAGGGTGCATCTTATCATCCGTTGTCCCTGCTATATGACCGATTCCATTCCGATCTCTGATTAATTAATATTGTTTCCTAGAAATAAAAAAAATAATATTGGAATTGGCATAAGGCGGACATCGAAGAGGCGCATATGGCAAATTTTCAACTTCCATACAATTAATGAATTCCAAGTGTTCACTAAGCAGTATATTTAAAAAAAATACTCGAGGCTCTTGATCGAGCATTGCAAGAGTTGCGTGGAAATGTGTTAATATTATATGTAGGAGATTTTAAAAACTTTACCTGAACGGCAAAAATAACTATCAAAAACTATGCTAATCAATGCAGTTATGATTGTGCTAAAGAAATAACAAAATTTTTACAAAAGCATTCATTACAACCAGACTCCTTCATATAAATTGTCTATATTCTTATATATACAAAATAAACCAATTAATTCAAAATTTAAACCTGTACATATCAAAATATAAACATTGAACTTACAGAACTGATAATCGCCGTTTTCGTGAATAGCTCACCTCAAGGGCGCTTTGACAATGTTTTTAGTCATGAAAGGTGCATGTAACAACAGCGAAATCACGATCGTAGAAACTTACTTTATTGGCTCTGATGTGAATTTCTTGGACAACAAAATCAAGAATTTTGTTTCTCTAAACATATGAATGTTTTGTGCAAATGTGATATAATATTGTTTATTGATATACAGACAACCGTTGTTACCATTTTATGCGATAATTTGAAAAGGTGGGTTTTTAGGTGAGATTTAAAGTCTGTCGGATTGTCAATGCATCTGAGGCGTGCAGGAAGCATATTTCAGGCAGCCCGAGCAACACAAAATTCAGATATATAGGTGGCACGTTTGGGAATGTGCTTAATTAGTGTCTATAAACTGTAAATTTAAAAACTTTACCTGAAATTAATAATGGAATTTTCATATATGAATGAAAACTACTAAAAGTAGCTTATGTGTAATGTAAAAATGAGCCGGTTTTCATTCGCCACTCCAGGGTACATCTAATTCACTGATCATCCGTTGTTTGATTGATCTAATTCCATTTTAACGAAGTTATTTTTCACGCTGCATCGGTAATTTTCGTCCCATCTCTGATCCGTTACTTTATTTTCCTAGAAATAAACGGAAAAAGTCATAAGAATTGTGTCATTCATTCATATTGTAATTCATATTGTATATCATTAGAACTTTCTTACCGTTGATGTGGTAATGTAACAATTTCCCTGACCAAAGTATGCGTATAAAGAAAACAGCAAAATAGAATAAACTGAAAATATATTTATGAATTAGAAATATAAATATTATATTATACTTACGGAAGCAAGTTTCTTCATATTCTTGTAGAGCTTCGACGTCCAGTTTACCTATCACAGCATTTGTTTTCAGAGAAAAACTAAAACAGCTGAAGTAACTCATAGTGTATTTGGGTATGTGTGCTGCTGGAATTACTCAGTGGAATGGAAAATAAAGAAGAATTGCAACATGCAGATGCACCAATATGGCTCATTATCAAAATAATTTCAATCCCAATACAAAAATATCCCCATTAGACCAGTGGTCTCTCACAACCAGGCAATTATTTTATCAAAACTTAATATCTAATCCCAAAGATATAGATTTTCGCCCTGCCAGAACAATTTTACATTAAAATAACATTATTAAAATAGATTATACCAATTAACTAATTATTACACAACGAAACGTCATAACCTAAAATGACACGTAAGTAAAACGAATAAATTGATATTGTATATCATTAGAACTTTCTTATCGTTGCTGTGGTAATTTTAATATTTCCCTGACCAAAGTACGCGTATAAAGAACACCTTTATGTTTGAATTCATCAAATGTCATATTAATTGTATTTTAAATAACTAATTAAAATCATAATAATTAAATAACATTAATAAAATAGCGCAATACCATTCAAAATTCTGCCAGTTGTTTCTCGCCCGCTACTCCAGGGTGCATCTTATCATCCGTTGTCCCTGCTATATGACCGATTCCATTCCGATCTCTGATTAATTAATATTGTTTCCTAGAAATAAAAAAAAATAATATTGGAATTGGCATAAGGCGGACATCGAAGAGGCGCATATGGCAAATTTTCAACTTCCATACAATTAATGAATTCCAAGTGTTCACTAAGCAGTATATTTAAAAAAAATACTCGAGGCTCTTGATCGAGCATTGCAAGAGTTGCGTGGAAATGTGTTAATATTATATGTAGGAGATTTTAGAAACTTTACCTGAACGGCAAAAATAACTATCAAAAACTATGCTAATCAATGCAGTTATGATTGTGCTAAAGAAATAACAAAAATTTTACAAAAGCATTCATTACAACCAGACTCCTTCATATAAATTGTCTATATTCTTATATATACAAAATAAACCAATTAATTCAAAATTTAAACCTGTACATATCAAAATATAAACATTGAACTTACGGAACTGATAATCGCCGTTTTCGTGAATAGCTCACCTCAAGGGCGCTTTGACAATGTTTTTAGTCATGAAAGGTGCATGTAACAACAGCGAAATCACGATCGTAGAAACTTACTTTATTGGCTCTGATGTGAATTTCATGGACAACAAAATCAAGAATTTTGTTTCTCTAAACATATGAATGTTTTGTGCAAATGTGATATAATATTGTTTATTGATATACAGACAACCGTTGTTACCATTTTATGCGATAATTTGAAAAGGTGGGTTTTTAGGTGAGAATTAAAGTCTGTCGGCTTGTCAATGCATCTGAGGCGTGCAGGAAGCATATTTCAGGCAGCCCGAGCAACACAAAATTCAGATATATAGGTGGCACGTTTGGGAATGTGCTTAATTATTGTCTATAAACTGTAAATTTAAAAACTTTACCTGAAATTAATAATGGAATTTTCATATATGAATGAAAACTACTAAAAGTAGCTTATGTGTAATGTAAAAATGAGCCGGTTTTCATTCGCCACTCCAGGGTACATCTAATTCACTGATCATCCGTTGTTTGATTGATCTAATTCCATTTTAACGAAGTTATTTTGCACGCTGCATCGGTAATTTTCGTCCCATCTCTGATCCGTTACTTTATTTTCCTAGAAATAAACGGAAAAAGTCATAAGAATTGTGTCATTCATTCATATTGTAATTCATATTGTATATCATTAGAACTTTCTTACCGTTGCTGTGGTAATGTAACAATTTCCCTGACCAAAGTATGCGTATAAAGAAAACAGCAAAATAGAATAAATTGAAAATATATTTATGAATTAGAAATATAAATATTATATTATACTTACGGAAGCAAGTTTCTTCATATTCTTGTAGAGCTTCGACGTCCAATATTTTATATTTTCGCTATCATCCTTTGAAATAACCTGAACAATTTAATTATCATTGAATATTTTTAATCCCAAAAACTTCATAACCTAAAAGTACCGAAACTTCATACCTACAAAATATTACGACGTACAAAGAGATTGTGACAGTTCAGAGACCACGTGACCAATCGAACGGCTAGAACTCTAGAAAACGAATATCATTAAGTAATCACCGTCGAACGTAAGAGAAACGAATAAGTTTCAGCCACACGAAAAAATAAAATTTCGTTCATAACCTCAAATTGACGCGTAAAAATTATACTCGCCAAAATTAAGAAGTATAATTACCTGTCTGCATTAGTGTACATTAAAATATGGCCAATAAAATATACTGTACCAATTAAACAACCAATTATTTTAGTACGTAATAAGCAAAACGTATTAAGTATTATACATCCCAAAGTAAAACGCAATATATTGGACTGTCAGATGTTGCCACTACACAAAATTACATGGAGACTGAATTCTCTCCAGACCGTGTCAAACGAATATAGACTCAAAAGATTGATACTCAGGTGATACGAACATTAAGGTCTATATTCGTTTGCACTACGAAAATTTTCAATTAATTGATTAATTTATAAAGTTAATTAGAGCTCGATTAATAACGAAAATATGCCTATGACGACCGCTAAATTCCAATTAGTCCATTCCCCAAGATACAGAAGGATCAGCTCAGGAATAACCTCAGAAATAGTCGACACACACCCGGAAGATCGCCTTTTATTTATATAGAATAGAATAGAATAGAATAGAATAGAATAGAATATAGATAGATAGATAGATAGATAGATAGAAGATAGATTATATAGATAGAAGATAGATAGATAGATAGATAGATAGATAGATAGATAGATAGATAGATAGATAGATAGATAGATTCACATTTGAATAAATAGAAAAGCACTTTGTATTACGACAATTCTGTGTTTATTTATTGTTAAAATTTGTGCATAAAAGAAGGACCGAAACATGTCCGCAATTAAAAAATTAATGAAGTGCTGTGACAACACAAAGTGCTTTTCTATTTATTCAAATATCAATACATATTATGTTCGATTACCCATTCAATAGTTCCACTATTATTTTGAGAAATCTCCAAATATTTAGCAACAGCATTAAAAGCGTACTGCTGTATGAATGTGACACTAGAAAATCTACCATGGAAGTAATTGGAAAACATCAGGTGTTCATAAATATGTGTCTCCTCTCAATATTCAAGATCCTTTGGCCCCAAACAATGTCAAATGCCATTCTTTGGGCCATGGCAGGCAAAAGGTCAATTGTGAAACAAGTTGCTGGACACAAATGCTTTTGGATCGATCACACCTGAGTAGGAACATTGCCTGTATCGCTCAGGGTGCACTGGACTGGTCCCCTATGGGCGGAAAGAGGATGTGAGGCAGACCTAGATCAACTGACAAAGAACCCTACAGGATGAGGTGGCAGTAGACCTCACATAGAGTGATGTTGGGCATCTGGCGTGCGATTGAGTTAGGAGTAAAAGATCCACCAAAACCAAAAAACCCTGTACTATGGGGGTGTGACATGACAAGCAGAAGAAAACCTATTCATTCTATGACATTGAACTAAAAAAATATTATATATATTTTCTAGAATTCAGCTGTGACACTAGGAGGAAGCAAATCAGGCGGTAGAGTTGTATTGGTTATTAGATCTCTTCAAAGAGCCAGTTCAGATAAATGGAATTCCAGTCTTGTTCAATCTTTCCTATTGCAGGTAACAAAATACATGAAAATTTGAAGAATTCTTTTTAATATTTTTCTCTTATTCAATTTATCATTTACATATATTTTTTTCTTTTGCAGCTGGTACAGCACGCAGGATTTTGGGAACGTATGGAAGGAGGAGTGATGCGCTGGGTCGGTTTACGTTCCCTTATGCTCATTATCACCACTACTACAAGGGATGGAACCTTCAAACTGTGCCCTCGTCTCACAAGCTGCATGAAGATAACTTCCTTAATGTCAGTTTGCCGCTCAATTGCTTGCCTTTTACATATACAAAAATTCTAATCATACAGTTTATTCTCACTATAATCAGACATATAAGATAAATTTGACAATATAAATAAAAGGACAAACTAGATATAGATCAAAGAACTACAAGGAACGGGATGAAACAACTTGAAATAATGGATCATTCAATTATGATTATTTTGCAGAGAACCAGATGATAAGGAATTACTTCAGATATGTGCCCTAAATTTAGACAATTCCCTTCAATCCATCGTTAAATCTTCCAGTGACAAACAAAAAATTCAAGAATTGAGCTCATCTATGTTTGCACTGTATCAAGAAGTAAGTCATTACTTATCTGAATGCATTTTTTTTTCTTTTTCTTTTTTAATACACATTTTTTCTCTTTTAGTCAGCTGAGACATTCACAACTGAAACCCATTATAAATGGACACCTAGAGACTTAACATCTTGGTGTAAAAACTTGGGCAATTACAAGATGAGTAATTTTGATTCCGTTGTTCATGTAAGACATTTTTGGTTTATTGCACTTCAAAAATATTGTGAAAAATGTATTTTTATGATTGTATTTTTTTTGTGTCTCAGGCAATATATGAAGAAGCCGTGTGCATCTTTAGAGACAGACTAATATCTGAAGACGAGAAAAGAGTATTTGATACAGTGTCTACGAAATATTTTGGGAGAAGCTCTTCATCTGAGAATTACTTTATGCCCGTACTCAGTCCGAGTGGTGTATACTTGGAACTAATTGACCGTGAAAACTGGAGCATTCTAATTAACAAACTCATCAACCAATGCAGTAAGTAACATCTAACCAGGCAACAGCACACTTTGTCATTCTTCCTTCACCTTCACTCTCTCTGAAATGGCCTTATAATTTATTACAAGTGCCAAATGGGAATATTAATAATTGGCATAGTACCTCATTGTGTTTAGACAATTTTTTTTTAATCAATGTTTTTAAAATTAGATAGGAATGGTTGGTAGCTATTTAAATTCTTCTTGTTATTGTTTTTTTTTTCTCCTTTCGGTGATTAGACAACTTCATGGCTATTTTAACACTTTTGATACAGCAGCTCTAAACAGAACAATTCTTGAAAATTTTCTAGCTAAGATTTTCTTCTTTTCCTGACACTTCATTTTCCTTTCAATTTTACCTTGGGTAATCAGTTGCCAATGTCAATGCCTCAAAATTAAAGTCTTCAACCAATGCGTCTTGCCAGTCATGACGTACGGAGCCGAGACGTGGACACTGACAAAAGGTCTAGTCTACAGATTCAAGGTCGCTCAACGCGCCATGGAAAGAGCCATGCTTGGAATAACCTTGAGGGACAGATTTGAGGACAGATCCCTTGAGGGACAGGGATAGAAACGAATTTATTCGACAACAAACCAAGGTGGCTGAGGTGGCTCTGAGGATGGGCGGGCTGAAGTGGCGATGGGCTGGCCATATCTGTCGGAGAACTGACGGCCGATGGGGGAGACGGGTTCTGGAGTGGAGACCGCGTACAGGATTCTGCAGAGTTGGACGGCCCCCTGCCCGCTGGACCAACAATCTGGAGAGGATTGCTGGACATGGATGGATGAGAGCGGCTATGGATATGTGCCGGTGGCGTGCTTTGGGAGAGGCCTACGTTCAGCAGTGGATGACAGACGGCTGATAATGATGAAAATCAGTTGCAGGATTTTTTTTATCGTTTCTCATAACATGCCCGGAGTACTTCAGTTTCCTGCTATCATGATAATTTTTATTTAGTTTTATTTTAATTATTTCACAAGATAGTATGCTGGGGACCGACAGTTTACAGATAAGAAGAAATGTATCTTCACTTGGTACAGTGTAAACATAGTCAAACTTACCCATCTCTTTAGCCTAATTAGGGGCTTATTCGAGAACTCTGTCATCTTTGAGAGTATCCATTTGTATGTTCCGGGTGAGTATCTTCGACAACGTCAACATCATTGCTTCATCTCCCAACAAGCAGAACCAACCTGCTTTTGGTATTACTGAGAATGATTGTTTTGGAGGTTGACATTTTTCATGTTGATGAAATAATGTCCAAAGGGAGAATACTCCTATTGAAGAGTACTCAGCCTCCATTATGCCATAATTGTTTTAATGTTCCTGGATTGATGAATTTATTAATTTGGATATGATAATGTAGAAGTATTACATTACTATAAATTGAAATCGTCTTTATACCATCTTACAGATTCAGAAATGGACAGTGGAACAAACAGTGCCTTTGGCGAATGTGGTCCCGAGTGCGGGGCAGAGTTACTGCGCCTATGTGCGTGTGTGGGTCGTGCCGCAGTGGGTGGGGGCGCAGTGCTGGGGGGAGCGACCGGTGGGGGCCGCCGAGCTGCCGCCGCCCTCATTGCAGCTCTGCTAGGGGCCAAGATGGTCACTGTGGCGACACCACAACAGTTTGTGTCACAGATCAAAAATGTAAGATTAAAAATAATATTTTATAACCTTGACTTTGAATGGTTTTTTTTTGTAGAAATTATCTGATGTTGATTTCATTTTAGTCTTTTATATCTTAAAAAAATTGTCACCAGTAACCTAGTAATTGAATTTTCTATTATATAACACAGTTATACATTATAAATATTAAAGATCACTTAAAAATTAAAAGTAAAAAAAATCTAAATATAATATTAGTAAAAATGAATCAGGTGATGATTTAGGGCAGTGGTTGGTAAGTTCATTAGATAAAATTATCAAATATCAGCAGTACATCGACTTGGATTTTTATTTTGAGAGCCAATGTTTTATTTAATCAATGGCCTTGCATTTCTTCGGAATGTTTGGATAATGTATTTTTTTATCGTTGAATAACCCCATTAAAGTAGCCAAAGAGCCGCATTTGGCTCTTTGACCACTGGTCTAAGAGAGAGGACTTTTAACTTAACGCAATGAGTTTTGATATAATCCTGGAGATGACCCATTTCCTTTATCAAAATAATATTATAAGTTTTTATTTCAGCTCACATCGAAGATTGTATAAAAAATGAAATTGTGCTCGTCTTTTTAAATTGTCCATGCAACAATGACTCAAAAATACTATTTTACATTGGATGCAGGTAGTATCATGGTGTGCGGATGGGACCCCCTGCATCCTGGTTGTGGAAGAGGGTGCGGCAGGAGACATTGGGGTGCTTGGCCGCCTGGAGGGTCTGCTGGCCGGAGGCCTCCCACTGGAACCTGGGGAGATGGACAATATTATGGCCCAGTCAAAAGGAGAGCCAAGGAATATTGCAGGCTTTATTAACAGTAAGATAACTGATCAATAATCCCAAGACACCAATAATCTAGGACAGCTTTTAACTGCTATTGTGCGGCTGGGTAGATTTGCAGTTCAAAAAAAATAGTTTCCAACTGCAGTAGACTATATTTGCAAGTCATAACTTTTCTTTTTAGTTTCATAATACTAAATTATTTGTAATATTGTGATGAACTGTAATAAAAATCTAAGATGGCAGTGCACAATGGTGTTCTTGTACTGACCCTTGTGTATCTAAGTGAAGCATGGAACTGGCAAACGAAGGATAAAAATAAAATAAATTACACAAATGTATTGTTAATCTGTTTCAAATGCAAATATAATAAGTGAATGAAATGAAAGTCTTACGAATAAAATAATTGAATCATGTTTTTCAGAAGTAGCACACATCCAGTAACCTCAACTTTACAGGACGGACAAAAAACTGTCTGGTACAAAATTTTCCTACAATATATATATTTTTTCAATACACATTTGTCTATTTTACTCCTTATGACAAATGTGTATTGAAAAAAAATATATATTGTAGGAATATTTTGTACCAGACAGTTTTTTTTCCGTCCTGTAAGGTTGAGGTTACTGGATGTGTGCTACTTCTGAAAAACATGATTCAATTATAGTATCATTAAGATGGTTTGTACACTTGGAAAGAATTTATAAAGAAAGAATGATAAAGAAAGTATATGCTAAAAAAATCAGCATAATCAAATTAATCAAATATTTGTGTGGACACTAAATGTCGTGGACACATGAGATGTCAGAGAAATCGACATGGGTGCATGACACAATGTATGAATGTTAAGGAAGTGAGAGAAGCGTATGTCTAGAAAGAACAGTGTGGCAGTCCATTCTTTCTGCCTACTTACTTCGAGGAGACGGCGTGATGGTTTGTTAGTTAATTAGTTTTATGTCTTTACTAAAGCATATTAGTTTGTGCTTCCTGCAAATATTGTTATTAGCACTGTTTTAATAAATAAATATAATATTTTAGTTGTATCAAGATGCGTTTACTCTATTATGAAAAGTATATATTTTGTAATAGTCTGTAAATAATTTTTTTAATGCAATCATTCATAAAATATGAGTAACCTGTTGGCTATAAGCAATTTTTTTATATATTCATACACAAGGTTTTTTTATAGTTGTAATTTTTTATTTATTTAGTTAAATAAATTACAATATTAACATGTGTTTGAAATAAAATGTTTCTAGATGTGCGAAAATTTTTGGGGATTATCTTACTGTTGGATGTAAAGAATGAAAATTTGAAGAGTCTGCTGGAGTCTAACCGCTTGCTTTACGAGCGATGCCATTTTGTGTGGCTGGACAGATGGTCCGAATCGACTCTCAGAGAAATGCCTTTACTTGTAGCAAAAAGGTATTCAGTTTGATGTCACGCACTCAACACCTCTAATTTATGACGCACAACAATTGTAATTTAATCAATTTATAATACATATTTAACAAGGATTAAATTTCAACACAAAATATGGAATTACTGACTCCATGAAATTATTTTATGGTACAGATGTTTCGCATTACTGGGGCGTTACCAAATTGTCAGTACTAGAACTTTTTGATTTTCATAATGAAGTTTGCTAGATAGATTTTTGATTGCATAATACCAAGTCATCAAAGAGTCAAACTTTTTGGAACATTTTAATTATCTTCTTCTTCTTCTTCGATGGCCCTACAGCCCATATCGAGCCTTAGCCTCCAGTATTCTTCGCCTCCAACTCCTCCTGTCCTCCGCTTCGACCCTCCAATCTGACACTCTTAACAATCTTGTTCCATCTCTCCCAACTTCATCCTCCCATCGCAGCCTTGGTCGTCCAATTGGTCTTCTACCACCTGGGTGCCACTCCAGCAATCTTTTTGGGGTTCGCGATGACGGCATCCTCTGCACGTGACCGGCCCATCTCAGTCTATTCAGTCTGACCTGTGTGGAGAGACTGGGAGCTTTGTAAATATTGTACAGCTCGTCATTATGCCGCACTCTCCAGCCTTCACCGTCATTCACAGGCCCCAGAATTCTGCGCAGCACCCTTCTCTCAAAAGTATCCAGTCGCTCTGCAGATTTCGCTGTCATTGTCCACGCCTCACACCCATAGGTCACTACTGTTCGGATGATTGTTTTATACAGGGTGATTTTGGTTTTCCAGTGTACGTTTCTTGATTTGAGCGCTGGTAGTAGAGAGAAGAATGTTTTGTTACCAATTGTGATTCTTCTTTCGATTTCCTTGTGATCTTCGTTTTCTTTTGTTATAGACGAGCCTAGGTAAGTGAAGTCCTCCACCATCTTAAAGTCGTATCTGTCCTTGAATCTGATGGTTCGCCTCGAGTTATGGGTTGCATTCCTGGTTTGTTTCATTATTTGTGTCTTTTCTTCGTTTATCTCTAAACCCACCTCCTTGGCTGCTGTCTCTAAAGGCTCAAATACTTCGTGTATGGCTGCTAGGGATCTTCCTACAATGTTAAGGTCGTCTGCATATCCTATGATCTGGCTGCTATGAAAGTATGTGTTGGGATTCGTGTTAAGGTGGTAAGTTTTCCTTATGGCATATTCCAAACTCAGGTTAAAAAGTGTTGGGGCTAAACCATCACCTTGTTTGAGGCCCTGTGATACCATGAATTCATCTGTGAGCTCTCCTCCTATCTTGACTCTACATTTTGTATTATCCATGGTTGCTTTTACCAGTCTTACTAACTTCGTAGGGATTTTGAAGTTCAAGAGTACATCATACAGTTTCTCTCTACTGATACTATCATAAGCCTGTTTGAAGTCAATGAACAGCTGATATACATCGACGTCAAATTCCCAGCATTTTGCTAGGATCTGCCTTGCTGTGAACAATTGATCACTTGTTGATCTGTTCCTCCTGAACCCAGCCTGGTACTCTCCGATGATGTTTTCTGCAAAGTGTTCCATTCTGTTTTTGAGTATTGTGGTAAAGATTTTGTATGATGTACTCAAAAGTGAGATGCCTCTGTGATTCTCGCATTTCAGCTTGTCTCCCTTTTTGTGGATTGGACATATTATACTCATCTGCCAATTTTCAGGGATATGTTCTAGGTTCCATATTTTTGTTATAATTGTGTGGATCAACTTATGGAGATGATCATTTCCATATTTCAGTAGCTCAGATGGTATATTATAATAATAATAATAATTAGGCTGATTTGTATAGCGCCGTTTTCATGAATAACCCACCTCAAGGTCGCTTTGATTTTCATAATGCCAAGTTTTTTTCAAAATGTCAAGCTTTGTAGAAATTTTTAATTTTCATAATGCTAAATCATGATCAAAATGTCAAGTTTTTGATCTTCGTAATGCAAAATTATTCTCAAAATGTCAAACATACGACAAATTTTTGATTTCGATAATGCCCTTGTAAAACAAAACATGTGTATCTGAAAGAACAAATAATTAATTTGAATTTAACACCAGTGCTCCGGCAAATGCGATATTTGAAATAGTTTATCTTCAATATTCTAATCATAATAATATCTTATTTTATATGTATAGGGTGTTTTTTTAGAGGTTTTGTTTTTAAACTGGCAACATTGTTTCTACAGACTGTCAATTTGACGGTTGACAGTTGATTTGTAGTCAGTACGTTTTACCATTTCACCACCAGAACAGCGCTTGCAAATTGTGCAAATTTATTTTGAAAATCATGGTTGGGTTCGCCATACTTATCGTGCACTACGTCCATTTTATGGTCGACATAATCGTCCATGCGAGCAAGTTATTCGGAAGACCATGGATCGTTTTCACACCACGTACACTCTAGTGGATAATACCAATCCACAAAGACGACATTGTCGAAAATTGGACTTCACGATTGCGCTGCATTCGAGCTAGCCATGGCGCTCATATGCCCGAAATAGTATTTAAACAATAATGGCATAAAATTATCTATTAAATTAACCCAATATCAAAGACATTAACATTATTTTAATTTTTTTTTTTTCATTTTGAATATGTATTGTATACCTCTAAAAAAAAACACCTTTACAACCTCTTCAGCATAACTATATTAATAATGTCATAATTCTTATTTTCCTTCAGAATAATGTCCCGCAGCAGTGAATCTGAAATAAGCACGGACACAATTCCCGTGGATGGTATTTTAGAGATCTATTCTTCAATTTCTAAGGATGACTTGATCACGCCATATCGGTACACGTCGCTCCTGAGAACCTACTTCCATATATATCAGGACCGGAAACTTAGCCTTGAAGAAAGACGTTCGAGATTGCAGGTATTTTTCACAATCACAATAAATGTCCATTTCAATTTAAATTTTAAAGTTGTAGAGCTAGATCTATTATGCAATAAAACAACCTGGGTGTTTTTATCTAGCCTCCTCCACATTCATACAAGGTGTCAAGCACACTCATTCATATTTTAACCCCTAACATAACATGAAAGACTGTTTTGAAAGCAACAAAGTTCTGTTGTCATGTCAGAGGTGATATACATTAGGTTAATAATCGACTTCAAGTGCAGTAAATCAATGAAATTATCACATTTGTGCAGGTGGGTGTAGAAGCCCTGACCTCGGCACAAAGAGAGGTGGGACGACTGAAGGCCGAGGCAGCGGAACAGGGCACGGCACTGGCAGAAAAGCAGAGGAAGGCCTCGCGTGCCCTGGACCAGATAGGAGCTACTATGCAGTCTGCCACCAGCCACAAGGAGGAGCTCCAGACGCTCAAGGCCGCCATGGATGTGGAGAACCTCAAGCTGCAGGAGAGGTCTGACAATAAACTCACGGCTATTATTTATATCACAAAAAATCTCTGATTTGTTAGTTCTGATAACTATTCTTCTTCTCACAGTGCCATGCTGCTTTGACCTCGTCCTGCAGGGTTCTTCTCCAGGTGGCTCTAGGTCTGCCTTGCTTCCTCTTTCCTCTCATAGGGGGCCAGTCTAGTGCGCCCTGAGCGATGCAGGCTGGGTTCTGTCTCAGAGTGTGACCGATCCACAGTCATTTGCGTCTAGCGACTTTCGCCTGCCATGGTCCAGAGAACGGCATTTGACACTGGGCCAATAGATCTTGAATATTGAGCAAAGGCACCTATTTATAAACACCTGGAGTTTTCCAAAAACGTCCACGGTTGATTTCCAAGTCTCACATCCATACAGCAGTATGCTTTTAACGCTACTGCTGAATATTTGGAGCTTGAGCTTTCTCGAAATGATACTGGAACGCCATACAGGATGAAGCATTGCAAAAGCTCCCCTTGCCTTGTTCAGTCTGCTGGCTACATCCTCTTCCTTACCTCCCGAGCCCGCTATCATACTATAGAAATATGTAATATAATAGTTATTTTATATGAAATCTAATTTGTTGCACAAATTTAAGAAATCACCTTGTGTTTCAAACATTGTGTTAATGTAAAATAATTATTTTAGAAAAAAAGTAATCGAAGCGGAGCTAGCTGAGGTCGAGCCTGTGATCCTGGAAGCCCGCTCGGCTGTTGGAGACATCAGGCCCGAGGCTTTGAGCGAAGTACGCTCACTGCGGGCACCACCCGAGCCGGTCAGGGACGTCCTGGAGGCCGTGCTGAGACTCATGGATATAGCTGACACCTCTTGGCACTCCATGAAGCAATTCTTATCCAGAAGGGGCATTAAAGAAGACATCAGGTATAGTAATAACATAATCTAACAATTTTACTGAAATATCTTGATTGAAATTCATTTTAGATATGAATGAAATAAAATACTGTTTTTAAATAACTACTTCCACTTCTGTCTTTATTTCGATAGTGACCGGTTTTGCCAGGCTCACTGGTATCAACAGACTGGACCAAAAATAAAGACAAAAATGGAAGTAGTTCTTAAAACAACATTGTTTTATTTTATTAAATATTTATAAATTTGAATATTCTCTAAACTGCTCTCGCTGCTCTATCATTAAAACCAATTGCCATTATTTAAAAACGAATGTTTGTGTAATATTAAAATTACACAAAATATTTATTTTCTCAGATAACGAGATTATAACAGGTTTTTATTCTTAAATATTTATAAAAAAAAACTCCATTATTGTGGTAAATAACTTTTTTTTAAAGTACTTTTTCTTTTCGTTGTGTAGAAATTTCGATGCCAGCAACATATCATCAGATAGTCTCAATGCGGTTGAAAAGCTGGTCGCTGCTCGGGCCTCTTCGTTCTCGGAGAAAACTGCCAAGAGAGCCTCACTCGCTTGCGCCCCCCTTGCCGCGTGGGTGCTGGCTAATATTAAGTTTGCCCATGTCCTGCACAAGATTGCACCTCTGGAAAATGAACAAAGAAAACTCACTAAGTAAGCAAGTAATATAAATAACATAGAGTATGCAGATAAACTAAACAATCGGACTTATCAGATCTGACCAAATTTGAGACCTTGAAAATTATGGTGATTATGGAAGAGACAACAGACAGTAGCTACAAACTAATAAAAAAAATCAGATATACAGTCACTAAACTGTAACAGATATCACTCACAGAATGCATGAACAAAGACAGGACAATAGAATTAAAGTGATTACTTACAAATAAGTTAAAAATATTTCTGAAAAATATTATAGCACATAAGATTGATTTTTTAAAGTGACTGAAAATAATGAAAATAAAAAAATAATTATACAAAATTTCTTTATTATTATATATTTAATGTACTTCCAATTGTGTTTAACGTCGACCAGTTTCGGCAGCTTGCTGCCATCTTCTGGTCCTGCCGGAGAGTCCAGCAAGCTGCCGAAACCGGTCGACGTTAAACACAAGTATTTACATGCACCATAAATAAAGAAATTTTGGATATTTTTTTTTTTGTTTTAATTATTTAAAAAGAACTTCTACCAAAAAATTTCAATTAAAAATATTAAGTTCACTGAATCTAACATACATTATTTTAAATAGATAATTTCTCATACTCTGTTATATAAATATGAAGTTTTGCTGCTTTTTAAAAGAGTATAGAAAGATTTTTTTTTAATATTTTAGAAATCTAGCAGAGGCGGAAGGGCAGGTACAAACCCTGAGTACAGGACTCACCACTGTGGATGAAAGAGTAGCTGCACTAAAAGAACAACTCAACACATACACTAAAGAAGCTACCGAAATTGAAATCAAGCTCTCTGCAGCTCAAATCACAATTTCTAAAGCAGAACAGCTTGTGTCCAAACTATCTGTCGAATTCCACAGGTGGCAGGCTAATGTATGAAACAATTATTGTTCATTATCTGTTTGATTATAATGGCACACTTTAACAGATATAATGATGGAATATTTTATCCTAAATTGGCAGTATTTCTTTTAATAAAATCAATTCGAAATATGAACCAGGATTTGTAATATTAGGTTGGGGAAAAAGTAATTCCGTATTTCCCGCCCTTTTTTTTTCAACTAAGTATATCTCGTTCATTATTGGTCACATCTCCATCTCCAGAAACTCCCGGAGCTCGGATGGGAAGTTCTTATGAATCCACCCTATAGTCCGGACCTGGCACCAAGTGACTACTACCTATTTCTGTCTATGGCTAATGCACTTGGGGGTACAAATTTGGCCTCAATAGAGGCCTGTGAAAATTGGTTGTCCGAGTTTTTTTGGCAATAGAGACAAGGGCTTCTACAAGAGGGGTATTATGCAGTTGGATTCTCGTTGACAACAAGTTATCGAACAGAACGGCGCATATTTGACTTAAATTGGATGATTGCAACACTTTTTATAAAGCATTGATATAAAGCGAAAAATACTAAATTTTTTCCTATTTATCTATAAATTTATATTTATTTATCTATAAACTTTTTCCCCAACCATGTATAAAAATTTAATAAAAACCTTTTTTTTCAGCTTAAAGAATTAACAATTGAATGCAACGAAATTTCAATAAGATCTCTTCTAGCTGCAGGATTCATCACTTACTTGGCTAATGAAAAAGAAAACATGAGAAAGTTTGTACCTGTATTTTGTAAAAAATTAAAAGTTGCCTTTTTTGTAAAAAAATATAAATTTGTTAAAGTTTTATTCATTTTTAGTTCCATTATGAAAAACTGGTGTGAACAAATCGGCAATGGAATAGATATATTTTCCATGAAAGATTTTCTTACCACACATGACGACCAGGTTCAATGGATATCCCATGGCCTACCATCTGATTCTACCGCTCTTCATAATGCGATCATCATCAATGAGGTAAATTTAATCATATCAGCATATCTGAATGGCATCCATAAAGTATTTTATGTTCCATCATATTTTAACTCTGTTCTAACAGGTGTTACAAGAATCCAAATGTGGTTTAGTGCCTTTGGTAATCGATCCTAATGGTATAGCTTTAAAATGGTTACTTAACCATTTAGCCGATACTCCAAAAGATGTGATTTCTCAATTCAATGAAAAATTCAACACCTCCCTTCAACATGCCATCAGGTATTTTTTATTTTTATGTAATTTCACGATAAATATATATAATTTTCTGTTGTATTCTTATTACTGGAAAAACTCTCTGAGATTGTGTCCGTAACGCAGACATAAGAAAAACTTGTGAAATACAGTCCACCTGGAAGACTGCCTAAGAGATGGAAGGACAGCTATTCCTTATCATCCGAGGAGACATGATTTCTGTGTCACAGATCATCAGATCTATTAAAATAAGAAGAAGAAGATATTTATTTATCAATTATGGCTTCGATTTATGCATAAATGTGTTGAATAATCCATTTACATTATTCCAGGTTTGGGAAAGTTCTGATCGTAGAAGATTTAATAACGATTGATGATAGCTGGAGTTCATTGTTGAGAGGTCAGATTCCCTCCAGCGTGATGGGCATTAACAACATCAGCCCCAGCTTTCGCCTGGTACTTTACTCCCGCGACAACACGCTCCCCAATCGGCTCCAGCCCCACCACCGTTCCATGATATCTGTCCTCGACTTTACACCGCAACTTCAAGGACTAACTGGTTGGATATTTTTTATTACATTACATATTCTAAATTGTAGAAGCATAACACTCACAATTCTTTTATTATTTTAAGATCACTTCATCAATGAGTCTGTTAAGCAAGAAGAACCAGAACTGCAGGAACAACTTAGCAAAATTAATGCGGACAAAAATAATCTCCAAATTCAACAAACAAAGCTACAGGTAATTGCATTGTATCAAAACGTATTCACATACCTACATGCTATTTGTTTGTATTAACTTTTTTAAATATAGTAACAAATGTATATATTTTAATTAATACGAATGAAAACGTCAGTTTTCTGGAAGTTTTATTATATTTTATGGAAATGACATGTTTCACCCTTCTAAGGCATTATCAATATATACATTTTATTTTCTAAATAACAAACATATGTACTTCAAAACCCTTTGCTACAATGTATGTCCTTAGTATTTTCCTTTGGTAGAATGTATCTCCTTAGTATTTTCCTTTGGTAGAATGTATCTCCTTTAGTATAATCCTATACACATGTATCTCCTTTAGTATAATACTTTCCTATAATGTATCTCCTTAGTATTTTTCTTTGGTAGAATGTATCTCCTTTAGTATAATCCTTTGCTACAATGTATCTCCTATAGTATAATCCTTTGATACAATGTATCTTCTTTGGGAGAATGTATCTCCTTTAGTATAATCCTTTGCTACAATGTATCTCCTATAGTATAATCCTTTGATACAATGTATCTTCTTTGGTAGAATGTATCTCCTTTAGTATAATCCTTTGCTACAATGTATCTCCTATAGTATAATCCTTTGATACAATGTATCTTCTTTGGGAGAATGTATCTCCTTTAGTATAATCCTTTGCTACAATGTATCTCCTATAGTATAATCCTTTGATACAATGTATCTTCTTTGGTAGAATGTATCTCCTTTAGTATAATCCTTTGCTACAATGTATCTCCTATAGTATAATCCTTTGATACAATGTATCTTCTTTGGGAGAATGTATCTCCTTTAGTATTATCCTTTGGTACAATGTATCTCCTTTAGTATACGAGTACATAATCATTTTTCTACAATGTACCTCATTTAGTATAATCTTTTGCTGCAATGTATCTTCCTTTAGTATAATCCAATCATTTTAATGTTGATCTTAGGCAGATAAAATGATCCACGCAGTATCTACCCAGTGGTGTATTTTCAATAAAAAATGTGAACAGAAAAATCAATTAAATCAATTCCTACATATCGAGTGGCTAGTATTCTTAATAATGATTAACCCTTAGAATGATTAATAGTGATATATTTTAGTTAGCAAAACCATTGAGAATCGCTAACAATGATCATCATTGCCTAAAAGATGACTCATAAATCTTCAAATTGAAATACTTTTTTGGGTAAAACAGTACATATCGCTTAGAGAGTACATCCGGTAGATGGTCCACACGCGATCTCTTTTATTTTTGTGAATAATGAATTATCTCTTTTTATTATTATTATTTTTTAATTAATTAAAAGTGGTAGCATTTCTCACGATTTTTTTAAAACCAATTATAATTTTGTGTTTGAATTAACTTTTATTAAAATTGTCTTCAGATGACTCTGCTAAGTCAGTTATCGTCAGGTGACATCCTCCACAATGCCCCTCTACTGCAGTCTCTAGAGGACACCCAGCGCTCCAGCGAAGAGATCTCAGGCGCCCTGTTGCAGGCTGCCTCTCTAGGGGCAGCAGTGGAGCAAGGCTGGATGAAGTACCGGGGGCCAGCAGCGAGAGCCGCGCAGGCCTGCCTGGCCGCCGCCTCCCTCTTGCGCAGGCACCCCCTGGCTGTGGTCACCGTGGATGCCGTCATGCCCGTTTATCTCACTGCACTGGCTGACTCTAGAGTATTTATTATTATTATTTTGTTGAATCGCTCTTTACATCATGACAGCATGAGCCAAATCGATATAAAGGGTATTATAGCTATCATAGTGATTCTCGTGACATGTGATAGGCATTTAATCTATTGCCATTTTATTGTCACATGAATTCTACACCAGATCAAAGACAGTGTGACAATCACACTGCCCTCGCCAGGAATCGAACCCGGAACCTACGGGGTGACAGTCAATGCACTTACCACTCGGCCACGAAGGTCGTCATTTATTGTATATACACATCTCATTCATATTTCTCCTTTGAACTAACTTCTCATCTAAATTAACTTTCTAAAGAAATGCTCCTTATATTTTAACATATGAAGGCTGGTTATTATTACCAAGGTGTTTTAAACAGAAAACAAAGAAAAAGACAAAAAAACATTTTTTTGTTAGAAGGGTCATGAGCACACGTGACATCTTTAATGTTATGTTGGAACTAAAGTACATTATTCAATCACTTTGCACTTTTGCACAGTTATTGGCCTTCTTCTTTCACACCAATTGGGATCAAAAGGTTTATTATTAACTTTTTTAATTTTTGATACCTTTATAAGGATCAGCCCTCATATGTTGAAAGTATTAATTTTTGCATGTATATTTAACAATCTAATCTTGGTTTTCAGAGAACATCAAAAGAAGATCAGGAGAAAGAGGGCGTTAGCCGCAGTGTGGTATCGGGCATTCTGGAGAGGATCCTCACAGCCCTTCCCAAGGAGCACCACTGCGCCGTAACCCTGTACCTGCTGCACCTCATCTACCCCGAGCACATCCCACAACAGGTATGATTATCTAACCAACTGATTTATCCATTCTTTCACCCATCCCATTCCGATAGTTAATCCTTTCTATTTGTACTATAGAAAATACAGTATATTAAAATTGGTTGCTCCTCCGTAATATTTGTGTTGTCTTGATTATTTATTCTGTCAAATTGTATTGTTTTGCACTAAGTATGAGGTTTATTATATTTTATCAACTAATTTATACATTGGTCACCAAGTCACCTCAATGGCTGTCATGGAGCAGCAAGATGGCTATCGCAGCAGACAGATACATGTGATTGGCACATCAAAACATCTCATCGAAAAAAATAATAAAAATTAAAAAAATACATGATTTCATTTCTTTTACGATATTGGTATATTAGAAATATTAGGATATTGGCATATTATCTCTTTTTATAAATGTAGAGTAATGCTTTATAATATTTTTGTACATGTTTTATTTTTCATAATTTTTTTCAGGAATGGGAAGTTTTAATGAGCATTCCAGAGAGTCAAATTCAAAATAGTACAGATTCAATAGAAATCCCATCGTGGGTAGATGCAGACAGACGTCCCTATATTAATATTATTCAGGTACAAATTACTGCATTCAAATATTTGTAATGACAATATGCATTTTTTTTTAGTGTAAGATTTTAAATACGATAATTTGACAATATTTAATTGTTTTTTTTGTTTTGGATATTTCCTCACAGACCCATTTACCAGACTTGTACTCTCGCTTACGGCTAACAAATAAAGACATCTGGGGAAAGTTTGCCGCCTCAGGAGAATGGGAAAACATCCCTCCTGAAATAGGAATGTCTCCATTTCAAAAAATTATCCTGATTTGGGCTATCAAGCCGGATAAGCTTTATTCTTCATTTTCAAAAGCAGCATCGCAAATTTTAGGTAATTTTTATTATCAATTTCAAAATTGGAATTAAAGATATCGTAACCCAATTTGTATTTAATTATAATTATATAGGTGTAAACCAGCTATTCCCCGGTGGTGACCTGGTGGCATCTGTGGAGGGCTGGGGTGCTCCTGAAAGGCCCATTCTAGTGGTGGGGGCGGCTGGAACGGATCCTATCGATCAGATAAAGATCCGTGCAGGTCACGTTGTTGGTGTTCACAACTTCAAACAGGTCCGCTCTTTCATTGATTTGCAAATTATGTTACCGTATAAAATATTTATTCAACATCTTGTCTTACATCCTTGTTTGTCCCACATATGATATTCCAAAGAAACAACATTAAGTCTGATTACATAATGTGTGAGTGACTAAGGTTTTCAGCTGTAAGACAAATGTCTGGATGAAAAACATAAAGGCCATGGAAACAAGAACAGGCACACTTACAAACACACAGTTAAAATCGCACACAGAAACTTTGATATATATAGAAACCAAACTAAGCAATAAAAATGTGTGTTTCACCTTGCTAGACATTATTATGTATTTTTAAAATGCAGTAGAAATGAAATCTCTTAGACGAATGTGTGGATACTGTGTATGATAGAGTGTCGAATGAAAATATAAGAAGTGAATGCGGTGCGAATGAAATATTATGAACAAAATAATGAAAGGATCATTTAGATGGTTTGGACATATGGAAAGAATGAAAATTATATGTTAACGATGTAAATGGAACCAGAAATAGAGGAAGTCTGAGGAAAACATGGCAAGATCAAATAAATCAAATATTGAATGTCGGCCATGCAAGGAGTCAGAGAAATCGACGCGCGTGCATGACACGATGTATGAATGTATGATGTAGAAAGCGAGAGAAATATGTCAGGAAAGAAAAGTGTGGCAGTCCATTCCTTCTGTCTACCCCTTCGGGGAGATGGCATGATGGTTAGTTAGTTAGTTAGTTTAAACTGCCTTGTTAAACTGATTTACCTGTATATCAATGTTATTTATTATTTTAATTTATATTACGCAGGTGTGGGTCTCTCAAGAGATGAACGAAGAAGCGATTCAGAATCTGAAGAGCTCGGTTGAGTGGGCTAGGAACAGCGGTGGCTGGCTGGGCGTGCTGGTGGGCACAGGTGGATGGGCAGCACCATGGCTACCAGCCATCCTTTTGATGCCCGGGGACTCTAACCCACGATGCCGCCTTTGGATTGTTACAGAGGACGGTTCCTCCATCCCTCCACTATTTGCCAGCTCCTGCGTTAATGTCATTATGGAGGTGTGTTTTTTTCAAATTATAATTTTTAACTATAGTTAAAATTGATGATTAATACTTAAGATTACAGACAGATAGTCCCAGTTCATCATAATATTACGTATAATTTATTAGTAAAAAACTTAAGATAAAAAGTTTTTAAGATACATTCAAATATGAGCTACAAATGTAGTCTACCGCAGTTCAAAAACAATTTTTTAGACTGCAAATGTGGCCAGCCGCACTATAAGGGTTAATGCTTCAATTATTTTTAAGAAACTTATCTAATAATTTTTATTATATTTGTTACATCAGGCTCCAACAGGCATAAAGAACAATCTCCTTCGCACACTCTCCTTGTGGGCCCCACATTCCGGGCTGACTCATGGACCGGGGCAGGGACCCAAAGACCCTGTCCGGACCAGACTGGAGTTCTCTCTTGCACTCACTCACAGTGTCATACAAGAGAGATGTGCCTATATACCACAAGGTTTTTATATTTTATATTCATTTATTTAATTAACTAACCATCACACCATTTCCCCGAAGAAGTATGCAAAAAGGATGGATCGCCACCACACTGTTCCCTCTTCATTTTCTCTAACATTAAAATGTTTTGTCATACACGCACGTCGGTTTCTCAGACTCCTCAGGTGGCCAAAATTTAATATTTGATTCATTTTATTGTGCCACGTTTCCCTCAGTGTTACTATATTTCTTTTTTCATTTGAATCGATAACATATATTTTATTATACCACACATTTATATATTAATATATAAATAATGAAACAAATATTAAACATTGCTAAAATTTTACTTGATGTAATGTTATAGGTTGGCGAAAAAATTACGGCTTCAGATGGGGTGATGCTGAAGCCTCGGCAACTGGTGTGCGAGTGTGGGGCCGTGGAGGACCGGCGGGCGGACTGTGTGCTGCGCTCTACTCCGGCCGCGTCACGTGCCCCCGGGATGCCCTCCTAGCGCAGGCTATTGTACTCAGAAACTTCCACGAGACCGTGCTCGGCCATGCCTGGAAGCCTCTTGGCCTGGATGTCACGCTACCCATGTCCACTAACCTCCAGGTAATTTAAAGCATACGCTATTTATATTTTCAAAGCTTTTAAGAAACATTGTATTTTCACAAAACACTTTATTATACACTTCCTCAGTACAAATATTAATATAATAGAATGCTATAATATCTTTACTTTTATACTAAATAAAAGGAGGTGGAGTTAAGTCTAAAGGTTTAAAAGGAGGTGGAGTTAAGTCTAACTTAATTTAATTTTAACTGTTCCAACAATGGGAACAGACAAAAAATTGGACTAGAAGTTTATTTTATTTGGTTGTTTATAATATTTTCTTTACTTTTAAATTGCTTTTTTGAATGTGAATTCACAACATAAAATGCATTTGAATATAGAAGAAATACATTATTGTGAAAATACAAAAAAAAATTATTCAGAGTTATTCAAATGTGAATCCACAACACAAGGTGAAGGCAAATATACAAGAAATACAATATCTTCTTCTTCTGCTTTATTTAGGACTGTGTCCTGTTATTTCTCGGAGCCTGTTCCTGGGATACAGATGTACAACTGTCTTGCCATCTTTTAGGTGGTCATCCTGCCAGTCGATTTCCTGTTGGTACTTTATTTGCGGCTATATTGATCACTCTTTCAGATCATGCTCTTTCCACATGATCTCTCCAGTAGCGTCTTCTCAGTCTTCCCCATCGCACGACATCTTCCACATTGCAGATCTTTCTTATTTCAGAATTTCTTATTCTGTCTCGGAGTGTCGTTCCCGCAACGGATCGGAAAGTCTTCATTTCTGTGGTTCTTAGGAGACTTTTTGTTCTGATGGTGTCAGCTCTCGTTTCTATTCCATATGTCATTTATAGGACGTACGCATGTCTTGTAGATTCGAATTTTGCTCTCCTTTAGCATATTTTTATTTTTCCAAACAGCATTCGTCAAGCAGCCAATACAATATGTTTAAAAAAATTCACATATCAACAATAGAGGCACATAATAAAATATTTATATACACAAAAAAAAATTTAACCGTTATCTTTCTCGCTATGGATGAAATAAGAAACGAGCATAGAATATATGTTTTACAAAAATACACCCCTTTCGTTTAAATTATATTTTTGAGATTGAAGGTTCAATAAACATTACTCAAATGTATCCATTATGTAGAAATACTTAACCCTCGAGTAATATGTTAAATGTATATTTACTATTCTATACCATTTTATTGTATTAGTGTACCGGTAAAATTATCTACGCTTGTTTTAGGATTACTTGGTTGCATTAACCCAGTTCCCAAACAACGACACTCCAACCCAACTAGGACTGGCAAATAATATCCATAAAACCAAGGAGCAGCATGCTGGCAGTGCCGTCATCAGTCAACTGAGTATGATTATTTCATTTCAATTGTTTTATCGATACGCTGTGAAATTTTTAAGGGATTGTTTAATTTTTTTAAATGTAATTTTAGAATCATATCATCATGAGGAAGCATCAAGCAATTTGGACAGTAAATTATGGAAAAAGAAATTAGCTCCAATATTTTCGCTCTGGAAAAAACTCAACAGCGGACCGGATTCTCTGGTTAAGGCAAAAATGACTGACATTAAGGTATGGAAAAATCTAATTTAATTATTGATCATTTACCAAATACATGGTTTTCATACCTCCCAATTAGGAAATATGTTCTAGGGAGGCGTTGTTTAAGGAAGCTGGAAAAAAGATTTAGCTTAACTTATATCATAACTCAAAAGTGGAAAAAGGTGTTTTAATTTATAAAAAAATCATCATTATGGAATTCCACAGTGTTAACGCCTTAAGTTTATCTATAATTCATAACATCCAATTACATTTTTAATGGACTTCTCAATGATGTTTCCCGATATATTTCAGATTCTAATAATAATGAATATTTTTTTAAATGAGCCTAAATTATTAGTCAGCAACCAACCAACCAGTAGTTAATCACCAACATTGATATTAATATAATCATTTTATATCTAATGTAAATCAAAATTATTATGTACTCAAAAATACAAAAAATAACATTACAGTTGTCATTTTACAATCAACATTTGAACCCATCACTAATACTTAATACTGGGTCACTTAAAATTCAAAGTTTTGATTCATATTTAAATATATAATTTTAACATCTCTTTTATTGTTTTTCTGTGATGTTATATTTATACTGATACACATTATACACCATCGTATAATGGATATATATTTAAATTCAAAAATAAGTATGCTCCAGTTGTAAAAGTAGTTTGTATTACGATTCTCCAATATATTGTGTTTTATTTAGTTGAAGAGGGAAGGCAATGGGCTGGTGGTGAGAGAATGGGAGGCAGCCGTGAAAATAGTCCACTCCGTTCACTCTGACCTGTCCTCTCTCCGGGCGGGGCCCACAGACCCCCACTCCAGGGAGCTGGCCACATCGCTGGTGGCTGACAGGGTAAGTTTTCATCCAAGCAATGAATAATGAAAAATCAGCCAAATCGAGACATACCTTATTGATAAATGTTTTTAATTTGAATATTTGCTTTTGATAATCAGACTCCCGAGCTGTGGTATTCCCTGTGGGAGGGGTCTCCACGGGTAGCATCCTCCTTCCTCCGTGGTGTTTGCTCAAGAGCAACTGCGGCACGGAGACGGGCTTCAGGACCTATGGCCCCCCTGCCTCCTTTAGCCCTGTTGCTGCATCCAGCGCGGGCCCCCCATGCCCTTCTATGGGATGCCGCCACTCACTACAAACTAGCCCCAGAAAGGCTCACACTAGTCACCACATGGGGAGATGAAGGTATTTGTTTTAAAACTCAATAATATATAAATGATAATATCTATTGTATTACTTTGATATATGGAAAAAGTAAATTAATTTTCTTATATCTATAACTTTTTAATGGGAATATTGGGTACATAAATTCGTTCAAATTGCCACATTAAAAAGCACTAAGTTATAAATCCGAACTCTGTATAAGGGCAGCCTGGCGAACTCCTCTGCATAGATAGATCAATTGAGCCGAAGCATTGTCGTAGTACAAATTTCGGGGATCGAGCCTTTGCAGGAACCGGCCCATCAGCTTGGGGCGATCTCCCTTCATACCTTAGATGCATAAATGATCCAACAGATTTCAGATCTAACCTGAAAACCCATATTTTTTCTTATTTCATACCCAAATTATGTTATATACTATATTATATATTATCCAACCTGTAAATTTGTTTTATATTATTTTCTAACTGATCGCGAATTTCAGATCCAGTGTTCATATTTAGATTTAAAACGCATCTTAATGCCCTCTTAAGGTGACACAAAAACAGCACATTAAATGTTAGCATATTATTATACAAGAGTTGTGTATTTTAGATGAATCTGTTGCGGATGGTAAAGTGATCCTACGTGACCTGCAGCTGGAGGGGGCCGTATGGGAGGCAGGCCGACTGCAGCCATGCCGACAAGCCACGCCGGCTTCCACCCCTGCTCCTGCTATCTCTATTCAGTACATACCCACAGTGAGTACTTTATTATGGAAACAGGCTTAGAAGAGCGAAACTGACAAAAAAGCGCCACTGCGTCCTATAACTTTTGGATGTGTGGCAAACTTTTTCTAGGAACACTGTTTTGATTGATATTTGCAGTTCTGTTAACCTTTGACATTTTAAATTAATTTTTGCAGTTACATATATTAAGTGAATGTAATGAACAGGTTGGAGGCGTTTGAGATATGGATGTACCGCAGAATGCTCCGTATATCGTGGACCGATAGGATCAGTAATGCAGACATAGTGATTACTCATATTTGGGTCATGTTCTAAGGGGAGAAAAATACCACCTCCTTCGACTGATTTTAATGGGTAAAGAGGAGTCCTGGCTGCGGAACATAAAAGAGTGGACAGGAATTACAAGAGTTCAGAACCTATTCCAAGTGGCACAGGACAGAGATGCCTTTGCTGCAATGATCGCCAACGTTGGTGGGATCTGACACGGTGCTTAAAGAAGAAGAAGAATGGCATATTTGAAAAAAATATTTCCAGCGTATTATGAATTAGTTGAATGTTTAATTTTTTTAAATATAATTACTGCATTTTATGTTATTTCTTTTTATATAATGTGTAATGTTCATGAATTTCTGTAATTTTATTTTAGGATTCTGCAAAAGAACAGCACAAGAATAGTGTGGAAATTCCTATCTACACATCATCAGACAGAAGTGATCTGGTTTTCAATGTTGGAGCGCCATTGGCTGATCAATTCAATATCAACTTATGGCTCCTCAACTCTACAGCTCTGATAATTTCTTAAAATATATCCACCTCTTAATAGTCTAGTCACTCTAGTAATACGTTAATGGTATGTTTAATATAATGTATATCTTCACAAGATAAGCACTTTTCATTCAATATTTCAAGGTAAAATGGAATGATGGAATATTATATCATATAATATATAAAGGACGGCACATAATGACCAGTGGCGATACTACCATAGAAGCCCAGAAGCCTGGCTCAAACCCCAAATCTAAGAAATCGTGCCCCCGCATAAACCAACAATCCACCAAATCACCTTCCAACAATATTCCCATCAAATGTAAGAGGAATAGCCACAAAAGCTGAACCTCTCTAAGCCAGAAGAGGTTTTGATTCAAAATTTCTTACGCAAGCCGGGCTTCTGGGCTTCTATGGTAGTACCGCCACTGATAATGACTTATGATTTTTTTTATAGAATTCCAATCAGAAATGGCGCAATCGTCCTCAACCGTTAAGAAAGATTGTTTTTATCCTTGCACTCAATATTTTCACAATCTTTCAATCAACAAAATCAGATAACTCGTTAAATACGTGACTTTTTTTAGTGTTTTTTTGATAACGTTACTTGTTTTTTAAGGTTAAGATAATATTTGCATATGTTTTACGAATGTAAATGCGTGATGTTTAATCTATCCAATAGTTTGAAGAATCACGTTTTTGTTTGAAGACAGCAATAAAATTAAAATAAAAAGCTAAAAAAAAAATTACATATCTATTTGTGTTTTCTGTTCATGTTTAACCCTTAGACCGCTAAGCAAATGTCACTGTAAATCTTTAAAAAAATTGTCGACTTTAAAATGTTATTTTCTTACAAACCAAATCATTATAGCAATTATTGATTATTTCAGTCTTCAATAATTGCTTCAGATCTTCCTTGAATATCAAAGAATCAAAAAACACACTCGAGATCCAGACTACAGACACGCACTACTTTTAATCTGACTAAGTCAATTGCCGCGGACGAAGAGTTAAAATTTAAGAGGGTTCCTTCCAATAGAGCAACTCCTGCTTTTTAATACAAGATTTTAAATTTTTACAGTTCTAAATTGAGTTTGAAAGTAATCCTAGAATAGAATCCATTATTAAATATATTTAGTAAATGAATAATATTTCAATTTAATTCCCAAGATTTTATTGTGAATATTTCGGATTAGGTTAGAGTTTCTCCCATTACATAACACACTCATTGTTGGCTTAGTTTTGTAAAAGTACGGTTACGTGTATTTAACACTAAGAAATATGGGTATACTCAGATCATAGAGAATATATTTCTACCGACTGTGGAAATCTAGGCACTTATATTCATGTTAGTTTGGGGGACTATTTTTAAAATCAAACAAATATTTAATATGCATTGAATATAATAGACACTTAATACATGTGGAATAGTACATTAAATAGCAATTACATGATTATTCTTAAGATATATTTCAAATGATTTTACTACGCTCACATATGTGTAGACAAAATGACATCAGAAAATAAATAATTTTTCACAATTACATTCTAAAATAATGAAATAAATTAATATATATTTTGTTGATATGGAACGTTAAAGAGAGAAATATTAATTAAGATTAAAGTAGGTATATATATTTTACTCAAGTCTGTTATTTTTTTGTTAGGTTTATAAGAAAAATAAATACATTTAAAGGGTTCCGAAACTGGACAGTCAATAAAAATGTATTCAAAATACTTTGGGGCTTTAATTATACAAAAATTAAACAACAATTGAAATAACAATCGTTGATTTCATACTTTTTCTTAATTTTTAATGAAAAATTAAGATAACAATCACAAAAAATAAATAACAATTTTTTTTAAAAAGATAGCACATTTATTAAAATTATTTTAAAAATTTTCACACATTACAAACTAAATTCTTATACATGAACAAAATAACATTCACCAAGTAAATGGAATAAATTTATATTTATAAAAAAATATATAAAAATCTATTCTGCATCATTTCATAATAATTATAAAAATATATTTGATCTCCCGTTCAACAAAAGGGCAAAATTATATTATTTAATTATATAGATATCACAATATAGTTTGGTAAAAAATTACTGAAGTGTGCTACAAATTTAATTTAAAATGTGCGCTCTCTTATTATTTTTGTATACAAAGAGATAAGTTTTTATTTATCTGTAATAGATAATATAATTACACTAAATAATAAAATTAAATTAAACATATCGCTCAACGCAGTTCAGAGATCAGAAAAAAATCTAAATATGGTCTTTATTAACCATAGACTCGTTACTGTTGTGGGACTATCACAGTTTAGTTCTTCAGAAAGGTATCATAAATTAAGATAGGCCCAATATTTAGGCCTGATATTGTCTCGCCAATCATTTATCTTGGCTTAGCTCATTTTTAGTACCCTTTTTATTAACATTCATTCGAGAATAACTTAGATTTTGTGTTACTTTTATAGTTTTCTTTAAGTTCAACATACTAAAAATAAGGTTGAATTAATCAACTTGATTTTCTATCTATTAAAAAAATAGTTACATGTCAAAATTAATATTAATATTATATAATTATTTAACTCACTATATTTAAAAAAATAATACTCTACACAAAAATATTTGAGACATTACAAAACTAAAGAAAAAAATTCCTTTGTTATACATATTTTATTGATTTCATGTGTGCTAGGCACATACATAAACAAAAATGTCGGCACTAAAATATTATAAAACCTTTGTCTTAAATAATAAAATATTTGTTGTCCTCTACTTTAATACGTATGATATTGTTAACTCACTTTGTCCGTGGGTGGTATTTCTACCCATTCCCTTAACTCGTGGAATCTGGCCTGGAAAGCTAAAATTGCACTTTATGTGGACCCATCATAAACTGCTGTTTTTTTTGTCACGTCGATGTATACAGTACAGTTGTTATAGAATAACACAAACATATCCACAAAATATGTTAACAGACTAAAATTCAATTTAATTATAGATTAATTATATTTCACTGTCTTATTATTTATTAATAAAATGTCGGAATATTAAAAACTGGAAAACTTATTATCTATACAAAAACAGAAAACCTGTAAAACGACATTTATATAAATGTAAGTACAAGAGGCATGTAAACATTAAAACTATGAAAATATAAAATCATAAATAACATGAAAACACGTACATATAGTAAATAGTAATAAATAATAAATACATTTATGGTAACAAAAGCATTGCGATAAAAAAAGTTTTGCACCTATTGTGTAATGCTAATTGCCTGGTATGCCTGACTGGTATGAAACAAAATACATCACCTAATACTTGTAGTAAACTAGAAAAAAGCAAAAATTAATGAAATACGATGGATATAAATTTACATTTATATTTGAATGTATTATTTGAAGCAATTTATGTTATTTTACTAATATTATAGTAATTAAATACTGATATTGGTTTACTACACAGCATGAATTATTTGAAGCAATTTATACTAATATGATAATTAACCGCCCTGAGCATATGAATGTACGTGATACGCACCATTTGACTGTAGCTTTCTGTGCTATCCCGTATGACGTACGCGCTTGAGAAAAAATAATGTTCCTAAAATGTACAAAGACGGTATATTTAGGACATTCTCCGCAACGAGAAATACGATCTGCTGCACCTCATCATGAAAGGGAACGAGAGTAGGCGCAGTGTGGGAAGACCCCAGATGTCCTAGCTCGAGAATATCAAGGAGTGAACCGGAATTCGGGGGGTGGGGGAGTTGTTCCGTCTGGCACAGAACAGAGAGGCCTACGCCATGGTGATAGCCGATGTCGAGGGGACCTGACATGGCACTCGAAGAAGAAGAAAATGTACAAACCGTTAGGGATACACGCGTGTGCCAATAACACTTGAGTACAAGTCTTTATTCAGGGGCAGGCGAAGTGTGCGGTCGAGTCTTTAATGTTCGTAATTTAAAAAAATGAAATTAATATATACTTGAATTTAATTAATAAAACCCTGCTTTTTTTGCACATTTCTCGAAAAGTTATCTGAAGGTAGGGCGGTTAAATACTGATATTTATTTTCCATGATACATTACACGAATTATTTGAGGCAAATTTATGTTATTTGACTAATATTATGATAAATTAATATTGATATTGGTTTTTGGAAGGGAAGAGGAAATGACAGTTTATAACAAAAATGACAAACACGTCCACTGTGTTGGTTTAGTCATATGGAACGCACGGATAAAGAAAGAATGATTAAGAAAATATATGTTAATGATGTAGATGGAGTATGGAATCTTGGATGACTGAGAAAAATATGACTCGACTAAATTAATCAAACTTTTTAAGTTCAGCTATGTTATAAAAGTGGGAAGATTTGATGTGCGTCTATGACTTGCTGTATACCATAAATGTGGAGACGTGTGTGAGGACGCTGGTTTGTTAGGAGAGTGTAAAGTTGCAATCCATTCTCCCTGTCTACTACTCCCCAAAAAAGGTGTGGTTGTAGTTATAATTAATAGTTTCAAATTAAATGAACTATCAATATAAAATTGTATAACTACCCAGCTTATCGGGAGTTATTAGAAATATATTTCAGGAGTACACAGGAAAACATATACCTACAGCAAATAAATGTTTACGTATGTTTTGTTTTGGCATCTCATAATACTGACAATAGGTTGATGAGATAAACATTTAGAAGATTTTTCTTATTTCCTTTCTTGTAAATACAGTATTTTCTATGTGGGATAATTCTTATGAAATATTACTAAATTTAATGTCTACATTTTCAAGACTTTACAAAATGAACACAATAATTAGTTGCTGAGAAAAATTATCAAGAGTTTGAAAATACATTGTTATGTCCACACAAAGTATACGGTAGTCCAATAATTTCTGCGTTAAATTTGACATCACAGTGCTCAGAAAGTTCTTAAATGAACGTGTTAAAACACATTGAATTTGATATTCTTAATTAAGTGAATATTTTAAAAGCACCAAAAACCTGTGCAAAATAAATAATTCCAAAAATATGTAAATAATGAATTCATAACAATTTTAATGAAGACATATTCGGTATATTTTGATTGATGATTTGGCAACACAATTTACATTGGAGTCCTGGTAAAAGAAATTCGCTCTCTCAAACGAATATACATCTTAAATCCAGGACGTAATACAGTCATGCAGGCCACGGCGAGTAAGAGAACCACAGCAGCGTTGCGTACCCCGCTGTCTCCCGCCCACCAGTTGGTGAACATGCCAAGGATAATTGTAATTATACCAATGAAGAAAATAACCAGACCTAAAATACCGTGAATCGACTTTACGACCAAGGGAGCAACATAATTCTTAATCTTTTGGCTATGCAATGTCAAGAATCCTCCCCACGCACCCGCCAAAGCCATAACAAAAGCACTCAAACCAAATTTAGCGTGAAGAGTAGTAAAATGATCCTTGTTCAATCTATTTTTATTAGTCACTATGCATGTGAAACCGATAGAAAGTATTCCCAGGGCAGAGGCTTGTAAAATCCAGTGTCGAGTAGAACGCTTCCTCGAAGGCATCCATTCGGTGGCTGCGTCTCCCGGAGTTATAGAATTGATTGCCGTGGCCATCAAGAGCAACCACTGTAGGACAAGACACGTTCATTTTAGAAGATAAAAACGAAACAAGATTTTTATAATTCGAACAAGAGATCTTTTAAATTTCTTGATTAAAAGTATCCTTTATTAAGATTTGTTTTATTACTACTTATAAAGTAATAAAACAAATCCTAATAAAGGATACTACAAGTCAAGAATCTTAAGCAATACCAATTTATTTATTTTATTTTTATAGTTGATAAAAAAGAACTAAAAATTTCATGGCAAATTCATAGTTTGTAAATTCCACATTGCATAAATTAAAAGCTCTGAAATCTTTATATTCTCCTTTAACCGGTAAACTAAATAAAAACTGTGGAGAATATATGTTTATATGAAATAACTAAAAAATTTAAAAATAATCTTACTACTTGCACATAAAATGTAAGTACATTTTATTGCCATGCATTTAATCAAACATGCATTTAATCAAACATGCATTTAATCAAACATGCATTTAAAAAATCATTGGTTAACAATGAACGCGTATATAATTTCGGAAATGTATTAAAATTAAACTATATCTAGTTACTTATGAAACTTAAATATCAATCGATAAGGGAAGTACATGTTGAATGTTAACATATGTTATGGAAAAATAATAAATAAGTTTAAAAATACTTACGCCGATTGTCATGCACGTTGGATGGAACGAGAATAGTGTAACGCCATCCGCAAAAGATAAATAAATAACATACGCGGTAAAAATAACGCAAGCAATATTGTTAGCAATATTAAGATAATTCATTTTAGCGTTTGAAGGAAGATCTTTCACAAGCCTGGAACTTTCGGAGGTGTCGCTTTTAGCTACCTCACCTAAGTCCTGCCCGCTTTCCTCTTCCAAACTATCCATTTAACCCGCAAAGTTGAGTTTATTAACCTAACCGAATATTTGAAAACGTCACAACGATAGATAATAAATTCAATTATATCAGATTGAAATTCATTTGAGTCGAGAGATGAGCAACTGGTGGCAGAATATCGATCGACAGCTGACAACTCACGCTGGTAGGAACCCAGATATACATGGCAATCAACATAAAAAACCAGTATTTTTCTCTATGGCACAAGGCTCATTCGTGAGGGCGCTGGTAATAGAAACGAAGGTCTAGTTTGTATATTATATATACGCTAACTAGTCCTACAAATACCATAGTTTTGCTTTTGAACACTTAAAAAAATACACATTTTGTTTGAAATCGTCATTAATAATAATCGTACAGACGATATTGAAATTGCTTCCCTTTCTCAATCGTGAAAAAAAAAATTGCGCAAAGAAACGTTCTGGTTTTTTGGCATTGATGACACAATAGAGATTTTAAATGATTTAGGTGGCCAAAGTACATACCAATTTATAATTATATAATGCGTAGTCGTTTTAATATTTTATTTTCTTATCAATAGATTTTTTGTTATCCTACCTCCACCTATATAAACTAGCTCACTAACCATTACATCGTCTACGAAGGGGTAGGCAAAAATAATGGACTGCAACACTTTTCTTTCCTGACATATTTCTCTCGTTCGTCAACATTCCATACATCGTTTCATGCACGCGCGTCGATTTCTCTGACTCCTCACGTGGCCTACATTCAATATTTGATGGTGCCACGTTTTCCTCGGTCTTCCTCTATTACTAGTTTATCCGCCTATATCGTATTTATAAACCAGCTAAGGACTATTTATCGATGCACCCAGTAAGAAATGGGTCTCTATTCTCATATATATTATATATTTCATTGAATATTATTGAGCTTTTGATGTACTTAAAATACGACTTAACATTTTTAATAGATTTTTTTCAATATAATTATTTGTTTTGTTTGCAATATTTTCAGAAAACTGCTCTACATTCAAAAGTATTGGTAAAATAAATGTCGGTTATTGGTTTAAGGATCAAGGATATTGTGGTATTAAAAATGAAACAACAAGGTAATAGAACAACGACACAAAAATATACTATTTATTTTCTGAAACAGTATATTATATGAAATATTTTTACAATTCATCTTAAATTTGGAATGTGTTATTTTCTTTTCAACATCTTGATCGGAGGAACGATATGTTTATGGCATTTGAAAATTGAATATAATCGTTTGGCAACCTCTTGAGATACACTGTGACAGGCTAACGCATAGTTTGCTGTAAGTAAAGTCTAAGTATATTGTATAGATTATCGATACCTAGAATACATTAATGAACGGTTTATTTATAAAATGAAAACATATTCAAATAATATGTTATGTTCACTGCATATGATCAATAAATTATTGAAACACTCATTTCTCATTTTGAAAAATATAAACAATTTTGAAACGTTTTATTATTTATGCAAAACTTTACAACGTCTGTTTGATCGAATTTATGGGTAAGACATGTTTCGCATTGCTAAAACAATTAAGTAAGGCCAAATGTTGACAAATGTAATTATCAACAATTTATGTTTCAATGACATTTGATAATCTCTTAGCCCTGTGAAACATGTAATTCCCAAAAAATATAATAACACACCTAGAAAAAATACTCATTGATGAACTACTATTCAATATTTTTACATATATGTATAATAATAATGATTATTCATTTGGTCTAAGAAAATAAATAAGTATTATGATTTTATTAACACAGTTTCTATTTGATATATAAATAAACTTTTTTTTTTACAAAAATACATTTAGTATAGTTCCAAAAAAATACATTATTATTTTATTCATTTCTAATCATTGTGGATAATTTAACACGCTTAGTCACATGATAAACCTTTTTTGTGTGAAAAAAATCTGTTGTACGATAAAAAGAAAATCAGAAAAAAAGAGTATGAACATTTTAATAGTTATTTACTTAACCAAATTTGGAAACTTACTTAGAAACCGCAGTTTCGGTAAATCTATAAAGAAGAACATTTTTCTTTTACGACAAAATTTCAGAAGGACAGTTTTTTTCGTTTTCCCTACAGATTTATATAATGTTGTGCCTAGATAAACTCAACATGCTCTTAGAAATATATCATGATACATTTCAATATCTACAATCTAGGGTTTACTAAGGGCTGGCGGTGGTAGATATATGATGGGGCCGACACATGCATATGTAGTAAGTGCCCTCTCGCACGCTAAGTTACTCCCGAACACTTCAGTCAATATACGAACCTCATACAATCAACACGTCTTTCAAAAATAAATAATCTTCGAATTGAATTCTTCTTTCTATGTGTGTTGAGGTGTATGTATGTGTATACATATTTTGATTTTGAATGTGCTTTGAAATCATTTTTTATGTATTGTTTTACCTACTTTGAAATTCAACTTTAGCATTAATCGCTCAATGCTGGCTTTATTTCAAAATAACTATTTCTAACACAAAACTTTGTGTAATGATTTGAGGTTTACTCAGAATTGAAAGTTTTCCTCCTCTTCACGCCTCGTAAAGGGACATAAATTAAAACACGCAATGAACCTATATCAGTCCTCTGATATTACGGTAAAATCAGATGAAGAACATGAAACGTTATCTGAAGAGGTGCCAGTGTAAGCTGAAACACCTATCTTTGGAGATAAATGTTTCTTTTAAGATATCATGCTATCTATCACGCAAGTGAATGATAAAACAGATGAGGAAACTCAAATTGAACCTAAATTCTATATCATCCTCATCATCAAATTAAATGCTTCAAAGGGTCACAATGACATGGTGAATATCACAAAAGCAAGGACAACGAGGATTCTCAAATTAACGTCATATCAAAGAGTCAAAAAAATCTTTCTCAGGATAACCTGTAACCCCTAGAGAACGCGTCCCCGGGAGCGGGTTGGGGAACGCTCGAACCCCAAGGTAATGCAGCTGAGGGTAGGAGGGAAATAAAACATCCCACGGACCAACAGGACAAACCTTCGATCGGCGGCTCGGACATATTCTGACACGCGGTCATCGAAGGACAGCGGTGCCAAACAGGATGTCGTGTAGAGGATGGCAGCGGAAGAGCACATGCCAACGGTGGCATCCTAAGCTCTTGTCAGCAAGAGGGGTTACTGTCTTCGCGTCAGGTAGCTACCGGCCGTAAAAAACATAAGCTTAACCAAAAAAATTCAAATATGACCAATCCGCAAAAACGGAAAACAAATTTAAATACTAGGATGTCCCCCCAAGCGATGATGGAAACCAACGATTCACCATTACGGCTAGGGCGTCCCCCGGAAGCGACGGAATAACGATAAAAGCACCCACACAATGGCCTAAAATAAGCTTGGCAAGCGTGACAAAGTAGCGATTTCATCATACCAAACATTATAATGGATTCACAAAACTTGTTGTAAAGATCTTGAAGGAGTCAAACAACAGAGTCAGTTACAGAAAACATGTATAGAAGCTACTCATGATATCTCTAAACATGAGGCTAGAAGAAATATGCTATCAAGCATTCTTACTAAAGAAACTCAAAGAGAAGCAAATTCGTATCATGTGAAATGAGTACTCAAAAACTGAGATGTGGGTTGATCCTATGACAAATGGTCTATGGATTACTAATATCCTAGAATTCCACCCAGCAAATCAGCCGCTAGAGTGATATAAGTATTGCCTAAATATCAATGTGATGATTCTCATTTGCAGTATTTAAAAGCAATATGTTTTTTCGTCTAAACCGCGCGAGAAAGCTGCTGGAAAACTATATTTACTCGAAATTCGAAATGATAAAGCAAATGAGATAAAGGTAAATCCTAGGAAAGTATTAGCACTGTCACTTGCGGAGGCGAATCTCTCCCAGTCAGAACTATTGACTGTGGTATTTATATCACTAGAAGAAGGACACTCTACATGTCCTCGGTGTCAATGTGACTGTCGCAATATATCACGGAAGATGTGTAGAAGTTATAGAATGGTTAGTTCATCATTATTTCTTTAAATGTGACGAACAACTAAAAATACTCTCAAAGCATTGCATTATTTGACCATAATCAAAGAGCAATGTTAGAGAAGATCATGAATGCTCATAAAACTTTATCTGAACCTTTTAAAATACACGAAGGTGCTAGAGAAGCTATGATGCAGTTCAATGGGCGTGGACTCAAAACATTATATGATTTGAGAACTAATCCTAGACTGGTTTCTGGAACTAGTGAGTGGTTGGAAAGATACAAAAAGATATAAAATATAAGATCCAATCCTCATGTTTTACACACTAAAATATTCAATCAAAGTATCGTATATTGATGACCCCGATAATACAATCAACACATATTTTATTGACTCATATAGGAGCCCGTCATTCGCAGATAAAGTATTCTATACATATTTGGTTACCATATTCATATACAATTACATGTTTTAATGATCAAACAAAATTTCCATTCAAAATTCTGTAAAATATTCTTCCAAACGTTTTAAATGAAATAATCTTAATTTGTACGCGTGTGGATACTACTACAATAAACAGATAAACGGCGGTCAAGATTAGTATCTTTCCTACAAAAATATTAATTGTTTCGTTTTGTTCCATTATTACGTATAGGTATATTTAGTCGATATGATAATAATTACTGTCAAAAGAAATAAAGATATTTTTTACAGTAGTACGCGTTTCAAACAATACGATTGTAATTGTTCGTGGTATTGGGTTCAATGGAGAAACATACATAAATTGGTACCTACACACGTAGTAATGTATTTGTGTATTTACAATATTCACCTACATAATTTGGGTACCTATATTTGTACATAATAAAGAAAATTTAATTAATTAATTTAAAGTAATATTTACATAAAAAGGTGTTTCGTATGCAATAGAGTTATAAAATATTTTATCTGCAGCTCACACTTCTAACCAACAACCCACCAAACCACCTCCCAACAATGTTCTCATCAGACGTAAGAGGAATAGCCACAGAGCTAAACCTCCGTAAGCCAGAAGATCCAAGTAGTATTCTACCCAATATTTCAAGGGCGCATAGTCAGTAGGTATATTATTTTATTTTACTAACGTGACAAGCAATGTTTTCAAATCGTAAGTTGAAGTAATACCTAAAAAAAACGTGCTTCTGTCTGCTTCGTTTTTTTAGAGATTACAATATACTGATTGGCCTTCAAACAGCACAATATTTCAACACCAAGATGAAATTGATATATCATTTTATATAAAAAATAATTTAACGCACACGTCTTTTTTGAGATCATGTTGGAAATGCGAGCTGAATATATTCAAACAAAAAATTATGTTTTTCGGTTAAAAAGTATTAACCGTTTCGTGAGAAGATAAAGGACGGAAAAATAATGGACATAAATGATTTAAGAAAATTTGAATCACAGATGAAAATATAAATGATGCAAGCATACAACCACAATAATATAAAATACAGAGCATTGTATTTTACATTTTATAATTCTATTTGAAGATATATTTATTTTCAATTGTCATTTTATGTATTCACGGTATACCTACAATATATCAGAAAAATAATTTAAGTTTATTTTCTTCTCTTGCCAATTTACATATAAATACAAGTGGTATAATACTTTTAAATATTATATTAAAAATAAATATATTCATTTTCTCTGTGATTTTTCAATGAAAACCATTAGCCCCTTCTGCTTGATGAATGTGTCCGAAGTTCAGGTTCGGAGGTCCGTGCTAGAGCAAGGAGCTGCAAGCGGACTATGGCATCACATCAGAAGTCAACAACCAGTTTGCTACGTCAAGTTCGAGAACATTATTTAAGGGCACATTTTCGAAAATATAGATACAGTCGTATGATATTTATTTACAGAACATTTATTACTTTTAGTTCAAACACCCATAACACATTGATAATTTTACGACTATGATATTACTATAACATAATATCTTGCATTACAATTAATCAATCAACGTATTTTAATTTTAGTTTAGCACAAACGGTCAAGTATCTAACGCTCGTGTACAGAAGCGGGCAGTTATTGCGGTATTTTGTACAATCGTGCGGGAAACAAGGGGGATAATTGACGGTGAGGTGATCTCCGCTGCCTACAGTTAGATGAACACAGGATTATATGACATCGAATAGCACGGGTGTTACCACACACTAGGTATTATATAATCGTTTTGGCACATTAACAGTTATATCTACACACAAAAAGTGTAATATTGCAAATTGAGTATTACTTTTCAATACATATTATAATACTTATATTATTCATAATACACGTACACATAATACAATTATTTGGCTCTGTTTTACAGAAAATACATTTTATACACCTTGTTGTTTTATAAATCGTCTTCTACACAGATAAACGAATAAAAAGCACAGGTATTTATCTGCAATGTTCCAGCTAATGGATCTGAATGGTATAGAGATAGCCAGATCCCGCTCCTCGTCAGCATGGTGGCTACATGGAGCGACGCGGTCTCCACCACATTTGACCACATCGCACGAGAGTCGGAGCAAGGGGTAGTATTCACATATTAATACACGTACAGCCTAAAAGCTCGCAATCATAAGAGAACTCACCCAACATTTCAAACTCTCGCCACCTCGCTCGGGTAGGTCTACAAAAAGAT